>JAYKKI010000017.1:3835000-4435000 GCA_039881145.1 Druceiella hillmani | reverse complement strand
CTTATAATCAGAATCATCTTATGAGTGCGTTGACTAAAATCGGTTAACACATTACAAAGATGGAATTGAAAATATTTTTTTGCAAATTATGTGGATATTACAGTATTCAGTATACATCGCACTTAATGCCAATTAGGTTTGGTTTTTATATCATACTTTAAATAACTAATAAGATTATATTTTTTATATTTACAGGTTATATACACAACTGTTTCAAATAATTGTTAAACAAACATAATGAAATATTTATACCACACGTTGGACCGAACTATATTTTGTAATAATTTCTGTATATACTAATGAAGAGATTGTGTACTAAAAACAAAACTATTTTTGTCGATAATATTTAAAATTTTAGGACATAATCGATGTAAGAAATTTTTAATTAAGCATTTATTTACCTTTCATATAAAATAACATTTTTGCATTCAGGAATATTTTAATTTTTTTAATTTCTAAAACGCCAAAATAAACACGTAAACTCGACGCATTTAAAGAGGGGATTTCCTCTTTAAATGCGTCGAGTTTACGTGTTTATTTTGGCGTTTTAGAAATTAAAAAAATTAAAATATTCATTATAAAATGAAATTTACCTGCTTTATACAATAAACTTATCGATGATGCATCAATGAAGAGACTCGAAATAGTTTATTAATATATAAATAAACTTCACAAATATGTAACACTTATCTCGAAACACAAGTCTATACATATAGCATGTGTTGAAATATCGGAGTAAAATATTATTATTTTATTTTGTTGCTCAGATTATAAAGCATTTTATCTTTGAGCTCATAAAGGGTAAGCTCTAAGCTAAAATAAAGTTCACAATTAAATGAAACTACGTGATGTAGTATTATTTCTACATTCTTTAAGTTCTTTACCACGACCTAGGTTTCGTTGTATTACAATATCTTCAGGTAGGCTATTAGCAAAGATTGACCTAGGTCTTGGTAAAGAATTTAAAGAAAGTAGAAATAATACTACATCACGTAGTTTCATTTAATTGTGAATAATGCATTTCTACAAAATTAACGCCAAATATATTCAATATCCAAAATAAAGTGCTAACTATATGAAAAAAAAATGAAAAATCGGTATAGATCCCTTTTGAAAAAAACATTCATTACATAAATGCAAGTGTGTTCATTACACACTTGCATTTATGACAATATTGAATTGAGTTACTACTTTATTTAAGCACATTTCCAATTTATTTCTTTAATATGTGGCGATATAGTTCCATTTTTGAAGGTTTAGTTTACACTGTTATAACCATTCCTGAATAAACAACATTAAACCTTGTCTCGTTACTATGTTTTCTTAACCAGACCAGTTTTCTTAACAGTAAATCTCTTAAATGTATACTAAATTGTCAGTGGCATTTCAACACGCGATTACAAACATTAGTCAATCCGTGGCGGGTGTCAGACAATATATAACCACTTGTACATATATTCACGACTGTGGAAATTCGTCTTTATTCAGTAAAATAATTTCAGTTCTTATAACGTTCATATGTTTCATTTGATTTTTGGTTAAACGAATTCATGGGTCTCAATAAATATTACAAGTGTTATTGCATTGCCTCGCAGCATACTCCAATACTTACTTTAAAATTGTATGAAATATCCAATTTGATCAATGATAGCAACTTTAGACTCAGATTCATAATTTTGAAAGTATAGTGGGTATACAGTTTATTGCATTTGAACTATAGTGATGAAATACCTTAATTGTGTATTTAATTATCGGTAACAGTAAGTAAACAAAAGTAGTGTGATTAAATTTATTGCTGATGTATTTTCAACCTTTTAATTAGTTTGATAAAAAAGGAAAGGAATTAAGGTAGGTATCTATTCATTTATTACCGAGTTAATAAAAATATCATATTGAATGGAAATATACGTCCAATATGTAGAAAAATATTTATTTGAATATTAGTCAATTAGTATATAGTAGAATTATAGTCAAACAAAGTACATCAACTCACACATAGTCGTCGCCGTGTCGTGTCAGGTTGATCACAAGGCATACGGCCTTTGACGATGCAATTCGTTGAACGGGGCTATACTGGTGTAATGGTTGGCTGTAAGCGATAACTCCCACAGCAATAAGTTTTCCACAGCATTAAAGTAGATAAATAAATAAATATATACACAGACATACACTCTTGAATACATTTTCTGACTACATTTCTAGAGTGAACGGATTGAAAATAATTTATAAGTAATTGCATCTATTATGTAATTGTAAATCACATGAATAGGATGTTATTCTTCAATTTATATAAATCTAACCAATAAGATGTGAATTTTTCTCGAAATAGGTAAAAAATATTTTCAGAACCTTTAAAATCACATAATTTCGCAAACCACTTACGTGCGTCCTAAAAATAGTACATACGAAATATAGTATATTAATTCTGAAATAATGCTAACGTTTTTAAATGCATTATAATATACAGTCTTAAAATTGTTAATAAAATGCTGATATTTTTTAAATAATGATCTTTGATAGATAAGAGTCTCAATTAATATATGCTTACTGATATTTGTGGTAATTCACAGAACTGTTCACTGGCCAAGTTTATTCCTTTATTTCACGTGTATGGTATGTATACCATTATGTGTATAGTATATTATAATATACTTTATGCTAATCTTTGTTGAAAATTTTATTCTCCACATGTCACACATGATAAAATATACGAATACGATAGTGTGTAAATATATTATAGGATTATAACATGTAATATGACATTCCATTTATTTGAAATCATCGTATTATTTTCTTTAATTTTATAATTAATGTCGTAATGAGTTAATCTTTGTTGTATTTTAAGAAAATATAAATTAATCACCGCCGGTGTTAGTATTACCTAAAGCGCAACACATAGAAATCGAATGATTGGATTTATGCTTGAAATTTGTTTTTCACTAATCAAGTTAATTCCATTAACTTAATAATGAAAAAAAAACAGAATATAATGAATTTTTAAGCCATATCATGGTAGATTATATATAAAACAGAACATAATGAAAAAAACAGAATATAATGAATTTTCTAAGCCATATCATGGTAAATTATATATAAAACAGAACATAATGAAAAAAACAGAACATAATGAATTTTCTAAGCCATATCATGGTAGATTATATATAAAACAGAACATAATGAAAAAAACAGAACATAATGAATTTTCTAAGCCATATCATGGTAGATTATATATAAAACAGAACATAATGAAAAAAACAGAACATAATGAATTTTCTAAGCCATATCATTGTAGATTATATATAAAACAGAACATAATGAATTTTCTAAGCCATATCATGGTAGATTATATATATTTTTAATGTTTTAACAAAAATGCTGCGATTCTTTAATTTTTTATGCATTACTTCAAATTTCACAATGTGGGATCAATGGAGGAAAATTCGGAATATTGGCCATTTAGCACAAGAATTGGCGTAATTTTACCTTAAAAAAATTTACGTCAATTAAATCCTTTTATTTCAAACTTTCTAAAACAGCGAACAAAATTTTAATTTCGACATTATTTTAAGATGGATTTACGATGTACAAATGAAAAACGGTGAATAATGCATTCTGAACATCTCGAGCGCGCGTAGCAAACGTAAATAATCATGTTAAAGCGAGATAAATATAGAAAGAGAACGAAATATCTAACTGCCTCCATTCAGAAAGAGAACGAAATATCTAACTGCTTTGAAATTTTGTTTTTCTTGTTTCGTTATTTTATACGCACAACTGTATAAATGTAATACAAATTACATGCGATTATGTGTAAATTCTACTATATTGTAAAAACATTTCTTTTCTGTCTACATAAAATAATTTGTTACAATAATGTCAACACTTTTGGAGTCACTCACTGGAGTCACTATTTTATAGACATGGTGCGAATCCCGATGCTATGTGTAAGTTACTTGCAGGCTAGAGGGGTTAAACATTTTTTTTGGGTTTTCAAACTGTAAGACAACTGAAAAATATTAATGTGTTTTTGGTTGGTATGAAAACTTTAATAACCCTCGTTTTATAGGTGAACGAGTAACAAAATTAAAATAAATACCGATTAAAATTTCAAAAAAATATAAGCACGTTAACAACTGTAAAACTTTTTGCTATATGAAAAATGATCTATAAGCAATAAATAAATACATAGAAGAACAATTATACCATTCATCACATTATGGTAATGTTTAATAATTGTGTGTTCATACACGACGACCATCACGCGGTTTCAGATTCACGTGGTTCTCGCGCGGTTTCAGACTTATGTGGTTGCTGCACGCGTCTTGTAAATATATGAACATCTTCATAATCATACAAATGTAGTCGCGCAAGTTAGTCAATCCGCGCGATTATAAACACGCTTGAAAATAGAATCGCCCTAGAAGAGTGTTTAGTTGCGTTGTGGGTACCGCGCGGATCAGTCGTCACAACTTCAAAAGGCCACGCGTTCATCATGGGTCGCTTCAAACCTGAATTATTTTTTTGAAGAAGCGGAGAAAAGACTTACAATAAAGGATCTTCAGTGTAAGGATCATTCCAATAAAATTGTCAATATCCGAGCTTGGAAAATATTAAAGGTAACTTAAAAGATGTTTGTATCAGTTTTTCACAAAATAAAGAATTTTTTAAAGTATTGAAATTACTGTTTTTGCCACAAGCTCTGTATCATCATAAGCATAACAATAGTTAGCATCACAGCGTGTTAAAAATACTGTATATTTTTTTTTTCTAATTGTGAGAGTATATATCCTAGAGCCTATAGTTCATAACTCGAATATCTATGCTTTCTGCCTAAAGCGTCAGGGCAATTTGAAAAATTCGCATATATTTCGAAGTTTTGAGCTATCTTCTTTCACAAATCTTAAATCGGTTTGATCGAGACCTTATTTACAAACTTTCTTCACAGTGATACAAAATATCTGAAACGGTAAAATTAGTAATGAAAATATTTTTAAGTGCAATTTTGTAAAAAAAAATGAAGCAACACATGTGATTATTAAAATAAGGAATACAAGAAAGACAGAACAACTCGTTCCCGTTTATTTACTCGTAACGAATCCGAGTGCATGTATCTTTCCAGACATTCTTTTCTGCAGAAGATAACAATTAAACTAATAATAATATGATAAAACAACATAATAAAAGCCAAGAAACGAAAAATGAAATCAATAATAACACAAGTGAAGTAAACACCACTGAAATATGTCCACCTAGAAGAAAGAAAACTGATATACAATATACGCCCGAAGAACGACATACGCCCGAATACAATATACGCCCGAAGAACGAATAAGTGACTTAAAAGGAAAAAACATCTAGTTATGAAGTAATCTTCAGAATGATCTCGAAGAAATTAGTATTTCTAAACAAGATGATGGTAAACATTTTGTTTGTCGCAAGTGACTAAAATTTAATTTCATCAGATGATGCATAAAGGACAAGCGTTATCAACTCTTGTTATCATCAGTATTCAGAAGATTATAGCTAACACATAATATTGGCCTAGTCAATAATATTTAAGCCCACAGAGGCGTTTTACTATATTTGAATCAACTTCTGCAATCATACCACCTGCATCGCCATCGACATCATTCCAATTTAGTTCTGACCCGTAGTCTTCTACTATTATAAAAATATATGCATGCTGAATTTGTTGAAAAATAAATATCTCGCCTCCAAATTATTACGAGTTTTTATTCTAGTATCACGCTTGGATTCATGTATTTCAGAGCTTGATATATCTGCCATAGCCAATTTGATTAGTTCGTCAAAAGATTTTACTGACATTCTCAAAAAACTCAAAGAATTTTTTCCCAAACATTCTTAGTTTAGGATTTATTTTTATAAATTTATCCTGAACCAGTCGATCGCTTAATACAGTATTCACCCGTCCCTCTCTTTTTCTTCTTTTTTTATTTTTTTGTGCGACCACAGTAAAAATGGTAATTCTTCAACTGTAAACTGACAATACTGCCTGCCAATCGCTTACTAACCGCCCTTGTCTGAGCACATAACAAACATTTGTGGTTCAAACTGCACAGTTAGCAATCACTGGGTGCATGTAATCAATGTAGCAATTTATTTATGTTGTCGATTACTGCGCTTCATTTCTGTTGACCAAATGAGATTAAATTACTAGTAAGCCATTTGAATAAACTCAAACATTAGTTTGTGTCGTACGCGTTACACTTACTGTAGATACGCTTATATATTTAAATCTCAATTAGTGAGATATTTAAACCAGCGTGATTTTGTTTGCGAAATTGGTTTTCTGCAACCCAGGAAAATTTGTGGGTAATCGGAGGGGCGGTTTTGAATATCACACATACAATAAAGTTGTAACAGATTTAATTCTGTGCATCGAAAATATTTTAAATAGTGTGATTTATTTATAATATTGAATGATATTAGAAACAGGACAACGTGTTGTTAGAATTTTGGTCTGTCATTCTATCTGCAAGTATGTCAATTTCTTTTTCAGTCACGCGTAACCTACTCGACGGATTTTGATGAAATTCGGTATGGTAATATTTTACATACTTGAATATATATATATATATATATATATATATATACATATATATATATACTACTGTTTATCTGGATGTTACAAATTTAAAAAAAAAGTAATCCTGATATAGTGAATATTACGATATTCGTATACCAGTGCGCATCTAGCATTAGCGTTTTTAGTAAATTTTGCATGCATAGATATATTATCAAAATGTTACTGCGATTGCCATTTATTAACGTTGTTTGTAAAATATATGTTCATAGATATCGCAAAAACAAACAAGAAACAGAATAATAATAATAACTATAGTCATAAGAGCTTCGAGAGTATAGTTGTAACAGCCGTGGTGTAATAGTTAGCGCGTTGGCAGGCTATGCCGAAAACATGGATACACTTCCACCGGCCGATCGACTTTCACTTTGTACCGTTTAAAATAGCGATTACTGCTGTTATTTTAACACTGATGTTATTTTTAAATATTAAACTTTTTTTAACCTGGTTTCACATTATAATATTATCAAAATAAATGTATAGCTAATGCCATTGGCTATTGTATTCACCATTGGGCATGCGCCATGCTAACGTTTAACATTACGCCTATAGGAAAAAAGTCTCTATGTTGGTTTTTTAAACCTTGTGTCAATATTAATCCATTAACTCGGTATTCTAATCGATAATCATCAGAGAATTCACCGTTATTCTTATCGGTAATCATCAGCGAATTTTAGGCGAACGGGAGTTGCAGGCACAGTCGCTATTATATGTGCAGCATATCAGAAACGGTTATTGTGGTGGTTAGTTTTGTATTTAAATATTTAAATAAGTAAGAGAAAAAAGGACTAGTAGAAGTTTTAAGTGATGGTTTTCTTTCGAAGTTTTAATAATGCAAGATTAGAGCGTTTAAAAATGTAATTTGAAATTAAGTATATCACGCCTTTGCAAAAATGTATTCCTAAAAATAATAATAATTTTACTACCGATAGACAAGAGGAATTTTATAGTTCACGCTTGCATTTTCGGTCGTTATTTTGAAATAATTACATTTTTTCTCACAAAATAATAACCCTAAGGAATAATGCAAATTTAATGTTTGTATTTAATTGTAAATAACTTTTAAGGGCCGGGGTCAAATAAAAATACTTGTCAAATACACATAGAAATAATGCAAATTTAATGCTGTGTGCTACAAACCGTAATAGTTAATTGTAAATAACTTTTAAGGGCCGGGGTCAAATATAAAAACCTGTCAAATACACATAGAAGTCACACTACAAGGTTTCGTATATATTTAGGTATTTATAAACATTTAATGGTACATTTTATTTCCATTGGTTAGTTATAAATATTAGTTTTTCATAACGTAAATTTATTGCCTGTTATATTTTTTACAGGCGAAAAAATACGGTTGCGTATTTTATAACTAAATTTAATTTTATACATTTTATGTGGTATAATTTTGTAAGAGTTCCGTTTTTTTTAGATACAGAAACTAAACAATGTTAACTGTACTTTATTTTGAAGAAGGGAACTCCTTATATCCCTGGAAAGTCAATATATCCCGGTTTAAAGTAACGTGGTGGGTTAGTTGTTCCTGATATAATTCAACATTTTCATATTTTAATTTCTTTCAGACAAATGTAATCTATTCATTTAGGAAACGGGTTTTGAGGTGTATTATAAAAATTTTAAATGTTTTCATATTTTTACACAATATTAATATTTTGTGGCAATAATATGTATTAATAGAATTTGAGCCACTTCTAACAAATCTAATTTGATGTTTCACATAATTTTTTATTAAATAATATGTTGTGTATATTGTTTTCGTTGATAAAATACTATTATTTTCTGAATTTCCAGTCCTTTCACCAGCGAGTTTTTTTGCATTCCTGAAAAGTAAATTGAAAAAGTACTATGAGGTGTATGGTGAGGAAATATTTGTGATTTTTACCCACATCTCGTTAAATACTAATACAATTACCACAATCTGAATGACATACAAATAAAACTTTTTTCTCATAGAATTTAATCCTAGTATTCTTAATAAAATGTCGAACGTAGAATTAATACATAATATATGTAATTATCTTGCTTATCGATTTTTTAAAAACAAGAATTACACTTTTTAGGAAGGAATTTGAAAATAAGCCATTAAACAAAAACTAATAAACAAATACCAGAATTGCGTCTTAAAATAAATAAAAAAAAATACGAAATTAACACATACGTCTCGAATTGACAGAAATTTAGTTCTTATAGATAAATCTACGAACATAGGTATGTATTGGGGAACCATATTATAATTTTTATAATTAATTAAAAGATAATATTTTTGAAAGAGTAGAGGTATGTAAATATGTAGAATATAAGAGGTATGTGAATATAAAATGAAACATATAGAGTTGAACCTAACAATTTAACTATATTTTTGGTCAAGAAGCCAAGTTAATGTTTTACTCCTGGAGAAATCCTCGACTTTTGAAAATTAAAACCATAATTTTTAATATATTGTACATCAGAGGAAATAAGACAGAATCTAAGTAAGGTTACTCATATGCCTATCTGTCTATCTGTTACAGCGATTTTCCTCGGAAACATGATGAAAGAGTGATACTGCTCTTTCTAATATTTCAATAGAAATACGAGTTATCCAATGTTAAAATTTTCATGTAAATGGAAACCTTATAGTAATAGTTTTATATTTGATTATAGTGTTAGTTTTACATAGAACTATTTTCAGACGTACATTTTAGTATCATTAAAAATAAAAGAGAAGAGAACTGAATAGCACATATTGAAAAAAACCATATAAAAAGAATAAAGGATGAGAAAACACGACAAAATGGTAAAATATACAAAATAGAGACTTTTGCAATAATTTTGAAATTTATTGAATGAAAATGAATGTTCGGTTTTTTTTTAATGTAAAACGCCGATAAAGGTATCCTTTATGCATTTAGCATTTTCCGTTTCACCAAAATATACAGTAAATATTGCGTAAAAATCTTTACTATATATGACCGCTCAGATTTGCTTTTGGAAAATTAGTTCACGATTGGATGCATTGTACGGCCATTTCCACATGAGCTATATTTTTTTGCCCAATTTTATTTCCGAAAATTTCAATCAATTCGTTTTGAATTTCAGATGACATATAAGAAAGAAATATTTTGGCCCATTTTTACTCTTACTAAATGCTCTCTGAGAACAGGATTCTACTTTCCCAGCAGATGCACCAATTCTAAAAAGTTGCCTTTCTAGGCACTGATGTCATCTTCCCTGTGGCAATGTTAAATTTTGTTTTGCCAGAAATGTTATTACTACAAATTTTGTTTTGCCAGAAATGTTATATTATTATACATTCTGGTCAGAATTTCATTCCATTTTATAACTTATTTTGCCGCTACTTCTTATTCTTTCTTATCAACAGTCTATCCATTTGCAATAAAATAGGCTATGTTTCTAAGTCCTTCCATTTGCAAAAAAATTGGCTATGTTGAGCGCGTGATTTACGATTGGCAACTTTGACATTCAATATCCACCAAGTATTAAATTCGCCAGAGGAGTAAACTTTCGATGTATTTGGTGAATTTACTTCCTCAAACAAACTACAACAGAAACAAAACAACGATGCTTTAGAAGGAGAATATGCCATCTAAGAGCGTAAAACTTCAACTTCTTCTTGACAACACTTCTTATGTAAAAGAGTCTGCATCTGACTGGATCTTTGCGTGGTACTGTTTACTTTTCAGAGAAATTTGTATTTATGTGGTGAACGACTTCAGGACCTCTCTGTATCAATAGCAGTCTTACGTTTGAATGTAAATTTTCAGGCCATTTCCCTATATCATTACTATCAAAATCAAACTCAGCCTGTGTAGTTACTTTTTTTTTTGGTACCGGAATTTGAACAATCGTAGCAGAAGTGTTCTGAATCTAACGAATTCGAACTATCAATTAAAAGTTAAAGGAAGTCATCGGTATGGGATATTTGTACTACTTGTACTTAAGCTACTTTTGGGTTCGAACGGCACCAAGCTTGAAGAACTAATACCTGAAAATCCTGGCCTAGGCTCTGGCGAACACTCTAGCGTCTTCGATTCTTTCACACATTTAAATATAACCCCTACATTTTTCCTGATATTCTCCTCGCTTTCTTTATATTTCAATTTCATGCTCCACTTTCAGTCAATCTATAATAAACAAAATTATATGATATCTATCGCAAAAACTAAGGAGACGTCAAAATTCCCTTGAAACAAACAAAACATATTGTTTTCTCTTTACTTCCATGTACTTGCTCGACGATGTCTACGTAGATAGTGGGTATGAAACAAATATCTAATTATTTATTAATTGGTAAAAATTTACGCCAATAAAATTATCTACTCGTACACTATACTACACTACCCAAATTGTCAATGTCAATAAAATTACAAGAACAAATTAGCGATGGATGAATAATTGAAGAATTTGTCACTCGCAGATCGGATCATATATTGTCTGTATTGTGACTCGTGACATGACAATTTGTTTGTGTAAATAAGTGTCGAAGTTCAAAGACACACATTCCGAAATAAGTGTTGGCGTAATGAAAATAAAGGAGTGTTACTATTCAACAAATTTGCTTCTTTACTCTCGCTTGCTAGTACGTTTGCTTATGTTCGAGAAAGTTCGCTGCTGCATTACGGCAACACTCGACCGCAACCCGCTCACGACCGCCGCACCGCGTCGCTGCCCTCTGTCGGGCTCGGGTCGGATTTAAAAACGGATTTTCTAATTTTATAGTAAAAAACAATTCTTCAATCTCTAATTTTAATAATGTAAAATCAGGTAACAAAAAAAAACAATGTGAAGAACTAGTGTTGCAGGTGAATTTCGTAAAGTTGTTGATAATTAAAACATCACACATGTAAGCAAACATTTTTTATTTAATTAAAAATTGTAGCATTTCTCCGTAATAATATAACTCCGTATAGTTCACTTCTAGTAGAAAATAAAATTTGAATGAAATTTTATTATATAAATAATATGGGGCCATATCCTGGTAAATACAGATTTGAGCTTGATTTTGTTGTACGATGTTATTTAAATATAGAAACTAAATTAATTACCTACGCCACATAAGTTAAAATAGATATCGACTAAATAATAAGTAAATGTTTGTTAATGGATGCAATAAAATATAAAATCAAACGTACGATCTTGCAAAGAATTATTAAACAAAATGAAATTAAAATATATAGAGATATAATGAATTCTTGATTGTTTCTGATAAGTGATGAAATAATTACTTATAAAAGTTGTATTTATTAACTTTTGCTGTAAATAGTATTTTACCAACGCTTTTTACGCTTTGGCCTGCCGTTATACTCAAAGTAATGGACCAATAAAATACATAACAGTTATGTCAATAACTTTTCAATGTGTCCGTAGAGTTTGTTTTTGAAGCTCATTGTTTATGAAGATAAAGTAAAATCACTATTAAATTGAAATCATGAATTTCGTAATAGGTGTATATCTACTTTTGTAAGTAACCCTAGACCGAAGATTAAGAACACAAATATCTTTTAAAAGTAGACAGGAAAAAATTTTAAAAACTTATTTCAAAGAGAAAAAGGTACGTTTTGATCGACTCAGCATTTATTTTCAGTTATCAAACAAGTATTATTAAAGTCTTACGCTTGAAAACTAATTGAAATAAGAGATAAAACTGGCTTAATTGCGCTTTTTACAAACTTTGAATTGCTAATTTCTACAAAATTAAAGCCAAATATATTCAATATTTGAATTACTAATAAAGATACGCTCAAGGATTTTCTTTCGACTCTCATAGTAGATTTTATTATACCTACATATCACAATCGAATTAATTATACAATTTTTTGCAATAAGAGGAAGTTGACATCAATGGTAAATTATAACTTTGAGAAGTCAAGTATTATTTTATTTATTTACACTTTAATTGGTCTCAAATTTACTTAGGGTAATTAGAAAACGAATGACGTTGATCTATAGCATGTTTAAAATATTACAATTTCCACGTATTAATTCCGAAATTAAATGTTTTTATGAAGCATAGGGAATTACAAGTTACTTTTTTATCTAAATTAAAGTAATAAATGTATATTTGATTAATGTGCCTTTGATACCATATTAAATATGAATGAGTGAAAACAAAATGACCGAATCACACTGCAGAGAACCTTGAATGATGTTTCATTGTTAGGGTAGGATCGTATTATATATATATATATATATATATATATATATATATATATATATATATATATATATATATGTATGTATGTATGTGTATATATAGATCTCGAAGGTTTACACACGTGCATACTTTGTATATGAAAAGATGAATCGACATTTTGAATTAAGCGAATTCTTCAAATTAAGCAAACCAGGATTATTGCTTATTACCCTTGGAATAGGCGCGTACCCCCTTATAACAAATGTAGTCTACTACAGATCAGTTTTAACAACATCGATATATGATAATATTTATTACATCGTGATCGATTACATTATCTTAACACATAATCTCTTGTACTAAATATAACTCATAAATTGATGAGCAGAAAAAAATGTAAAAAATATTAAGACATTTAAACAAAGTTATCATATATATCAAAAGTAAGTAAGTGATAAGCTCAAAGTTGATAAAAGAAACGATCCAATAAAAATACAATGAGGCAATTACACGGCAGAGAACCTCCAGAGATGTTTTATTGTTGGGGGAGGATGTGATCTATTTTCGGAAATAAATGTAGGTACGCTGTCATGTAGTACTATGATACGTGCATGAATTTATCGCGATTGGGTGAATATTTTAATTAAAAAGTAAGGGATGAAATATATATGGTTTTTAATTATTATAAGGTACATTCTACATCCAAAGGTTTTGGCAATTTTTAACCGACGTACGAAATATTATTCATTAAATATATTTAAATCTTTCCCAAAATTTAACAGTTTTTTAAAAGCCGAACAAAAATGATACAAAGATAAAAATGTATTTTTTTGCATAATTATTATACTAATGTTACTATGTAATACTATGTATTATACTAATTTAGTAGAGAATATAAAGAGGCAGAAAATATTGGTGTGATTATGTACAAGTATTTTATTTATATTGTAAACCAATACGTGTTAAACATAGTAAAAAAGTATGAAAACCAATTGTTAAATCATACGAGTACTAATATGTAGCGTAATATATTTAAACATAATTTTCCGTAAAGCTCAGTATCGAAGGAAACCTAATATCGGTTTTCAAATAATAAAAATGACGTGGAGGAAAGTAAGAATGAATGGTGTAAAATAATATCGAATGGATTGAGGTGTATAGTATTATCATAAACATTTGTTTACATGATATTAACAGCAGTGAAATATACAAAAAATAGAGAACATAAAAACATACCAAATTAAAATAAAGATGTAATATTTAATTATATCTACGATAAAGCAGTTATAAAACCGAGCAAACAGATTAATAGCCAATGTGTGTCGAATATTATTTTACAATGCGATCTTACGTGTTTATATTAAAGGATTATAAGAAAAAACGCATTATGCGTTTTTCTTCTCAATACTTTAAAAAAGTTAGAAAATCAAATACTTGAGGGGAATATAAATTTCCCATGTTTAAGACAAATAAGGTAGAACAATAATAAGATGATATCAACTTACGAAACACGTTTATAGTAAACCTATTTACATGTTAATATTTTATTGAGCTACTTTAGTCTCCAGACATTCACCAACCCAAATTTGATACTAACTTATCTAATCATAACTTCTTGAAATTGAGTTCGAAGTTTAGACGTTTACGACTTTGTCCTCACTTTACGAGTTTATTTGACGGACGTTTTGAATGTCCTTCTTGTTATATTACGTAACTGAAGGTAAATATTTTGCTATTTTTTACTTTTTCGTTCAAATATTTCTTTTGTGCTGTCCGTAACAAAATACAATTTCGGATGTATAAAGTTCGCCGTTTGCTTCTGTATATCTATAATAGTGCTGACGCCATAGAAGTTATGTTAACTCAGTATGGCATAATATTATATTCAAACATTTTTAGTGTTAAAATTAGCAGTAAAATTGACTTAATTATGTATTAGTAGGGAAAAACATGATCACCTCATATTTTTGTTACAGGAGATTTAAAAAAAAAACATTCTTATAAGGTCAGATCAAGATTTATGTAGGTAGATTATTTGGATGAAGATATAGTAAGTAGATTTTATGTAGGTAGATTTATTGGATGAAGATATTTATGTCACTGCATTAATTGCTTTATTTACCGCCATTACGTGTCAGAGATTGTGCGCGCGTGTAACACTGAGGATACATGCATACATTAAACTATTGAAACGAGCGATTGCGCGTGTGAGATTAGCTTGTGGGGAAAAAAGAGAGACAGTGCAATAGGTCGCGGTCGCGCATCACAAATTTTTGTTTGTTGGGCTATTTTTGTTATTATTCAATGGAGGTATGTTATTCTGCTAGTTTTAAAACTTTAACAATACGAAGTCTGTTCAAAAAATGTCAGTTTTTCTAGCTCTAACTTTCTAAGCAAAACAAATGGTGGTATTAATATCTTAACTACATTTTTTTGCTCTATTGCTGGTTGCTTTGTGGCTGGTTGGTTTTTAGATATTTATGTGCAAGATTAGACAATTTTATGGTTTAGATGGAATATAACTTGCACTCGGTGATTGGCTATATAACATGCGTGTTTATATAATTTATAAAACGACGATATTGCTGCTTAAATACTGAAAAAAATATTATGACAATAATATTTTAAAGGAATCCAGGCGTTAAGGTTATTAATTAAGTAGATCACACATCCTGTATTATTTAGTCATCTTATCATATATTATTTAAGTAGATCGTACATACTGAAAAATTGCGATAATACATGAAAATGTTTTTCTTTCCCGACTGACTTATTTGAAACTTTAAAAATACGTATAATCGTTACACACTCAAATCTTACCATTTAATTTTCAAACCTTTTTGAATTACATCAATTTGAAACATGAAATGCAAGGAAGAAAATATTTTTATTTGAATTAAGAAAAAAAAATGAGTTAAAATGCTGGCAATCAGAGACTAAAATAAAAATATTTTTACACTTTCCGCTTAGTTAAGTGTAAATAAATTTCATTTAGACACTCAATACCACTTCTATTTTTAGATATGGTCCAGGGAAAACATAATTTCCACGGTTACATGTTACGACATATTAGAGACACAGAATTAATTTGTATCGAGTAGCAAAAAAATTTCTGTATTGAATTTTTCTGCATAATATAGATATTTTCAACTAAATTCATAAAACAGTAAAATGTTGAATCCGAAAGACTTTAATTTCAAAGGAAAAATATCAACGAGAGAAAGTGTTTTGCGTATGAGCAATAAAATCGATTTCTAAGTACAATAAAAAATGCAAAGTAAAACATTAAATGCCGTCTGGAGATAAACTAATTGTTGGAAAAGAAGAAAATGCCGACAAGCTTCACCTCATATTGATTCTTCGGTTTCAATAAGCCCCTAAGCTCCTGCTGCAAAGATCTGCATGTATGGTTTTATAATGTATATTGTTTGGCACTGGAAGATATTGTGTTATTGTTTTGAAGTACGACTTATTAATGAAGAATATATGAAAATTTGTACGTTAGAAATAAACGGCTTTCTGAAATAAAATTATATTACGATTCAAGTTTGTTTAAATTGTTATCTTATTGTGATATAATGTTCCAGATAAAGAAGATAAAATATGTAATAGAAATAAATATGAAACTAGGTCAATCCTAATAAATATCAGTTCATATAAGTGTTACCACTAATTAATAAGTATTAATTCACCCATAAATAACAATGATTTTCTACGTAGAAGACGAACTTAATTAAAAAGGTTTATTAAAACCTGATTTGAAAAGAAATAAAAAAATTCCACGTTTGAAAAAACGACTAATTATATTGCAACTGCAGTCATATCTGTTATCATTTGTTTCTATAGTCAGCTTTGTCAGACTCAATTGTATCTCTTTAATATTAGAAATCAACTCGGTCAACCCACATATTAACATGTGAAGAAAAAATCTTGCACCCTTTTTTAAGCATATTGCGCATACGGAGGAGTGTGAGATTTATCATCGTCAAAGTTTATATAGAGCAGAAGTGCAGAGACCTAAAATGTATACATAATAGGGTAAATCTTGGGAAAATGCTGCGAGAGAAGTGACGGCGCACTCTCAATAACTTAGCAACCACGTACGTTATAGATACCGGGGTACGGGGAGGGGCTAGGCAAGGGGACCACGGGAAACTTATGTGGGTCATTTGTTGCAATCTAGTGGCGTTGAGTACACGTTAATTCTGATGCGTTTTTGTATCATATATGAAGATTTTTGACATTAGGATCTATTTTGCGGAAATTTCGTATTTATTTTATCGTATCTTTATCTGCACTTATTTAATACAATCTTCCTGAATTGAATATAACATTTTTCATTACAATTATTTATTTGGTATTGTGTCAGGGTAGTGCGGCTTCTGTCCCACAGGTTGAGGAGAGATGCCGATACATTGGTTAAAAATTAAATTTACATTAGTAAACTTATTGTTTTTAGATGCCATGCAAATATAGCAAAAAACTGATGCCAACCGTGCTAAATGAACTGAGTAAAGTTTAAAAATTGCAATAGAAAACATTAAAAAAGATGAAATATCAAAACGGGCAACCCAAAATCTACATGGAATACCACCTCGTACATTGACGAAGAGAATATTGTCTGGAAAGTTGATTAAAGGGAATCTGGGTCTTGAAGATAGCTACTACTTCATTCGTAAAAGTATGTCATAATAGTGTGATTTTGCTCTCTTTTTTATATTAATTGTTTGACAAAATTTATTTCAGCAAGTCTTGGAATGTAAAACGAAAAGTGTTTAACAGTTTACATAAAAAAATTGGCTAACATTTGGTTTGCTCTCACCAGGATGCAAGTTTGAAGACTAGTGTTTTAATTCACTGGGAGAGCAGGATTAAAGCACAAATTTTCAAAGGAATCCAAAATGGCAGATAATCACTGGGTGACCTGATTTTTGGAACGAAATAAAGATCTTTCTATTCATCAATCTGATGGACTGTCAGCGGCTATAGTAGCTAGTATAAATCGAAAAGTTGACTCTTTTTCAGTCTAAAGTAAAATAATTTGTTTTATAGTCCTCAAAACATATTCAACTCTGATGAAAGTGGCATTCAATTAATTAACAAACCTAGCTAAAGCGTTACCGAAAAAGGATTTAGGAATGTGGGTGAAATCACTCCTCGTAAAAAGGGTGAGACTATTTCGATTATAGATTTTATTGCAGCGGAGTAGGACGATACTTGCCTCCAGTTCTCATAATAAAAAGTTTAAACAAAACGGCTGAATTAGTTGATCAAATGCCCGCAGCATCATATGTACGTGAGTAAAAGATCAGCTTATGTTAGTAATGAAATTTTTATAATATTTTTACCACATAAGCCAATTAAAGGAAAAACATTGTTAATATTGGATGCCCATGCTTCTCATTGCAGCTCAATTAAATTACTTCAAGAAGCTGAGAAAAACAATGTAATAATCTTTTGTTTGCCAAGTCGTACCACCCAAGTACTGCAACCTTTGGACAGGTCGTTTTTCAAACCATTAAAAACGGCTTGTGGTAACGAAGCTCAAGTTTGGATAAACTACATCAAAGGTCCAGTTTTACAAAAATATCACGTCGATTATTAAATTATTAAGACATGGAATAAAGATGCAATGGTTGGCAATGAAATATCAGGCTTTGTGGTATTTATTCATTAAATACAAACATTATTCCTGATTTATTTCTTTGCAACTTCTGATGAAACTTCTGGATTTTCAAGAATACCTACAAATGCACAGGTTACTGATCCTCAAGCATCCACTAGTAAAAAATTTTCAGATAATGCACATCAATCCTTTGGAAAAAAGACAATCCACTTTGGATTCACCTTTACCATTTCCCGCTTCAACCGAACTCAAAGAGACTCAACCAAAATACCAAAAGAACTTCCACCATTGCCTGAAATCGCTCTTAAGTCCTCTGCACAAAAATGGATAGCTTAAATTTTGATGTCGCCTGAAGACATCAAAAATAAAATAAAAAAATAACCTTTCTCTCTCAAAATTGTCAAAGAAACAAACGACATAAAAACAGCATTAAACAAACTAAGTTAACGACGATGAAAATAAATGTGCAGAATATTGGGAAAATTATTTCTTCACTAGAAATAAGAGCGACTGGATTAAATGCTCGTGCAAAAAAGGTTGCATGAGCCCTGCATCATATGCGCATCACTCTGCGTAGATTGTGTTAGGCAGAAAATAAGAAAAATTCTCAGAAATAGATCATCTGCATCTCTCCTCACAGTTGCGGTTGAGATGCCGACTAATAAGTTTTTTTTAAATATTTTTTTTTATTATTATTGATAGCTTTTGCGGACAATCAATACGGATTTTATTTCTCAAATAAACCTTCTATAAAATCAAATTTGAGTTTTACTTAAAAAAATAACCGGTTTCATTGTTAAACAATTCTAATCAAATGTTCGGCACCTTACCCACATTTAAACTAAGTCTATATATAAATACGAAAACACAGTTTACGCCTTTTTAAGTATATTGCATGCAGGGAGGAGGGAGATTTAACTATGTGAGATTCGGCATAGTTAAAGTTTATATGGAGAAAGAGGCGGAAAGCTAAAATTCATATTTAATATTGGTAATAGGGAATTAATTCCGATGAATATGTTTTATTGAAAGACTGGTTCGACAGTTTTCAATCTATTCAAGCGTTCTAACGTCAGTGTGGGATGTAAAGGTTGAGTTAAGTAAATAATATTTTCTTCTACTTCAGAATACTTTCATCAAGTTACGGGTTCAGACACGCAGTTTAATCGTGATTGAGTCAATTAAAGGGAACATTACTGTTATGTCAAGGAATACTGTTTTGAGGTTCAGCCGGCAGGAAGGAAAACTTGTTTTTGGGTAAGAACGGGACGAGTAGGAAGAACACGATGGTGGAAGATAACTTTAAAATACCTGGTTTGCACAATAAGCTAGGAGAAGCAAAAAATGGGAATCAATGGGAGTTTCAATCTGTTATTTTGCTACGAAGTCTAAATTTACTAGAAGTGGTAGAAGGGAAGAGTGTCAAACCGAAGGCCATGGTTGATACATGGGAAAAAAAACGCAAAAGCTCAAATATGGCTAGCGCAAGAATTTCAGCAATAATGCATGTCATAACTTGCACTACGTCTGTGGAAATGTAGAGGAAACTGCACTACCCAGTTTACGAAGAAAAATCTGAAAAAAAAGCATCCACATGGTGTAAAAGCGTTTCTTCCAATACAAATACAAGGAGCGCAAGGAGATGTCTGTTTTTTGTCTAAACTAGAGGAATTGAAAAATCTAAACTAAACAGATGGGAAAAGAGATTTCTGAAAAATTTGTCATTAAAAAAGCGTTGATGTAACTCTCAGATTATTACAAGCATTTTATGATTGCATTGGAACAAGTGTCAAAAAATAAATAAACGTACGACCATCTCGTCGCTAGACTATTGATAGAAGGGGAGCGATTGAAATAAAAAGAGGAAATAGCTCAGAAATTATCAGCTTTTGTTGCAAGGACAGTGAATAAAAAATTTCATTATCAAAGCGAATGTAGTAGTGACATAAACAATGATAATAACAGTTTGGTAAACAATAAATCTGACAGAAATTTTTTTATTGCAAAAAAATGGGATATTTTAAGAGCGAGTATCGATTTATAAAATATAAAGAAAGAAACAGTAATGGTTCATAATCCTGAGCTCAAGTGGACGTTTTCAAAAGTCAGAGTGGTTAGTGGACGCCGATGCAAGTCGTCATATATGCGTGATCGAGATTAATTTACGACATATTCTCCGTTATCGAATAAATCAATGATAGTAGGTTATATAAGTGTAATTAGTGGGCATGGTTGTAGACAGGTGGAAGTACAGGTTTTTAATGGGTGTGAATGTGTGAACACGACCATAGACGATGTATTATATGTGCCAGATTTAAAATCAACTTTTATTCTATGTGAACTTTGCTACAGACGGGGATTACGTTATTATTTCAAATAATAATTTGTGTAAATTCTTCAAACAAAATAGAGGGTTTACGATTGCCAATCGTAAAGAAGATATGTGTAGTACATATCTATATGACGTTACGTTATAAGTGCGAAACAGCAAACGTGACTCCATTGAAATTCGGGTTAAATAAGAGACATGAATAGTTACTCACCAAAACCTGCCGTACATAAAAACTTTACTTAAAAATAATACATTTCAGTGAGAAGCAATTCAGATGCAAAGTACGACGGCCGCTTGTAGGGTAAAATACATCGTTCACCCTTCAATACTAGTGAAATTAAAATAACTAGGTCTTGTGAACTTATATATACAGACACATGCGATCCTATAGATGTGCCGACTGTAAGAGCTAACAAATGTTTTGTTATCTTGAAAGGTCACTGCAGCGACTACAGTTCAGCGTACTTTGCAAAAAGTAAGGATGATGTCAAGAAATGTATTGATAACTTCATTAATAAAGCTTAAAAAGTTAACAAAAATAAAATGTTACTAACAATAAAGTCAACTTCAGGAGTAATAATGGATTAGATTTTATTAATAAGGAAATGCAAAACCTCTTTGCAAGACGTGATATTGTACACCAAACCAGTGTGACATAGATACAACAGCAAAACGGCAAGGCATAGCGAGAAAATAGAACTCTGATTGAGGCAGCGCGAACAATGTGTGCAAAAGGTCTACTAAAGAAATTATGGGCAGAAGCTGTTCGTATAGCAGCATATGTTTAAAACGGAACTGGTCAAAGTAACGGCATTGGAAAGACATCATATGAGACATGGGCAAACAAACATTTTGACATCAATACATTGAAGTTTTTTGGAACCCCACTATTTATCCTTATCTCAAATGAGAAAAAAGAAAATGGAACTCTAAATGTGAGAAATGTATCATAGTTGGCTACGGAGAAGGAGTTAAAATTTACATAGTGTATTTCCCAGAGAAGAGCAGTGTTGAAATCTGAAGAAATGTTGTGTCTATATAGAAAAAAAGAGCAATTGGTTACGCCGATATTATAAATATACCCAAGATTAAATGTGAGAAACAAATGTCTAAGATGAGAGTAAAGAAAAACAGTCAGCAGTCTATAGAGAAAAACAGTACAGCAAAGTTAGAGAGCAGTTCAGAAAGCAAGAAGAAAGTCCTAATGCATATACTGACAGCGAAAAAGGTTTATATGTGCCTTGTACCAGTAATGAAGATGACAAAGATTTAACACCACGTTAAAGAAGCACGCCTATCAGGAAACAGACCTTGTTCTACACCTGTCATCAGGTCTATATGGAGAGAGGTGAACCTAAAATAGGCCGAGAAGCAAGGCAAATAAAAATGCTAGTAAATGACAGGAAGTTGGGGATAGAGAGCTAAAAACCCTAAAAGAAAACAATACCTGAGAATTTTGTGAAAACTAGTTAATGAAAAAACTATAAGAAGTTATTGGGTATTTAAAATGAAAAAGTTTAAAGACAATATTTAATATAAAGGTAAATTAGTAGCAAGGGATGATGGACAGGTTGATATAATTATTTATGGATTTATGTGAAATTTACGCACTACTAGCTAAATTGTATATTGTTAGGATGTTTGTGTCAAAAGCTCCGAAAGTTAAATTTTCCTATTTAACACAAGGACGCACCGGGGCATTTTTATGTGGGAAAATATATATAAGGAACTCTCCGAAAGTACTTATTTTGGGTGTACAAGAAGTATTAAATTAAATAAACGTTTCAATGGTTTGAAAAGGCTTCCAAATAGTGGAACGATAAATTTAACTCTGACATAATTAAGCAAAGTTTTGTCAGGTCTCAAAGTGATTGTTGTTTGTATACTTAGTGTAACCGTGATGCTAAAATATTTAATTTATTATATGTTGACGGTTTGTTACCTTTTGGAAATGATAAAATAACGATATGTAAACTTAATTCAATGTTAAAAAGCGAATTTAAAATGAAAGGAATGGGCTTGGTATTAAACTTCTCAGGCATACATGTGAAACAGGATTTAGAAAATAAAATTACTGAGTTGAGTCGAAAGGAAGACATTGAAAATATTTTACAAAAATGTATAATATATAATTGTAAATAAATGTGTACCCCTATGGATGTAAGCTTTAATGCTAAAATATTAGAAGGGAACAATGATTTTGTCATCGACATAGGTTGTTTGACTTGTGCAGCATTAAGAACAAAACCAGATATTTGTGCTGCTGTACCAATCTTACGCACATAACAAAATAAAGCAAATAATGTTTTGTTAAGGGCTTTAAAAAGAGTTTTGAGATGCATAAAAGACACAGCTGTTTAAAAATTAGTGTAAAAATGCAATAGTGACATGTTATTTGCATATTTTGATGTGAATTTGAAGGGAGGGGAGATTTAATGGGTATATAATCCACTTCTGCTTATTGTTTTATGTTCGTAAAAACAATTTCTTGATGTTAAAAGAAACAAGCCAGTGTTAGTATGTCTTCTACACAGTCAGAATGTATGGCAATCAGAATGGCGTCAAGTGAAACCTGCTGGTTCGTTGAGGTATAACAAGATTAATATTGTAAATGTTTGCCTTGTCAAAATATTTAGTGACAATCAAAGTGCCATAGAAGTTGCTAATACTAATTGTGTTAAGCGTTTGAAACATATAGATATCCTGTCATTAAAGGATTAATAAAGGACGATAAATTGAATATTAAATATTTAAAAATAGAGGATCAGACATATATACATATATGTAATTTCAAAATTATACGATAAAATTTTATATTTGTATTTTTCTTATTTTTTTTCCTATATCTTTCATTTAGATTATATTTTGTGTAATAAATATCTGTGTCATAATAAATACCAATATAATAAACACAATACAGCTTGTATTTGTGTTTTTGCTCAACTGATATTTACATTAAATGTTAAATTTAATAGTATTGGAGAGAATTAAGGCAAACGACACAAGCTAATGACGTATTTTGTATACGCTCTCAACTCACGTAATAAAATAAAGTTCAAAAAAATTTTAACCAATGATTATTCTCTTTGATAAAACGACATCAATATCGATCAAACTTAAAAAAAATTAATAAAATATGATCGAATTTCGACCACTGGCCGACTAGCAGTCCTAATTAATAAGTGCTAGTTCATATAAGTGTCAGTGCTAGTTAATAAGTGCTAATTAAACCTATAAATAATCATTTTCTACATAGAGGCAAATTGGTTAAGGAGCCTTATTTCAAAATTAATAAAAAAAATTGACGTTTGAAAAAAATGACGTATTACATTACAACTAAAAGTTGTACAGCAATATGCGTTATGTCAGGCTTTGTTAGATTCAGTTTGAATCTTTTTCATATTAGACGTATATTAGTAACAATTTCGCCACGTCCACATATATACATAAGTTAATTCCAATATACTTTTATGATTATGCCTTTCGTAGCGGCCATGAAAATTTGAAATTTAATTTATTTTATATAAAATTTACTTCAGTAAACCTAAGCAATTAGTCAAATTCAAGCTCTCAATTAGGCGGAAATTATCACTTTCTGTCGACAAATCATTCCGACTCATAGTTTGTAAAGATCTCAACTCCAAAAATGGTAATTGGAAGAACGTGTATTCAATGCGGACTTTAAATGAGAATAAAATTAAGGTTAAATTAACAACCAAAGTTAAAGAAAAAATTACAGTTTATAGGAATTTTAACTTCTCATTTCAATGTTACATTGAAATTATTTCATTATTTATTCCGCCGTTGATGAAATATATACGTTTGAGTGCAGCGCGTAAGAGCTGTCTCTTTTTGAATATATATAAATATATATATATATATATATATATATATATATATATATATATATATATATATAAATATATATATATTTATATATATATATATGTATATATATATATATATATATATATATATATATATATATATATATATATATATATATATATATATATATATATTAGGGTTGAAAGAATATTCGGTTACAATTCGATGTTTTTACTATTCGGCCTAATAACGATATTTAGACACTATTCGGTCTGTCAATTCATTTACAGTCATTTACTTTTGATTTATTTATTGAATGTATTTGGCGTCAATTTTGTAGAAATTTATTCACAATTAAATGAAACTACGTGATGTAGTATTATTTCTACTTTCTTTAAGTAAACTTAAGGTAGAAATAATACTACATCACGTAGTTTCATTTAATTGTGTTTGATTTATTTTATAAATGGAGTATTTATTTTAGTAAGATATACCGATATTTATCTATTTTCGTTATTAAATCAAATAAAATGACAATCAAAATCAATTATTTCATTAACAACTAAGAAAACGAATTCAAATTGTTTGGTTTCTTTCAATCTTTCTCTCAAATATATTTAAAATTAGGGAATGGCAAGTGGCGGTAGAAAAAAAACAACTTGTCAGCATTTCTAAGAAGAGACCTGTTTTTTTTCTTCATAAACATTTCCGGTTTTACTAAAAAACCTTCCTGATACATTGCTTCCTGGAATTAAATTTAGCAGCTAGTTTGAACAAAGATTGGCAAAATTTTGATTTATTGTTATCAAATGGGTTTTTCTTTCTCTTCAAAGAGGTGGAAAAAGTAGCTGGTGTTTGTTTTTTCTTTACTTAGTGTGCAAAAAATATCTGCATACATGTGAAATAACTCTGGTAGCTTAGTTTGAATGATAGTTTAGGTGGTTTTTTTAATTTTATATTGCGAGAAATTTTGCTTTTGATAGTTCGTGGATATAAAAGGAAATCTCAGAATTTGTCTATTGCTTACAGAAGACAAATTCTGAGATTTCCTTCTATGTCTAGGAAATATTGGGAAGTTCTCTATTTAGTGGCAATTTATCAGAATTTAGTTGCACCTCATTTGTTTTATAGTGGTTTCTATCTTATTCCCTTTCTATGATGTTATTTTGTCTAGTCATTCCAAAGTACTTTTCTTTGATTTTATACCTGATTCTTTATTGACTGTGAGAATATATGACATATTATCTTGCCTTTACTTATTACCATTACTTTACTACATGCTTGTATGATGAAGAAAGTTAAATATTACAGAACAAATTGTTTGATTTTGGAAGTGGTTTATAATTTGCAGGAAGAAATATTTTTCCGTTGCACACTTATACAAGTAACAAAGGAAGGTGAAAAATTATTTCGTATGTGTGTCATATTCTTGAACCAATATTAAAGGTTTGTAGAGTAAATAATACGATTTCCTTGAAAGCATTTATGAGATAGGTATTAAAATGATAAATGTGCTTCGAAAAATAATATAAAAATTACTAACTTATCCATACCATATCTACCATAACACGTACATCAAACGAACAATCATATAATGCACTATTGGTTTCAAACCTTCAGTTTATTGACGAACACTTTGTATTGAAGACCTACAAGCATGTTGCTGTATAAAAAAGTTTTTATATTTTGAACGATAGAAGAAAATTAGTTCGTGATAAATTAGAAATGGGAATAGATATCCTAGGCTTAAATGTTTACTATCATTTCTGTTCTGTTAAAAGTCATTCAAAAATTCTTAAATTGAATGTATAGGACTGCTATAAAATGTTCAAATTAGAGATGTCTTCGACCTGCTTTAAATAAAACAATATCTCGCGCAACCTAAGAAGGAATAGCCCAGCAATAGGAGAAAATATTTTCTAGGCGGAAGAGAGAAGATTAAGAAAAAAGTCATTTTGTTCACAATATAACGAGTTTTTAGCTATAGATAATAAGTATCTTAGTCGGAAAAAACACTGATCACAGAAATGCGTGAAGAATTATACCTGTCCGGCAAAAATTAGGTACAGGAATATATATTCGTTTTCTTGTAATTTAAACTAAAAAATATAGTTGAATTGAGGATCTCGATTAATTCATATATTTAAATATTTTCATAATAGTTTAAAATTTGCATTCTAAATTCGACTTCAAAAATAAGTAACTTATTTATTTATTGCGAATTAATAGATACTTATTTTGAGTTAATTATTTTTTACTTATAATAGCAGTTGATACATAATTGCTTTAAAGCCGGTTTTTTAAAAAATATTCTATGACATATCAATTTGAAAGTACTTCGTTGAAATGATATTTACCCAAATTAATTTTAAATCAGTCGATGGAAAGAACAAGTATTTAGTCCAATTGATTAAAATGGAATTGTTCATACAGTTTCAGATGGCATATTAGTGGGTCGACTTTCATACCTACATCAAAAATGTAAAAGAAATTTCCAAGGAAGCAAAATTTAACAAAAATACAATTTCATAAAATAAAATATTGCTCTGTTAATAAATATGACTAATCTCTGTTTTAAGATGTTGTATTTAACAAGCCTCAATTTGTCCCGTTTTTTTTAAATTGAAATCAATATTTTCAACATTTTTATTTATTAAATTCCAAATTTGGTAAAATAAAATAACTTAGAAGTGAAAAATCAAGGTATTTAGAAAATACACAATTTCATAAAATAAAATATTGCTCTGTTAATAAATATGACTAATCTCTGTTTTAAGATGTTGTATTTAACAAGCCTCAATTTGTCCCGTTTTTTTTTAATTGAAATCAATATTTTCAACATTTTTATTTATTAAATTCCAAATTTGGTAAAATAAAATAACTTAGAAGTGAAAAATCAAGGTATTTAGAAAATACACCTGATAATAAATAAGTGTAAAAATTAGTAATCATTAAGTATTTTGACGAATCTTGTTACAAGGTTGAATATTATCGAACTGCCATCCCAAATATCAGACCAACGAAAATGGGTGTACTGATTAATTTACAACTGATATCTTTAGTTATGTTGATTCGACGTTATATTAATAACGAGTAAAAATAAATAAATGTTTTTCAAATTAATTTTTTAAATTCTGTCATTTTAATATAAATGTACGTGATTTGAATCACGCTATATACATTTATGCTAAAATGTAAAAATTAAAATAATTTAAAAATAATTTTTCACATTTAACCATTTCATTATTTTTACTAAAAGTCTTGTGACGGAGAATATTGTGATAATAATTTTCATACAAATAATAAAGAAAATTCATTATTTTGAAATGAGCAGACCAATTATAAAACTCTTTTCGTAGAAATAATAACATTTCCAATAGAATAGTAAAAAATAGAATAAAAAAGAATTTGAAATTGTTGATAGCTTTATTTGAATCGTGTCTTACGATCAAGAAATTGTTTCAGATTTTCTAAATCCATAATTTAAAAAATTATAGACGGTAGGTAGTCGAAGTATTTACAAAGCCAAATAAATGTTTAAACTTTCGTAGTGCCGGTTCTACTAGTACTTAACAAGGATAACTTATATTTGCATTAGTTTGTTTGGGTCATAAATTCTTAATTTATAGGATTTAACTTACTAGAGGGTAATATAATGAAAAGAATACTTATTTTCTGTTTTTAAAATATTGCAATGTTAAGGGTAACTATTATATGGCATATCTATTCAAATATATTATTTTTATCCTCTTCTTTGTCCAACAACTAAGCAACATAAGGCAAAATAAAGAAATTATATTCTGTAAATATATACATCACGTTTTTTAACACAAAGGCCGATTTCAAATTCTGACTTCTTTTATTTTTACATTATAACTCAATCAAATTCCGAACATGAAATTGGAATATAAGTTCCAATAAACATTGCATTCATAATAACAATAAGGAGTTAAAAATATTTCAACCATTTTTTTTTGATACTCTCAAACTCTATATATTATACCAATAAAAAAAATTCATGATTTAATTCATTATAAGACTGATTGCCTTTTCTTGTGAATACTGATCTGAATAATATTTTGTGCTTAGAATTACTCAAATTCTATAAATAATTTTCTTGGAAAATATTTTGCATTCAAACTATTTTCCTTGTTCTCCTAGGAAAAAAGCTATTTCAGTTACGAACCGTCCCAACGTGTAATTTCTTTATCAGTTTAAAATAATTTACCTATTGACAACTCAAAATTATACATTCAATTTACCCCTTATTTATAGCATAATTTGATTACAAATTATTAAATAAAAAAGGGATAAATTGATAAAAATATTTGTTAATACATCGTTAAAAAGATTTTGCACTTTATTTTAAAAACGAAGTTATTTATTAATAAAATATTCCAACAGTTATATGCAAGCGCTATTTATTTTACCAATGGCGAAATAAATACGTCGTTCCGGGAATACTTGCAATAAGGCATTTTATAAATTATTTTAACAATCCCATTTTCTATTACAATTACTATATAAGACATTAAAATTGACCTCCTATAATATGTTATTATGGAGAGCTATATTCATTCGAAAGAAATATATTTAACCATATATATCAAATAGTCCAAAATATAGAAATTAAGGTAATAAAGTTAAAACGTTTTGTCGCTTGTAGTATGTATCTAGTAGTATCATGTAGATAAATTTATTTTATAGAGGATGAACTGATCGGTTTCATACTACTCAAAATATATACAAATTAGCTGATAATGGGAATAAATAATAGTTTTATAAACACGTAATTGGTCTATATGGATTGGGCCTTCAAAGTTGAATGATTTTCTTTGACAAATGGTTCTTTTAATTCTATATTTTAGTGCGTAAATTAAGAAAAATGTAGTTAATGAAATAATAAATTTTGATTCTTTTCCCACATTATCCATATGTGTAAGCAAAATATTTAAATTACGCAAGACGATAACATCTCAAAAGAAGCCATCAGGGAGATGGCGCTTAGTTTTAATTGATTTATTTTATTTTTCGTTTTCTGTTTGTCAAAGCAAAATAGATTCTGGGATGTCTTAAGAGAAAAATATTTATTTCTGATACACTCTTTCCATTATTATGTTTCCCTAAAAATTAGGTAATCAAAAACCTGAAGGAATTAACCTTTTGGACTGGTTCTTGCCACCGGTTTCTTTTTCTATTATATTCATTGTATTTGCATTAATAGACTCACGATTTGTTACCATATATTATCGCACCTATATTCCATTAGATCCAACTGTTTCTGCATGGATGACAATTGGACACATTTTCAAATCTTTATATTTTAAGCAAAATTTGTAAAAGCAAAAAAGGATATTACGTTTTTTTTGTTTTAATATACGTCAAGTGGTTAATGAGAAAAACGGCCGTGACGGACTAACTGAGAGAGATATGAGTGATCTTATAAGGTTTTTACTTTCCTTTCAAGTTACGAGACTCTAAAGTATTAAAACCATACTTTTACGAAATCATTTGTACACCTGGATTAGTTTTAAGAACAATAACATATCAAATTTGGCATTATTATTTAATTACTCAGAAAAATTAATTGGTCACTGTATACGAGATTACTGGTGATCCTTAAATTTTACTAGATGTTGCATTTATGCATTTATATCATGTCAGAAAAGATTTGATGTATCACATGTCGTCGTAATTCATTTTGTTCACAAAATGAATAGCTAAAAAGAAGTAATATTCTGGAAAATTTATAAAGATATTTATAAGTAGATAATGCCTAATATATTTGACCAGACTGAAATAGAAATTTAAAACTTCATAACAACATTAAGGAACACGACATTGTTAAAGACAAAACGTACATTTCAAGAAAATTTCTTCCAATTTTCTTTTTTCCTAACTTTTTCAAAATTGGTTAGGTTTCGTGGCTTGGTAACACAGGTTATGGAAGCTACATTGACTGGTTGACACAAGTTGTGGATGTTTCAGTTCTTTCCACGGGTTCAGTTAGTTTTACGATAGCGCTTGTCTTAAAATACAACAAATAAAGATATATATTTGATATTTTTGCAGACTGTTTCATTTTTGCGGTTTACGCGTACAATACTGAATAACGCTTTTGTTTTTCAAAAGATATATTTCGACATAAGGTAATACTTAGTTTATAAAGTCTATATAATAATAATCACTCAATTCAATTCTCACAAAGTACAGACTTCTTCGAACAATGATTGTTTTCGCAAACATGTTCCTTAGCGGAATATAATTTTTATTTCTCATTTTTGTAAGGCTTACGCACTCATGCAAGCACGCAAACACATATACTATAACAATAAAACTTTAAAACCTACTTTGTTTTATTTTACATACAATATTTATATTTAAGTTTGAAACAATTCTGATTATTATTTTAATTCTATCTTAATAACAGTTATTTCAACGCTATACCAAGGTATGACTTTATATGGCATTGATACTTCGAATATTATTTTCATTAATTCTCATAGTTAAATAAAAATATATAAATGTGCGATGGTAGCTACGAGGCATCAGTATGTTCTTTGTGAACTAGTTTTAACCTAGAGAACAGATATTAATTTGAAAATTTAAAAAAGTTGACTAACTAAAATATACTATCATTAAAACCTACATATATCTATGGCAGAAAGGGAATACTTAAAATCAAACTGACTTCATTATTAAATTTTACCGACCCCTTGAAGTTTCAAACGGAAGCTGTGTCTAAAGTAATTTTAAAATGTAGCATTAATCGAGGCCGCACTGAAACAGCTATTTCCAGCCATCCGTATCACTTCCGATTCATGTCCTCTCTTACTAAGTTAAATTTGAGTTCCAAATTTAAACTTTGCTGAACACTATGTAAAAATGTCAAACTTCTACTCTTCCCGAATTTTTATAATATTTTATATTCTGCAATGACAGCAATTGAGACTGGATTAAGGTTGAATGTTATATAATTCCTACGTCTATTAATCATTTATCTGTAACCATTACTCAAATACTTATTGATTTGGTTATTCAATAGACACTGGATCGGAATAGATGCATATTTTCCTTTGTTGACTGATTACTGTTGAAATGTTCAAGTTAAACTATTACCAAGACGTTTCTTATGTAGCCATGAATTTAAATTTATTGGAATTCGACGTATGCTCTAGAGAAATCAAACCATTTCATCAATAAATATCTATAAATTAAAAATTCATATAAATTCAGAATATTATTTTTGAAGAAGTTTGGATAAATTTTAATAAGTCTAGAAATTTCCTCTCAGAAGTGAAATTTTCGGTTGACTATCGAAAGTCTTATAAATGCTTCCCAATAGACAAACAGAGAGATTTAATATTTTATTCTAAGAAATAAAATATTCTACGTACCTATTTGCTGTTATGCATTGAGCTGATAATTTTGAGGGGTTATAAAATAATATCCTTAAAAATGTCTATAAAAATATGTTCCCACCTACTCTATTCAAAACTCATAAAGTAATGTTTCCAAAAAAAGAGTACTCATGAAATAATAATTATAGAAGTTTCCTAAAAGTTATCAGAAAAGTGAATATATTTTAAATTGCATACTTTTTAAGGTAATCGCGGTATTTTAGAAACTTTAAAAACTATAAAAAAAATTTGTTGTTGTACAAATTAAGGTTAATAATTTTAAATAGTGTAAAAGAAGTAGTATTTAAATGTAACTGTTTGCATGCAATTGTCTTATCGTGTACAGACCTGTCGGAGTTGGAGTTTTGATGGTACCTATAAGTTATTTTATTTGAGTTTTTATTTTGCAGATGTATAGAATTATGTTAGAAAATATTTTAATGTATGTTCACTTCGCAAAGAATACCAATCATCATAAATATAGATTGTTCGATTGGTTTAAAATGGAAACATTAATTGCCATTATATCAAAAATAGAAATGACTCCAAAAATAGACAATATATTTTTTTTGGATCAAGTGTATAATAAAGAACAAATAACATGAATATTGAATTCATTTTTATAGTTATCGGTAGCAAAAATAAACTTTTAAATGCTATTGCTCTTCTGTTAGCACCAACCGATGGAAGTTCCGATTATTATTATTATTTAACAACGGTTAAGGTGGATTAATTATCCACGCTAATTTTAAAACTTTGAAAGTGATTCACGAATTGGAGAGCATAATCAAATACATTTGTTACATTACCTTGTATTTTACTATGATATTGAGGTATAGCTATTTTTCTTCTCGTTTAAACTACTAGTTTTAACTTGAACCTCCGTACTTTATTATGTAAGTTGTATATTTTTTCAGCTTTATTATATTATATAATCTCTTCTCCTTCAGCGAGTTACACTCCACCATTCCGCGTGTAGTCGATTTTTATGGAAATTGTGCGAAAGCAGATGTCGAAGTATCTTATCTTATCTTATCTCTACCAATTAGTCTATAACAAAAGTGTTATTTTAACCGTATTGAAACAATTTTAACTTCTAATAAAATTTCATTTATTATGTACAGAGTAGCTATAATAATAGTTTATTGCAACATTGGGATCATTGCACAGTAATATCAAAGGTAAATAGGGTGAAATACAACGGCTGGAATTATTAAAAAAAAACATTGTTTGAAGGTCAGTATGGCAAGGTCAGTGTAAAAGATTGTGCGGACATAAATTGCGTCCCAGTCTAGTGTGATGGAAGTGAAACCTTTGGATCTAAAGCGTTCATATGAGCGATGCTGCGTTAACCACTTTAAATATATAAATTTAAATTGGATCTGCTACTTGATGCCAAGGTTTTTGCTGTCCATAAAAAAGACAAAGTACGTGCATATATCGTTAGAGCCATAGTATCTTAAAAACCACTTAACAAAATATAGCCTTTTTTGATAGGAAAATTTAAATGATTTAACAAGATTTTGTGAGTAGTGTGTAATATATGTAATATAGTAAAAATTATAAATAAATTGTTCATAATTTTATATTTTTATTATATTATACAATTAAATTATTATGAAAATGTTGATACTTGTTTTACTATTAAAAGATAAAAAATTATTAACTAATGGAAAGAATCATTTTTGATATTTTACTGGCCTTAATATAGCCAGCACTTAAAGGAAATCCATCAATAAATATCATACTTATGAAATCGTATATAATATTAGATGGGTAAAATTTAATATGGATAAAATTTTAAACTGCGCTAGCGCAACTATCTTAAAATCTTATTTTTAATCAACTATATTAAAATCTTATATTACAGAGCTCATTGAAATAACATCGCTGCGTATAGAATTCAAGAAGGAATGTTGGTATGTTATTTGATTTAAACATATTATTAGCGTTTCTACAATATTTCTTATACAAATTAAAGGGTATTGAACTTAGGTTGAGCGTCTCTGTAAAGTTCATTATAGATCATTAACCCTACTCACTCAGAATTAAGCACTTCACATGAATATTCACGGCTAACACTGGAGTGCTGCGGGATCAACTAAATAATAATGCTACATACTAAAGAACATTTTGATGATTTCAAGTTTAACAATTAGTATGCTAATAGTGTTTGGTACTACTAATGGGGTTTTAGTAGTCAACTTTATTACAATATAATTAAGAACAATGCTGAAATCAAAATATTAACGAATTATGAATTTGTCTTTTCAGTCAAATTTCAGAAAGAATATAGTTTATTAGGCTTACTCTGAAATAATAATTATTTTAGTGATTTTAATTAACTCACAAGTAAGCGGTAATATATCAAAAAATCTCATTATACTATATTCTAATTTCAAGAAAGTTAATGTTATAAACATTTATCCTTCTGGTAGCATTTATCATAATTAATCAATTAAAAATTCAATTAATAATGAAAAGAGGAAAGCCAAAATATTGTAAAATATATAAATTATAAGCTACTGAAATTAAATAATTTAAAGACATTATATCCTAGCGGCTTTACTACAAAATAAAGTATTTTTGTATCTTTCATATTGAATTTACCCAGAGTTCATGAATATTTTTTTATTAACCATTATTTTAACTCTTATAATAATATTTTAATTAAATAAATAAATTTGTAAACAGTACTAAACATAAGCACATATTACATAATGTTATTCTTTGAACGTCCACACGTTTCCCAGTTTCCGTCCTATATTCGAAAACAGTTATTTACATAAAAAATATTTGTAACCAAATTTGTAGAAAATGTTATTATCTGTAAGTTTTTTTAAAATTTTGGATAACTTCTGAGATCCAAGAAGAAAATATTTGCAAGAGACCGATTTTCGTGACCTTCGATCTTTGATATCTTGACTAGCGGACGAGGCTTTTCAGATCACATCTCAATACGACGCAATATGAGAATATTTTGGAAAAGACCATCGGTCTTTTGTGACCAATGAGAATTTTCATCTCATCTTTAGAACGCCGAAACAATAGTTTGCGTGAATGTTTAGATTCCTTCCCTTTATTGAGATATTTGTGATAATGCTCAATTTCCCAAATCCTGAAATATCTGAGATAGTTTTTCGCCAATCTTGTATTATACATTTTATTGGTGCTTCTAATTTTTCGACGTCACATCTTATTGATATCAGTTCCTCTATATGTATATGTAAGCATATATACATATATATATATATATATATATATATATATATATATATATATATATATATATACAATAAAGAAAGGTAATGATAGGTTGCATAATTTTAATTGTTTTCCTAAAGCTTTTTTATTCTGTCCCCGATAATTTGAATTTAATGTGCAATATTTTTTCACTGCATTTACTTTTTACACCCTATTTATGCCCGTAGAATTCAATTTGTACGTTATATTATATGTAAAGTAGATAACGTGTATAATTGAGTCACTTCATTCTTATTTAAAGTCACTTGTGTATTTGCTGTGAAATAAATATAAGCATTTAGTACTATAATTTATTTTTAATCACTTAATAGCGCCCAAATGTACACAAAACCCCCTAGTGCAAGTTTAGCGCGCACATAATGTAACTCCTATTACTCTTGTACAAGTCATATTAAACCTAAGACTAAATGCAATATTCAGGGAATTTTATAGCTAAATGAGTGACAATAATTACAGACTACTCACTTTATTTAATTCTGGAGTAAAAATATTATTGTTTAAATACGACATTAATTTAAATTAACCCGATCTCATACTATTTATACAAGGTAATTAAGGGAAAATTTGTTTGTTAGTAAATCTTCATGTCGCTTATTTGCGATATTGTATAAAGAAGATAGTAATCCTGGGACGGATCAATGTCACATATTAAAATTATATATCATTGTTATATAAATAAATAAAACTAATTGAAATTAAAATAAACACGGAATAATATTATTTCCACTTTCTTTAAGTTCTTTACGATAACCTAGGTTTCGTTGTATTACAACATCTTCAGGTGGGTTATTAGCAAACATCTTTGCTACTAGCCGTACTGAAGATGTTGTAATACAAGGAAACCTAGATCGTGGTAAAGAACTTAAAGAAAATAGAAATAATACTAGAACACGTATTTTCATTTAATTGTGAATAATAAATTTCAACAAAATTAACCCTAAATATATTCAATACATGGAATAATTGAATATATTTAGGGTTAATTTTGTTGGAAAAATTAAAAAAATACCGTTATGTACTTGATGTTTTCGTTTTTATGAACTTCTATTGTCACTTAACTTCTTTTAAATATAATATATCTTCGGAAATTTGTAGCATATTTTCTCTCAAATAACATTTTAAATCTTATAAATAAAAATAAGACAAAATTTACTAATTCCGTAAAGTTTAAAACAGAAGTACTGGAACTGATTTAAATAAGTGGGAGTAGAGGGAAACTTGTATATTCACCTTCAACCATACCCGCTTCCATTGAAACAAGTCCGAAATAAAATAAAAGTTTTTGAAAGCGACTATAACTTGCATCCTGCAAGAAGACTAAGCATTTATGAATAAAATTGAGAGAACGCGCCACATTAGACACAGCGAAATAGAGCGACCTGGTAAATAATTTATACGACCTCGAAATGTAAAAATCGACTCAGTTAAATATGTATTTCTCAATTTATTTATGTTATTGTGTTATAAAATGATCAGTTTAGAAATTTAAATATATTTTCCTATTTTGAAAGGGCTTTATTTCATGAACATAGCTGGCCAGACCTTGATTTTAATTAATTCTATTTAACGCATATAGCATAAGTGCTTACTGACAGTAATGGAAATAATTGTCCTAGAATTATATATTTTCTTGTCGTGTTGTTTGATGTCGTGTTGCCAGATGGGTATAATTTATCAACCGTAATGTCAACACTTTAGTGGAAGGTGCACTCCACCTTTCGTTACATTAATTCAATATATTTTTGTCTGTATTCCTTAATATTTTCTTCGGACCCTACTTAAACCTCATGAATTAAGTGTTTTATGTCTTTCCGTCCGGTACCTTTGGAGGTCACATAATCTTGAAATAAGGGAGAGGTAGAAAAGAACGCAACTTAATTCCGATGAATAAAGGCGATAAAAATTATAATACACAACTGTTTTTTTTTAATATTAAGATGAAATTCCTGTATATACGTTCATACCGTTACAAAGACAAGGTGAGTTATACATTTAAGATCTGAAAGCAAATTTATATAAAGATTATTACCGTTTAAACAGTAATAAATCTACAACATTACATACCAGATGACATTTTAATATTTTAACTCTTTCCAATAATTACATATTATTTTTTTTAATTAAAAGGATATATCTTGTTAATCAAGTTGACATGGTAGCGATAATGGACATTATGTGGCATTTTTAGAAAAAATAAAAATGTCTAAAATTTCTTTTTCTTATTAACTGTTCAAGTTATGAGATAATGGTAAAATATTTTGGAAATTGTTTCCTTATTTAATTAATTAGAGGATAACGATGGCATGATTTTGTTTAAATATTGAAGCAATTTTCAAAATCCAACATGTTTTCGAGATAGATGAAATAAATTACTGGAGATGTACATATGTTGTGGATAATGTTATCGATATATGTTTCAAGGACCTATGTGGTTTACATAATGTACCATTTTTATATATATGCATTGAGAAACTTTATTCTATTGGATAATAATATCTATTTGGATAATAATATATCAACGAATTTTTCTTTATTTATCGTTTGTTAATAAAAAATATAAAGCGATATAATAAAAGGAAAATAACTTATAAAAACATCCCAGAGGTTATTATGTTGTATTACACGATAGTAAGAGGGATTTGATAAGGATGATGAGCTTCGAAATTTCCTGATTTATTGATTAGTACAACACAAATTCTAATGGTTAAATGGAATTTTTCAAAATATAGGACTACGAGTACAATTTATTAATATTAATTTTTGAAGATTTATGTATTTATAGTCTATTTATTTATAGTATATTTTTTCAACCTTCTGAAAAGATTGATAAAGATTGTGAATAATTAGGAAAAAACGTAAGTAATAATTATGGCTCAGCTATACATAATTATGAAAAGTTAAGCAAAACTGAGCAAAAACTAGATGTAACCGGCGCCCAACATTTTTAAAACTGAACTTAGATTCATCAACGTTTGCTTCTGAAAGTTTCCTCAAGAAGGAAGTTTAATTTCGATAAACAAGTGGTAATGAATTTCTTGTATATTTAATTTAATTTTTTGTCTATAAAATTCTACGCAATATTGGATGAAACAATCTAACAAAATAATTTGAAGTATTGACTAAATAATTTGAAGTATTGGCTTGCTTTCAACTATCACAATAATTTTTCTCCCTTAAAAAATACTTACGAATATACGTAAGATATAAAGTTTCAACCTTTGTATAATAAATTAGAACAAAAATGGATGCGACACATATAAAACCGGTTTAAAAGAAAGGGGGGGGTTTCTTATTCTCGCGCTGCGTGTATTTTTAAAAACAACATGGATGAAAATTTATCTCATCTCTATGCGTACTTATCATTTAAGTTCTTAGAATGAATTCATTAGGTGTTTCTATATAAGCTTTCTGAAATTTTCCTATTTATATGGTAAGGTACTAAGGTAAAAGATTATTATCAGTTGGTGCCAGAGTCTTTTAAGAGTGATATTATAGAAATGACTGAATCAATATATATGGAAGCCTTTTATTTTGAGAAACATTCCCAGTAGGTAAAGGGATGAAAAATGTCTTTGTCACAAATAGACAAAAAGTAAAATACCTCATAGCGATACGAAGTTACGAGCGCTGGAACGAGAGGATATTTTCGTCAGCATCCTTTCATTTTATGTCCAAAGTTCTGAAGTTAGCGGACTTTGAACAACGATTAAAGTTTCGTGTCGTATGAGGCTAAAAATGTGGTTTCCCGCTATTACAGAATTATTATTTTCAAAGTTTCCTATATTTCTTTTATTTCTCTGAACTCAATTCACTTGTGTGAGTAGAAAGATAACAGTGTAGAGTAGTGCTTCTCTAATCGAATCCACTCCATATGTTGCGGGGAATAGCTCCCTTTTTTGTTGGTTATTTATATAAATTCATCATGGTATTGGCCTTTTACAAAAATTGGTATGAAATCATCAAGGCTTTTTATTTATTGCTAACATCCAAATAAAATCAATTTATATGTTCATAAAGAATGACCTAAGTTATGACTTTAGTTCAATGGTTTGTCAAATATATATAATTGAAATTTATATATTTAATGAGTAGTTATATAAATAAGTATATCTCATCTTAAATTATAAGCTAATATTATGAGTTTAAATTATGTTAACTGTAAACTCATTAGGTTATTTCCAATAATGTTATTTAAATTTAAATTGTCCCTTAAATAATAATTGTATGAGGTAAAAAATAATAAAAAAAATTGTTAAAAATAAATAATATTTAATTAATTTCGTATTCTAAAAAATAGAGTTGGAGCATTTTTAATTAATTTCCATTTAAAAAAATAATTAAAAATGTTACCTTCCTTACAAGAGACTACAGACCGCCTATAAAATATATTCGAAACAGAAGACGTCGTTATAATTTAAAAATCAATATATCAATCATGGTTTAAACAATTCTGTATACTTTTGAAATAATGTATTATTTATGCCAGTACGTACGGTATACTATTCAAAAGTAATATTAAGATATTATTTGCAATTAAAATACTACTAGCCACAGTAATAATTATCTTAACTGTCATCATGATAGAAAAAATTTTAATTATATTAATTTCTCTAATTTATGTAATGCTTTGGAATTATATTCAATTTCTTGATATTCTAAGTAAAACATTTCCATTTCGGGAGTTGCCAAAGAATAAGCAAGCTTTTTTAATAATGGTGATTTCCCCTTTGAATACAATAGATTGCAGGCCGCACGGGTAAATTTCCAACTTTAGGCAAGTAGTTCTTGCAACCTGGTTACTTTAGTTTCGCCCTCTAAACGGAAATTGCTTCCAAAGTAGTATTTTCAAAAGCCTATCTCGCTTGTTGTGTAAATGTTGGTTGTGCTCATTTATTCGTACTTCACATGTTTCCACCATCGTCACAACAAAAACATGCAACTTAATTTAATTTAAAGTAATAACTTTTTAACATTTCTTTGCTAGAGCATCGTTGTTGTTAGAGTCAGATGGATTTAACCACGTGTTGTGACAGGTCACATCAATATTTCCAAATATTCATCAAACTACTGGGAGGTATATGTTAATTTTTGTTCACACCAATGCCGTCTATCTTATCCTAACTAATTTAATTAACTGGTAAAATTTGTTCATGAAACTTGACGCAAATGCAACTTATATATCACTAATTGTTTCTAATTGCAGCACGGTAGTACACAGTCTTAAGACGGGCGGTCAAAAATAGGTAATTCGGAAATAAAACATTACATTTCTATAAAATAAAGTGTCGTTTACTTAATTTATCATATTGTACAAAATTTTTACCAATAATTTGATTGCAAATTATAAGGGAAAGAAAATCGGATAAAATGTAATAAATGGTATATTTCAATGCTTATGACAATTAATATTAAGCATGATTAGATGCAAGAATTGGCTTTATGTAAACTGGAAGTAATTCTGATATCCTTGAAAAGAAAAGTTACTTTAATAAAAAAACGTAAATAATTACTTATAAAGCTAAACTGAGATTGTAGAAAAAAACTCTTATTTTTTAAGCGAAATAATACAACTGTACTCAAATATTCTTACAAAAACCATTATAAGATTTTCTAAATTACTGACGTACATAGATAACATTCAGTTTTAAAACTGATTGCCTACATTTTAAGACCAGATAAATTATTTTTCACGTCACCGTCTTTCTTTGTATCTAATGCGGTGCATTCTATCTATTCAATTTCATAAATTCTTAGTCTTCCTATAGAGTGCAAGTTAATTAAATACGCGGCACTAACATAATTTCTCTCTGAACGGATATATTTAAAATAGTCACTTCGACTACATTACGATGTATAGTTTTCGCTTGCAAGATTTCATGGCTTCAAATTTCTTAGCTAAATCATAAGTATGTCTAAAATCTGTAAACCTATGATATGGGAAACTCAGCTAGATTATAGAACAATTATTTTAATGGATTTTCATCTCTTTCTATTCCATGTTTTCATTCAAAACTAAATAAGTAAGTTACTAATTTAAGTATCATTCTCCTTACCCTAAATTATATTCAGGACCATCACAAATGCTCTCTCGCATCATAAATGGCAAATGATAATGCGCGGTCTCTTTCATTGCTGCATGCTAGTGTAGATAGTCTTAAAACAAACGTAAAGTATCAAAATTGGAAGGTAGAAAGAACCAATATATTTACTTTTCTTAATACTTAAAATTATTTTAGCCTCCAATTTTAATACAGTCTAACATAGACCAGAGCATATTGTTCTTTAACACCTTACTATCCATCGACATTAATCAATTAATCTTTTCTTATTTTCGATCGTCAATGTTTTAAACATTGTGCTCCGGGATGCAATAGCAGTTTTGCAAAATTACATATATGATATATTTTAATAAAGAATAGAACCACGGCTTTTGGTGCTGGGGTTTCTCTGATTAATACATCAAGATTAATACATCAGATGAACCATGGTGGGGAAGCGCACATAAATCGTAAGCTTGAGAAACAGACGAACCAGGCCAATATTATTTATATAAGGTCCAGTTTAGTATGCTTTCACTTCAACTAATGTCATAGACTAGAGCAAGTAATAGACGCCTTACTTATATGTGTTCAAATATATTTTGTGTGCTTCACTGAATTTAAAGTTAACGGTAAGGTGACCATTGAAGTTTTTTAAAAGTTCATGATTTTAACAAATCACATGTTAAACTGGTAACAAACCACTCCCAATGATTATCAAAATCTACTTCATTTACGTTTACTTATTGAAAAAGTTCTCTGTTTACTTACTGTTTACTTATTGTAAACTGCCTCTCTCTGGGAAAAGTCATTCCTACTGCGGGTAGCTGCCATCAAAATTATACATTTCGCTGAGTAGACTTAGAATACGTTTTATTGCAAGTATTACGTTTCATATATGGTTACTTATAATGAAAGCCTCCACACAGGCTACGTGTTTTTTAAATTTTTAATATTTTGATTCCTCAACTTTGAACTTGCATTTCATCCCACATTAAATTTTTTTAAGACCAAAGTTTAAAAAAATCGTTCCTTATTATGTGTATACGCCATTGAAGAAATCTTGTAATATTTAATATTTCTAAACCCAGCGATTGAAGCTGTACGTTTAAAGGCACAAGTACATACATTTATGGCGGTTTTATTAATGTCGAGGTATGAACATTTACACTAATAAGTAACAGTCATATGAAGTCAGAATTTGCTTATTATATTATAAAAACCCTCATCATTGTAACTCTTCTTGCGAGCAATTCAAAATTTATTTATTCATCACCAGTTGAAAATGCAGCGATGAATTCACAATTCTGAAAGCAGATTAAGAGAATTTCTTGCTAGTTACTATTAATAAATTAAAATAATTTGGAATGCAATGACATGAAACAAAACATTTCCTTTTTAGCAAAAAACGCGCCGCGATAAAATATAAAAAGATAAAAGCTTTATAGAAGCAAAGTTTAATAGGCGGTAAAAAATTGAAAGAAATAATTTTGTGTGAAAGTATTAACTAATATATTAACTCTATACATTTTTTTAAATATTTAAACAAAAAAATTATGAAAGTAAGATGGAAGCACACTATATTTATAATATTTACATACCTACATTTTACAAAGTAGCAAATTTTATTTTCTTGAAAATTTTCTATGTAATAAGAATTTATTACTATACATTACTTTGTACTGTTGCTCAGAGTGAATGCAAAGCATTTAATTTAAATGAATATTTCCAATAGTTTCACTTTCATCAATTCTGTTAAACAAGTTTTTGTTTTTAATCAGGTTCCCCTTTTTTCGACCGAAGCTAGTTCATGCACAATAAAGTGATGCCACAGCAAAATATCGTTGGTTCCCTATCATCTTACTCTTAACATATTTACCTGTAAGTCTATTCGTTACAACATATCTAACATTTTTTTCGTGTGAATTCTAGCTAAAGTTCAAAGTGAGAAATAAAATGCCTTTTCTAATATATCAAAATGGCATTCAAAACAATTGTTTTTATACTAACGTATAGAGTTCACGCCAAAATTGTTAAAACTAAGTCGAAACTATTTTTAATCGCCCAAAAAGAAAGTTCAATTTTCCACCTAATTATTAGCCAAGTTCCACACCGCAACAAAGTGCATTTCAAATTTCGTCTCACCATATTATTGGCAGATACTTCGATAGAGTACATATAGATCAATCAATGTCATTAATAAAAACAAGCAATAAATATTTTAAACGCATGTTGCTTAATCCAAATCAAAATGAAATATTATAAAATATCTTAAATATAATATTGAAATAAAGGCATAATGAAGTCTACTGTGCGAATTTACATTTCCAATGAAGGAAAAGTCATAACTGAAGATGGAACATTAAAATATTGCATAACTGAAGGACCAGTCTACTCCTTAATATTATTTTGAAGTGCCATTAAGAAAACGGGTTTTGGCTTGAATTTCGATCGGGGATTGAATTTCGATCTTAGCTATTTGTTCGTCACTTTTCCCTTTAATTAAAATATTTTCTGATGCAACAGAATGGCAAAAAATCGTAAGAAATTTGAATAGATGTATTCATCACAAACAAATCTGAAAAAAATTACTCGCCGGTATTTGATTTCAATATTTTATACATATTAATTCCTCGACATATTGTCGTCTATTGTAGTAGAATCTTTTTGTTCCATCTAGTAAACAACGTTTTGAATCATTTAACACTTTCACTACCGACCACAATATCACCGTATCTGACCACTATATCACCGTGACTGTTAAATATGTCTATTATTTTATTATATATTTAACAATATCGATTCGAAATTACCAATTTCTGAAAAGATTTGATTTAATTAGTAGCATAAGAAGTTTGAATTATATAATCATTTATGCGACTGTGAAATTACATCAACTTAATGCAATGAAGTGGCTATTGATGTTGAAGTACAAGATTACAGATGGTTGACCACAATAAAATAAGCTTTTTTTTTATGAAAGTGTATTTGTAACGTTTTACTAATTATGTTTTTTGCAGCTATTACAAAAAGAATTTTAAATAGCTCGCGCAAACTTGGTATTTTCCAACACTGAACACTATCTGTAATAACTTATTGTATTGGATAAACGAATAAGGAGATAATGAATTAGATAAAGGAGTGAAAAAAATATAGGAAAATCCTGTGGCTAATAATTTTATGAGGAGAATATCATTTTCAATATGATCAAAAATTGTCTTTAAAATCGGAGAATTAGACATCAATGTTCATGTAAATAAAATATTCGTAAAAATAGAAATCCTAGATCGGAAGCAACTTTGCCAACCTATAAATTGGGATTCAGTTTACATAAAAATACACCTATGTAAGGTCATTCTTTAAACTTAATCAATATCTGATAGGTCCGCTACAATTTACCTATTTTCTGAATCGATATAATATTCAGTGTTCCGTAAATCGGGATATAGACCCAAATCCAAGCTAAGTTCCATCATGCGCATGTAAATTAAATTTAAACTACGTTTAGGATGAAATAAAGAAATAAGTCATTGAATACAATTGTATTATATACGATCCAGTTATAATTCATTTAGGCACAAAATTTAGTAGCATTTACTACTTTCAAATATTTTACTTATTTTGAAAATAGCAAAAATGAATCAAGTAGGACTGATAAAAATAATTTGACCGGGATGAATATATTATGACGATAAATAAAATGAAATTCAAAAAATATATATTCATTTTATAATTCTAAGATTTTTGTTGTAGCACTTCGAACATAGGAAGCCTTACATGCATACGTATTACAAAGTATAAATACTAAATTTTTTAAATATTACGTCATGTAATACTGCACTAAAAGCGTATATTTTAATCTCCGTTAGTTTCAACGGGAAAATATGAAAAAATTGTCATTACGAATTAAAAATAAATTATTTAGTTCATTCAATAATTATAATCAGTTTTAACGTAAGGTGAACTTTTTAAAAGAAGGTAGCTTTTTTTTTCATTAATTTTTTTTTTCTTTTCTTGCTGAAAAAAATACAAAGAACGAATATGTAAAACTTAAGCTCCCATTTACTTTTTTTCCAATACAGTACACAAATACAGACCTTCGATATTGAAATCAATAGGATTAGGACCCCTTTTCCTCGACAAATAGCTGCTGGCTAAACACGACCTTTCTTATCGGGGTAATTCTCGTGCGCAGCAATTCACTAGGACGTGGTCTGATAGCACATGCGTCTCCGTCGATATAACTTCAAGGGCTATATTATATCAAAAATCATTTTATATATTCCTACTTAAGACAGAAAAAATAATTTAATTAATTCTTTGATGTTTATATTTCTACTTGGATTTTAGGGCTATTGATTTTTGAGGCAATTGATTTAACGTAGTGATCGTGCTTGTGTAACAAATATCATTCATAGCTATATTGAAACTTTGTGTTGTATTCATACTTCCGTTTTTGTATTCATACTTAATGTTTCTCAAGTACTTTTTTAATCAAATTCTTTTTTTCTCAAATGTGATTCAATTATTCCTTTTTACCTTGATTCCGCATTTTTTCCACAACTTAACGTGGTATCAAAATTGTCAATAAGTAGTAATGTTCTTATTGCAAATTACATATTTGCAATAACAGGTGGGTTATACCTCGCTTTTCATCTTATGATTTCCAATATTGTGGTTTGTGTCTCATCACAACATAACATCAACATAGCATTTGTCTTTCCTGACTGTAACATGATTATAATTACGAGAAAAAAAATTATTTACATTATATATCAACATTGAGTTCTTTTTCATTTTCCGTTTAACCGATACCAGCGAATAGGGTTGTAAAACTTTTTATTCGTTCTATAAAATTGTACAAAAATTTTAAATTTCATTCTCAATTAAAATCTGCAAAACGAATATCGATGAAATATTATCTTCGAAATTTGGCTTTTTTACATTATACCACTTAGTTATCATCCCAAAATTTTTATTACTTTCAAGTATTTCAGTTTCCTGTAACGATAATTTTGTATAATAATTATAAGCCATAATAATAGGGGTTTCTTGTGTAATCTTTTGGTCTCAGTGTTTACGATATTGGACTAGTTTTGCAGCCTCTTAGATGGTCGTTTGTCGGGTGTCGGTATAATCTGTTCAATGTAACCAGCCAGCCATCAAATCTTGTATTTTAGGGGTGAAGTCTTATGCCCTCAGTAGGATGTTATACTCTAGGTTATTGAGACTTTCTAATAATGTGGCCAAAATATCTGAAAACTCAACAAGTAAATAAAGAGGGCAGTCTATTGAGAATGTTTTTAATTGACAATAAATAATTATATAGAAAGACCAAGTCATTATAGGATTCATGCATTGCCAGTTCTACTTGTCCAAAGCGTCAATGCGTTTTTATATGCGATATTTATAATTTAGATTTCAGCATCGAAATAATTAGGGAGCTTAACTAGGTTAACTCTAAAGAAACTCTAGTCTTCCATCATACATTTCTGTCTTTCAGCACCTTTCGCATCTGTAATATTCTTTGCATTTGCAATGCTATAACGATTTTTTTTCCTGTTCTCGTTCGCAGTTTTTAGATAGCCCAGATATTCCTATCTCCTCAAAAAATTGGACGTTTTAAAAGGCGCCGTCTTATCTAAGTGTTTCTGCTTTAGCTTTTACTTCGCCTTAACTTGGTTTACGAGGGCTCCAAATTCCTTACTGAATATTTCTGTCCATCTCAATAACTCTGCCTTTCCGTTGAGTATCCTAGTCAGAAATATAGTATCATCAGCGTACCAAAGCTTAGATATACGGTTTTCTCTGAATGTAACAAGCTTTGCCGATATTTTAGAACTTATCTTAGTGGATATTTAATGTAGATATTGCGGAAGATTAATTCGAGATTTACAAAACCATTTGTTGATCGTATGAAGCATACTTTCGCTCGCGTGCGGTATAAAGAGCAACTTCCAGTAATGGTTTCCGATTTTAGTTGATATTTTTGTGAATATCATTGTCATTTTGAAAATAACATTTAAATGTGTGGAATTATATTTAATATCAGTTTTAAAGCCACAAGTTTCCATAAATATTTCACGAATGGTAAAAATTATTAAGCACGAAGTCAGAAATAATAAACATTAATTTTTAACTTCCAAAATTTTAGAGAAAATTAACGTTGTGACAACAAAATACATAGGAATTTATGAGATTAAAACGAGTAGTTTTTATTAATATTATTTAATTACGTTCAAAGGGCTTAATTCACATTAGATTGAAAAGCAGATTGGTTTACTAAATATAGATCTACAAATCTTAGTTCGTCCGAATTCTAAAATATTGTTACTTTATAATTATTTCAGTACCACTACCGGTAAAAAAATTAAATTGCTAATTTATTTTATATAAAAGTTTAAATTTTTTGGCTTGCTTGAATGTAGCCGTCAAAATCGCGGTATGAGAAAGTCTAATTTTTAGTCAGTAAACAAACTATATTTTGACTTCTAGTTCATCAGACAGCTTACTTTCAAATGAAACAAAATACAGGAAAAAATAAGGTCATAATATTCCATTTAATCTCTCGGTAATCTCAAGATAAATACAAAAAACCGATTTCTCATTTCGACACTATTATTTAATTACATTAGTTTACATTTCGTAACTAAAATTTAGTTTTCATAAAAATAAAAATTTTATTTCACAATGCACCCTAAAATATTGACAACAGAATTGCGTGTGTAGATGATACATTGAATTTTGTAAAGGAATGCAACGCAATCAATGGCGATACAATACTGGTTATGCATGTATCATTAGCCTGTAATTACTATCTATACATTTACATTTATATATTCAATGGAAGTTGTGGAATTGTAGAATTGGTCTTTATGGGTAATGATCATATTCCAAAAAAATATTGAATTAATAGATTACTATTTTGCTGTTGGAGGAACATAAGTAAACACATAAAAGGGTTGTTTTTGAAATGTTTATCTGTTCGTCTGTATGTTTCGCACTCACACGCGCACGCACTCACACATGCACACACACGCGCACGCTGACGCGCACCCACACATGCACGCACATGCACACAAACATAGACGCGTCCGCGAGCGCGCATACGCACATACACATGCACACACATAAATATACACACACATAAATATACACACACACACATACACGAATAAACACACGCGCATGCACACACGCACGCCCGCAAACACGCACGCAAACATGCACACGCACGCACGCATCCACACGCTACGCACACGCACGCACACGCGCACTCACGCACACGTACACGGGCACTCGGCCGCGCTCGCTTACGCGCACGCACACGCATACGCACACGCTCACAGACGCTCACAGAGAGTTTCCACTTGTGTCTATTTATATATATATATATATATATATATATATATATATATATATATATATATATATATGTATATATATATATATACACACACACACATATATATACATATATATATATATATATATATACATATGCATAAAACTGAGGAGATATATGGAAACTCTTTAAGAGTCATTTCATTTGTTCAAAAATATTAAAAACATGGTATGATGTGATGTAAGTATAAAAACTTGGTACGAAGTACGCATAAATAAGGACACGTCGCATTTTTTTATATGTATATTTTCTCTCACAAAATATATATTATGTAATATATTAGCTTTTACGAGTAACTTTATTCATTTACACAATCATGAGCCATATAATAATATAACTAAACTATCATGAGTTAGGTTAAAGTTGCACCACGAATTAGGACGTAACGCTATTGATTATAGATAATTAAAAATATAACAAGAAAAATAACAACATGATTTAAAATTATGCGTATTGTGAAATGGTTATAACGATTTATCTTATATAAATTATGTTTTATTGAAAACACAGTTGCTACATATTTAAAAAGGGAAAATTGCTATTTCCACCTTGAATGACCACGGTTGAAATATTTTATCGAAAATAACGTTATCAATGGAATCCATTCAGATTATATCAATTAAAATAAAATATTTTTAGGTTCTAGCTTACACATTTATGAATAGACTAAATTTAAAACTGCACCCATCTATTAAATTACAGAATTGACCTGCCTCTCATTTTTTTCCAACTTAATATTTTTGTGACCTTGAGGTCACAAAAATATGTTAACCATGTTGTCAAAATAAAGTAAAAATAATGAGAATTCGGTCGTGATTTTGAATCATAGAATGTGATAATCATTAGATAGCGATTTAGATACATGGAATTAAAGGAATTTTTTCCGAGAGGCTTAGACGTAAGAGCATGCTATCCCGTTCACAAATCGATTTGAAACCTAGGTTTTCTATTTTGTGCGTACATATAACATTAATTCCTTGAGTAAAATTTCACAGCACATTAGTATTGGCTTTATAAAATATAGTTAGTGCGAATTAAGTATAAAGTAATTTACGATTTAACGTCAAATATTGACACAAAATTAAGTTTGTAAAACTTTCATTGAAAATCCTATTAACAGTCCATAAAATTTTAATTAGATATATTTATCGCGTAGTTTTACATAACAGACATTAAAATGGTAGTTATAACACTTTGTATGAATTAGTTATAACACTTCGTATGAATATTCATAAATGGTTTATATTATTGACGGTAAAACCAATTAGGCTTCATCTGTTTACGACTTTAAGATTATGGTCTGGTTTATAACGACTTGGGAGAAGTGGTTGGTAACGACTTGGGAGAAGTGAAATAACTGGGAGAACGTTTTAATTATTCACAATATCTAAAATTAATCTCATTTCTCTCCATTCTGAATTTATAATCAATTTGCCGTATACGGGTTTGGAAAATTTTACTTGAAACTTTGTCGCCTATTATTATTATTTATTAAGATTTATTTATATAAATAAATTGACAATGAATAAACCGACGTTTAATGCATTTTTCAAGCTATTTTTAAATTATATAAAATATAATTCTAGTAAAATTATCTATATTATAGATTTCTAAAAAGATGGCCATTGCCATGTATGAGAAATTATTAAGAAGAACCATGACCTTCTCAACGAAACATTGTATAACATCCAGGGAATAACTGCGACTTCATTCTCAAAGTATTATTTGTTACGCACTAAAGTATTGAATATAAGGTAAGCAAATTAAATGTATTATATAATTAAATACAATTTTTTTGGTCGTCAGCTGCCTACCTTCACCTTATTTTCTTTTCACTTTACTGAAGGAAATAAAGAAAATACCATTTTAATGTCTGTTATGTAATTTATTTTCATAACATTTTTATAATATATTTTGGGGTTTCGTCCTCTTTTGAGAAAACAATCATATTGTTAGAATTTTGAGTATGGTAGATACACCATGACCATATAATACAATCACTTGTAAAATGACCTTTAGTTCAAAACATTACCAAGTTCTATATTTATTATTTTCCTTTCAAGTTTTTGTCGGTTATGTGTAAAGATGGTAATCCACACTATTCAATAATATTTATATCTCACTCAAAAACAGTACCTTTAATAAAAAGATCATATTTAATTATGTCATCAGTATGAATAGGCATATTCACATCGAAGCCGAGTTTTGGAACATCTGGTATTTAGTAAATTTATCTTTGAATTTATTTCACAATTCTAATGGATTCAATGCCGTTATTTACATCAAACAATTCTCAAAGTAATGACGCACAACTACTTACATTGGACTTTGTTAATGTATTATGATGATTGAAGGTTGTTTTTTTTAATCACTGGCTAAATATACAGGTTAGTCCATTATGTGTAATGCACATTAACGCTTTTCAGATAGTCTAAACACATTGATCCTTCAACTACGTATAAAAACCTACGGAAGACGTAGCACCGTGATTATTATTTTATATAAACTCCACCGATAACATGGTTAGTCTGAAATAGGAAGCACTATGATGACGGCGCCGAAACTAATCTGTTTTCATTATAGGTGTAAGTTGGTACCTGCTCCTAAATAAAATTTAGGGACAGATTTGCTTTTGCATATTGGTAAATATATCCAAAATATTATATTTCTTGAATTCTGTAGTAAGTTTTATAAATAATGTTAGTAAAAGTATGCCGTTACCTTTTGTATAGATGTGTGTCTAGATGCGTAAAGAGAAGTGAGTACATATTTTTGAATAAAAATAAAATAGAATTGTCATACTAAAATATTTCCTGCAATCTAATAAGAGACCACTTCGACATTTTGGTTTTGAAAAGCAATTGCAGCGATATCTGAGACTTTATTCATATATTCACATCAGTTAATGAATTTCATATTGATTTTACTCTATCACATGTTTTAGTATTAATATACCTTTTTAAGATTCATAATATAACAAGCGAGTATGGCAACATTCAGAGATTATTTCTTGACATAGAAGTCTCGAAAACGTATTTTTGCTGTTTCTCCGCACCTGGACAATATGAAATTCAATAAATCAAATCAATATGAAATTCAATCAAAATCAAAATGAAATCAATCAAAATCAATATGAAATTCATTAACTGATGTAAATATATGAATAAAGTCTCTGATATCGCTGCAATTACTTTTCAAAACCAAAATGTCGAAGTGGTCTCTTGTTAGATTGCAGGAAATATTTTAGTATGACAATTCTATTTTATTTTTATTCAAAAATATGTACTCACTTCTCGTATGGAGAGAAACCGAAATGATTCAACAAGTGTTCTATTTTTCATATTTATTTTGTAAGGAAAAATATGTATATGAAAATTTAAATAATTCAATGAAATCGAATTTCACTCGAAAAAGATGAGTACGGTAAAATGGTTTCCATATATTTTAGGACATATAAAATTACCTTAGAATTTTTTAAATAGAGTAAATTATAAAATTAACCAAAATTATGTGTAAATATAATAAAAAATTAATTCCCAAATAGAAAAATAGATACAAAATCTAGTTATAAAACCTTTTCGTGAATAAAAAAGCTCACCATATTTTTTGTTTTCTCTAATAATAACAAAATCGGAGTATTTTTTGTAATAATAGCAAAGCAGAGTACTTTTTTTTTGTAAAATACAATTATTGATTTACTTAGTAGCATTGTGATACTTGCGACTGCTACTTTTCAATTAATAGTAATTTTTAAATTAAAAGTATGGAATACTGGAAATCAGAAACAAGGTACGTCGTCAACGTATATTTGCATTTATTACGTCTCATGATGTAAAGAGTTACGAGAGTTTCGCTGCAAGACTTGTCATTTTAATTAACTCTCACACCACATTCTCTCATTTTAATTAACTCTCACGCCACAAATATTTCTGAGTGAGATTCCTGCACTTACTGCTCCCGCCTGTAGAACATTGCTACTCTTGCTAGCCCAACGTACAATTTTTTGCAAATAAAATTAAATACATACCTTGTATACTATTTTCTTATTAAAAGACATTGTAAAAAATTATAAAAATAAAACCGGTTATGACAGACGTATGGATATAAAATTAATATATAAAATTAATAACTTTAAATATAAAAATATAAAATTTCTTTGTTTCACTATGACATTGTAAAAAATTATAAAACACTTGATCAGTAGAAAAAAATTGCAAAAGTATTAAGAAAAAAGTGTTAGACGAGGATGATCCTGTTGGGGACAACTTATGTAGAGGGAATATTTTAGAATCTGTGATCCAATTTATTCTGTAGTTTGATGGGGTAAACAGAAAAGTAATATCCATAAAACGACGGAAAACTTTAACAAGGTTGAGTACGAGTAAGTTTTGTGGATATAAAATCAGACTGTGAACAAACAGTCTATAAATCTGGCACCGAAGTAAGAAAGTCTCTAGGATGGGTTACTGAAAATATTATCCAAGGACAAATATAGAAAAGTAGATAAAACCTGATCCGATCAAATAATTTTTTAACTGAGTCGTAATTTATAATGGAAAATATAGTGATATTTTTTAAAGTTAAAAATGGAACGGATGTATAAATTTTATCGAGTTTTTCTGTCGAAAATTTGAATCAATTTTTTGGTTAAACATTAGAGAGAAATAAAAGTAATAATGAAAAAATATAACAGAAATATAATGAGAACTTCAATAAAAATATTAAAATTTCCAAAACTACATAAAAAAAATTATAATCATATTTTTTATCGATAACAAGAATATTAGCAACACCCAAAATAAAGTTAATATTAGCTTAGATTTGAGAATGATCCCAAAAGTTTTCGGCAATCCGGCCGACTTAAATTGATTTATAGAAACATGATTGACTTACTTATTTGTCTCTACTCATACCGTAATGACCTCATACTAAATGGTTTATTTAATAAATTTGAAGACGATACCAAATTCACAATTAATATATAGGGATGAAGAACGTAGATAGAAATAAAAGAAACTTAATTCGCCAACTTTGTACACCAATGCGACGAATTAGCTTAGAACCAAACTATAAGAACAAACACAATGGTTTTTAGAAAAGATTAAAATAATTAAATACTATTTTAAATTACATGAATTAACATTGAAAATCAGCTGAACTAGAGAACAAAAGAAATTTTTCCAAACAACATATTTCTAAAACATTTTTAACGGGGAAATTTGGCAACAGCAATGCAGCAGAATATACATTACCTAAAAATATATACTCCAAATTACGACTTTAAAATTGCTATAAACAAAAATAATTTCCTTAATATGCTAAATCACGATCAGTCATTTGTAAAGAGCTTTTCAATAATGACGTAGGCAGCAATGATAAAGGGTCTGAAGACACGTATTTAAATGATGAACAATTATATAATGAACGTAGCGATTATGACAATTACGCGGAAAACATAATCAAATAAACATGTGACAAATATTTTCACATAAATGAAAACAAACAGCACCTCACGTAACACAAATGAACGTAGTAGGTAAACGGAAATTACTGTAAATATAGATTAACACACTTAAAACTATTGGAGCTACTTGATGACTTATTTTACCAGAAATTGTAAAAATGTACTTCCTGAGTAAAGAAGTACGTTACACGCTATATACGATAACACAGGTACATAGTAGGAATGAATGTAAACATTTAATTATGAAACTAATAATATAAAGATAAAAAAGAGATTAAATTTTACGTCTTTAAGTTTCGCAATACATATGATTTATAATATAATAGGTTGGATTTACCAAATAAACTACAAGCAAAATATAGAATTATTTAGAAATGCATTGAAAAGTGAAAAACTATTATAATGGTAAAAAATTTGCAATCCAATAGCATAAATGTATCACAAACTAGAATTAAAAAGCATGTATGTTTCTAACAAAAAAAATTGATAAACATAAAAAACGGTAAGATATTCATAATTAAAAAGAAAATTGTCATGTTTCGGATTTAATTAACAAAGCTATGAACAGATTTAACTCAGACAAGGACCTGGTAACACCTTGAACATGGCCGACAGTGAGTACATAAAAACCTAAAGCAAAACATATAAATATCCCAGTTACAATTTATTATTCAGAAAATTACAGCTCAAAGAAGTACCAGAAAACGAAAGACGGGAACTTTTAGTGAAAACCTATCAGAAGGGCAAAAAATATATACTGTGTAAAACTGAATTATAGATGGAAATATAAAATCTCAATGGAAATATTAAAGGATTCTTTACAAACATCGGAATAAACATTTATAAATATAATAGACTCATCAAGAATATCCTTTAGACATTGCTGTTACACTGTACGTTATTAAAGAATTACTTAAATTCGTGACGTAATACGAAGTATTTATAACTACAGGCAACGTGTTAGAATTTAAAACCCGGCTTATACGAGAACTCACAGGATTACACAAGATAAATTTATAATTCATTACACACGGAAACCCGCAAGGTAATGGAATGATCAAACGCTTTCATATCATTCTGTTGGAGGAAGAAAGGAAAATGGAATAATAGTACTTAAACACAAATTTGGAATAACAGGTAATCGATGCATATTATCGCTCATAACAACAACTCATTTATTCACCAAACTTAAATCTATATTTATAATACAGGGACACATTGGCAAAAATTACCCTTTATATATTAACTTAGAAAGGAATTTTCTGCAAAATTATATTAACACGCATAAGCTAATAACTCAAGGATACTAGAAAAGTTTAAATGAACACTGACTGACGGACGAGAAAAAATAATCGGATATAGAAATAAGGATAAGGAAATAACTCAAGCGTATGAACCAAACCAAGTCGCATTAATTATACCGGCAGCCGAAACAAGCAAAACAAAGCCTATATTTAGCGCATCCATTATTTTAGATAATATACCTATAAAACTCAACTCTCTGAAAATCCTATAATAGTCCCGTTTATATTAGGAAATGTAAAAATTAATGAATAGCAATGCATGTTCACACACCATCATTTAAATACTTTAAAATAAGACTGGCTTTCAAAAATAAAACAGAAATTTCAGCAAACCAAAACGATTCGACATGAAGCTTATGAAACCATCAATGAGATGCTACATATGCAACTTCATTCGCCTTGTCAAAAAGATAAGTATTAATAGAATCAAAAGAGGTTTTATTAATGGACAAGTTTCATTTTATTCATATCTATGTCAAGAATATTATATCAAAACAACTCTCGTGATACCTTGATGCTACCACAAATTCGCGAGAGGCTTAGAGGGTATAGTAATAGAGGAATCAATTATATACAACTTCAAAATTAAATGAAAATATGTCATCAATATGAAGTTCACAAATATATATAACGAAATCATAAAAAACAGAAACATATGGAAAAAATTAATGAATTTTTATAGTGACGTAATATAAAACGCTATTACTTTTACTCGTACGCATCGCCTACCCTCAGTAATACCAATTTCATATATTTTAAACTACATCAGACTATTAATAGTATAAATAACTATTTCCATGGATTACTACAGATAGCTCAATTTATAAGGAACAACATTTATATCAAAGGAATTCGCTATGCCGACTGCTATGAAACCCAATATTGGAAATGACGACGGCAGAAATTTCTTGGTACGACAAATTCTAAAATTAAATTAAGAAAATCTTAATATATCGGATAAGAGTCCAAAACTTAAACCCGTTTCATTAAACAATCTATGGAAAAGAGAAGAAGAAATTAAAAATGAAAAACCTTTTCGAATTCTTACTGTTAAAAACAGAAATACGTGGAGATATCTGTCTACTGCATATTAACAGCCATTACCATATTATTATACGGGAATTAATACGTAACAAACAACGTCACCCCAGGGAAGATAAGAATACGCAACGGGCTGATCGACGGCGATATTGTGGTAAAATGACCTGCAAACAAAAATAAGGAAATCTACTGCCAATTTTTAATTTAGTCGTAGTTTATCTTATTTTCATTGATATAATAAGATAAACTTTATAATATAATTAATTTGGAATTTTTTGCCTTTACCATTTAACTAAATATATAAATAGTTTTTTTTTAATAAGGTTAGCGTCTCGAACATTAGCGACTAATATACATAGATAAGTATTTATTTAAACTTAAATATATAGAGATTAATTATTTTATAGGGTAGATTAATTACATTAAATATTATAATTGTTTTACACACCAGCAAAATAATGATAATAGAGTTTGAATAAAAAATAATAATAAGTGTGTTATAGAAAAAAGTGTAAACAACTTATTTGCCGTTACCAACCAGTGGCATTTTTTGAAAATAAATTGTAAGTATGGTGAAAAAGTAAAAAAAAATAGAATTCGTTTAGTCCATCAATTAGGAAGTAAAATGATATTGCGAACCAAATATTTACTCATAATTGGGCGAGTATATGATACTTTAAATGTATTTTTGCGTAGGAATGTATAAATACGTATATAATGATTTCATACGTTTCATCGATGATGAAAATCAGATAACAAAAGAGAATTGTAATATATTTTTAGTATAATTTTCATCATCAGTTCTTTAAAATATTGTTAAGATTAATTTATTAAAAGCTTGTTTTGTTATATTGCAAGTAAAGTTTTTTAGTATGTAAAAAAAGAGGTAATTTTGGAAAATCTACCGTCAGTGTTGATATTTGGGGGTTTGCTCATTTCATCATGTTTTAAGCTTAAAACTGATCTTATTATGCATTCATTGAGTTCAGTAATATATAAGATGTCATTTTTAACATGAAAAGGCAATGCATGTCCGCACAGTTATAACAGAGTCAAGAATCTGGAAACTTGCAGGAAGAATCCTTAAATCACTTTTGTTTTCAAATTCTGTCCCTAAAGAGATCAAACAACAAAATTCTTATGAAGAGAGATATTAAAAATATTTGATTTTCTTATTAATACGACTAATCATAAAAGTATTCTGATATATTTTCAGAATACTACTACAGTATTAAAAGCAATTTAGAATTTTTCCTCTGGGGTTCAAAATTTTTAACGGTGTAAAATTGTTAAACTCTTCTCTTAAATTGGAAAAATCAATATGTATATAATGTGGGCAACTATAAAAGAGAGATTTTTAAAGATAGATAAACAAGCATTCTGTAGATTTAAGTTTGTATCGAGAAACGTTTTTAGAGGTAGGATTAACTCGAAACTTTGCTAAAAATAACGAGCGCATGAAACACACGTTTTACAGCTTTATTTTGTCTAGCAAAAACCTAAGATTGTCAAACAGGTTTTCAAAATTTTATATTATAAATACATTATGTACAAAATTTTGGAAAGTATGTAATAAACTGAAATTAAAAATTATAAACGTTAAATTAAACCATAATTTAAATTCCAAAATCTGTCCAATGACATGCCACTTAAAATGATCACAAAATCGTTTGCCTCCACTGCATGTGTTTAGACACGTCAAAAAAATTAAACTTTGCAATATATTAACTAGTATCCCCATATGAAACAACTACGTCTAAAGTATCATATACATAAATCTACAACTATTGAAGCCATAGAAACATATGGATCTGCGGACGTATATGACAAATTATAAATGTTATTTGAGTCGCCTTAAAAAGAACGCATTAATTAAGTCTAAATATAATGGACAATCACCACAAAGCATAAAAAAAACCGGAAAAGGTTGTTTAACAGATAAGTTGTTTCATGAAATCGCATATTATTGCAGGTAGATTATATCGTAATGCAGATAAAATTGATGAAATGTATGATACAATGATATCATATATGAAATTGTACCATGAATTTTCGAGCAACGAGAATATAGGGCATTAACAAACTAGAAAAGTTCATATTGCTGGTGAAAATTTCAACATGTTTTGGTTATAATTATTTTAAGCTTTTTTGTAAATAAACTACTAACACCTATGGATAATGCAAGACTATAATTCCTTTATATAATCTGAAAGTGCGCCAGAGAATTTTATCAAAATATTAATGAATTTTTCAAATTTTTGCTCTGATAATTAGTGCTTACATTCAATTCTGGTGGTGCTGCTGTCGTATATACATAGCAGTACAAAGTTCTGTTTCTTGTATTGTTTATTTAATGAAGAAAATCCTCCTAATAATATCAGGATTATTTGAGGTAGGAATAAGCCCTATATGAATATTACAGTGAAAGTGATAGTAAGCCAAGTGAGTGTCACATGCTAAGATTTTGCCTTTAATGTCCATTTTAAGAGGAACTTAACTATACTTGAGTAGTTTTAATCCATCTTGGAAGCTAACATTTTGACAAAAGTGTCAAATTTTTCAGCTCTCTTCGATATTGAGAAAAAAACAGATGCACTCTATAATGTCTAAAACGTTCTTTATTATTTTGAAACTTGTTTTTATTTCCGTAATGATAAATTACATGTTAAATATTTGTATGTGTTGAAGTTCACTTCAAAGATTTTATTATAGTCAAGTGATAGAAAGCGCCGATAAAAACTCAAGCGGTTATTGTTTTTTTATAAATTTCATAGTTGCTGTCAAGTCGGTAATGAGTTAACAACTTTAGAAGTTTTATAAATGGTAACATCATTTTTAATAAATATTTTTATGACGTGACCCTAAAATATTACATAAAAGTATTTATTTTTGATTTAAAATACTATTCTCTTTAGATTTCATGTTGCGTATAATTACACTACGCGTATAATATAATACTTGCTTACTTCAGGTTAAATTTATTTTCAGATAACCAGTGATTCCAACAGGTACAGTTGTTACTTGTAAGGGTAGATATAGAATTTTTTTAATTACAAATAGTTTCCAAGCATTTCCTATTTTCCAAGATATAACATTCAGCTTCAACGTGGCGGTTAATTTTCAGATATTTGTTATTTTTATAATTAAATTTCTCCGAAGAGAGAGATTTACTAGGGCTTATAATTTGGCATAGCTATAAGTATTAATCGCGGCCCACTCAATGTAGTGATTGATACAACATTGAAGGAATCTAGGTGGATAGCTCTAATTCACTCATCTACACTTCTCTGGCAAAAGTTTGCAACAACTGTGCTGCTTTTATCTCACTTCATTTTACCCCTAAATTTTAGGGAGGAACTCCATTTTTAAAGTAGTTTTTTTCATAGAATTATTCAGTCATTATACAAAATTATTCAACAAGCAAAAAAAAAAATTCTAATGGCAGTAACAGTACGCTCTTTTAATTTTACAATTATCTGTATTCAAAAACTATAAATTTGACTTCAAACATATTAATATACTCAAGAAGTTTCTAAGATCATATTAAGGTTAAAAATTTACACGATAGATTTAATGCTAATATATATATATATATATATATATATATATATATATATATATATATATATATATATATATATATATATATACATATATATACATATATATACATATAATATATACCTAATGAATTGGACGTTCAAGAATTACGACGCCTAATTAAGGAGGATCTTCGACTGACAACTCGTCAAATGGCCGATGAGCTATACTACAGTAATGGCACCATAGAAACACATTTGCATGAAATGGGAAAGTTTCAAAATACGGTATGCCAATACCACACAAGTTGTCATCATATCACCTTCAGTGCAGAGTTGATACTTGTCAACAGTTATTGACATTGATATATATATATATATATATATATATATATATATATATATATATATATATATATATATGTATATATACATATATATATATATATATATGCATATATATATTTACATATATATATATATATATATATATATATATATATATATATATATATGTATTCAAAGTTAATGTTATTTTGGTTTACTTTTAAGAAATTCTCTATACAGACGCTTATTGGTTACTCATTGTTCAATATTCATTTATTAGCTGCATTATCGAATAAATAAAATAAAATTGTTTAAACCCCACTATACATAATAAGCTACATATTAGGTTGGATAGTAAGTTTTAGCCGAAACTTCGGAAATAAATAGGTCAAAGTGCAGTCAATTGACAACGGCCAGCGCCTAAGCTTTAAGTGACTTACATAAAAGATAGTAGATTTTTTAGTAAATATTTTTGAGCAGCAACTTTTTGATCAAAGCAGCAAAGTTTTCAACCCCGAAAAATTTATTAGCCAGCCCAATATTTACTGCAACATTCTCATATTATCTACAATATTTTAATACAGCTGTAATAATTTAAAAACGTAGTTCAAAAATGCTCCCGATTCGCCTCGACTCTCTTCCCTTAAATCGCCATTGTTCATCATCCAAGGCCCCAGAAATATCTCATCAAAATACATATTTGTTTTTAATATAAGTTGATTGTAAAAATGTATAACTAAATATAATATTCCTCCTATTTATTCAGTACTCTGTAACTATGACATATTTACAAAGTAGTTTATTTTCAAATAAAGAGCTATATTAGTATATAAGCAATATAAGTAGCTTATCTTTAAATAAAGTTCGTCCGCTAACTTAAACTATAAAGCCCTCACCACAAATGCAACTATAATAAAAGATATGAGCTATAAACGAAACAAATTTTAACATCAATAATCAGAATGCCGACATTAAAATTCCCATATTGTGATGATATTCGGCACAAAATATAACTCACTTTAATATACTTTATGATTTGTGTTCAGAGTTATTTTTGTTTATGTCATTTTTGTATTATTTTTATTGTTGTGGTTAAGCCAACCGCGCAAAGCATGATGACACATATGTTGCATGATGATAGTAAAGTACATTTTAGGTGCATTTCCCCTTATAATGTTTTGAAAATAAACATTTTGATGGAGTGTCCTTACATATGTGTATTCCGATTAAATAGACAAAATAAGTGTATTGATCTACAAGTGAGGGTGATATTCCGTACCTAAAATATACATTGTCGTTATTAATTATAATTAGATATACTGAGCAAAACTGTACTATAATTTCTTGGTCATATTAATACTACTCGCCTGTAAAACTAAAGAGATTAATTTTTAAGTTGGATGAATTTTCTCTCCAAATATTTCGATTATTTAAATATTTTCTAACCTTCTTACAAATAAAAGCAAATTTTATTTTTTATATGACAATGCTCAACCCTATGTAGTAAAAGTAATGCGTGAAAAAGTACTTTCACCTGGATGGAGCACCCACTCACCATACTCTCCAGATCTTTCGCAATCTAAGTATCATACGTTCCGTTCCCTGTTCAATCATTTACATGATTGAAAATTTAAAGACTTTTAGTTCGAGGCCCAAAGCTTTCTATAAGGATGGAACTTGGTCTCTGTCTACACATGGGCGACAAGTGTTTAATACCGACGGTGCTTATATAATTAACGACTGATTTTATTGCCTACAAAAAAAGTTTACAATTTTGTGTACAAAGGTGGCAGGTATATAAGTTGCCAACCTGATAATACTTGATAAGCTTTACTCACAGACTTAGCGCACAAAAACCTCCAAAATATAATATGTGCACCCTTACACCTTTGCGTCAGCAGCCATTGCGAGCATTCTTAAGAAGCACCTTTGTTACATTACGAAGAAAATTGTATTGATATTTCTTGGCTTGAAAGCATATACATATTATAAAGCTGTACTATAAAAGCTTTATATTAAATAATTAAGATCTAATTATGTGATTTCCGCTAAAAAGCATGTTTTTATTTATTTGAAAAAGAAGTGGTAATATTGTTAAAATAATAGTCCTTACTGTGTTGAGCACAGTTTACAAAATCAATTGAGGGAACTTTCAATGCATGTTATGGCTATGACAGTTCACTGCGTAGAAGTTAGTGCGTATGTTTCACTTCTTATATATAATAGGCTCGCGGTGAACTTGCATCATTCTGGATCTGAGTTTCAGCTCACGCTCTGCCGAGCGGCCCTGCTTCACACTGGTTGGGTTGCGATATCTACATCAAATATTGAGCTTTTTCGATTATCATAAGAAAATACCTATAAAATCCTTCATAAATTAAATATTTCTGAAATGTGTTAATTTTTGGCTAAAGGCATATCGTTTCAACATATTTCACAAGAGGGTATGGAATGTTTATTTAATTTTGTATACATACACACAAACACATATATAAATATGTATACATTAGTCATCTCTACCAAAAACTCGACTTATATTCGTAACTCTTACTGTAATTTTCTGGAGATATAATTTTAATATTTTGGCTAGATAGAAAAGAAATGTGTTACAGAAAATATATTGCTATATTTGTACTTGGAAAAACGACAGTGTTATTTATTATACTTTATTTCAAGTAGAGGTTTTTTCAGTGTTCTGCACAAATGCATCGTGTTAATACAATATCTTTTGCACATTATATTACGAAATGTTAAAGAAGAGAGAGAAAAGTTGTATATGGGCTAAGTATATTACTTAAATTTAAGAAAACTTCATGTGGATGTTACCAAATGTTCGTTGTAAAACAAACTCAAAATATACCTTCAGAGAAACATTCACATATTCGTATTATATGACGTTAGCAGTGTTGGACTTATACTTATCTGTATCCTCTCTATTTTATACCCTCTATTATCACTGATCATTTTGTTTCTGCGTATTGAAATTTTTATTTAAGGTGAGCTGCATATCGCATCAAGGCACGTACTAAAGGCAAGTGAGTATAATTACTTTGATGACTACGTTAGGATATGTAGCATTTGAAACGAGCCATATTGTCCAGGCCGTTATTGACTCTTTGTTTAGTACATTTTGGTACGATAATTTAGTTTTGAGCTTCGTCACCTATTTTATTATAAGCCTAAACGTTCGTTACTAATAAAAATACGAAATGTGGAAAAAACATTCACCCTCACTTTCTAAAATTAATTTGAATTTTAAATATGACAAACTTTTTACATGTAAAGTGCCAGATTTTGTACTGAAAAGTTTAACAAATCGTAACTATTGCGTTCCTTCTCTACTAATAGTTCTAATGTGTGATAAAACCGTTTTGAATCTTTAAAAATATGATTTTACAGTTTTTAGTCGAAATAATCAGACTTCAAAACCTCCATCTGATAATTTTGAACTGAAGAAATTGTACCCACGAGAGATATCTTACAAATAAAAAATAGTTTAATCCAAATAGCGACAAAAATCTGCAATTCAAGCGAAGATGAACAAAATTATTAGTTTGAAAATAGTATATGTTCAGAAAAAAAACAATTAAAAATCATATCACTATACTCGAGATAGGCAACTTTTATACATAATTCATTATATATTTATCGATTTATTAAAGGTTACTAAACGTAACTTTAATCATATTGAAATATTAAATATATAAGTAGATATATATGGTATGATTATAACATTTAATATTAAATTACCTTTTTACTATTTCTGAACTACTAAATATGAGCTGTGTAATTCACATAAGAATACATAAGATTAGCCACCAATATTTATTATTCTATATGCTTCTTATTCGAATTATATTTACATTTCTGGTTAACAATCATCTGAACACATTCTTCATAGTAAAACTGAGTAATTAAAATCGAATAAATGACCAGAATCAAAAAAATGCTGAATTCTTCAAAATCTATAACAAAATATCTTAATCATTTAAATTATTAATGTATATTAATGTAACGTATCAGGAAAGTTTTACCTTCATAACTCAATATTTTATGATAAGAGAACCACATAGCGTCATCCTGAGAATCTTTCTTTTAATTTAGATAAATTTTAAGTTATCGTGTTTTAAAATATACCCCAAAGAGTGCCTAAAATTTCAGAGTATACGTTGTCAACTTTAGCGGGAAAATTTCAAAACCTTATCCTCTTCTAATGATGAAATTTCAATAGATTTCTCTACACAAATTTCTCTACTTCGTTCTTTACTAAGTAAATGAATATTCCACAATACACTGTAACTAACATCAACTTTCTCAACATAATGACTATAATAGAAAAGCGCGAATCCATTCATATAATTCAGTTTGCCAGCATTGCCAGTTACCTGACTCAATCGTGCGTGTAAATCTATTCAAATAAGAGCGAAAGGGCAGCGTAACACATAAACCCAATGCTTGACTTTGTGAAATGAAAATTACGATATTTGCAATATGGTTTTATGTGATTTTATTTTTTTCTGACTGCATGCAATTTACATGTGAAAATTTTCGTAAATTTCAACATTTGCTAGTAATGAATTGGATTCTCATAATATTAAATTTTAATACCTTCTAAACTCACTAAGGTCATAGAAAATTACATCTCTGTTCGAGTAGTAATATTTTAGTACTTAAAAACGTTATTGTAAAAGGGACCAAGTTTCTTTGTTAAAAATTGGCTGAAAAAGACAGTGAGAGCAAAGTAGCTAAGTTTTTGCAAAACTTTTCTAGTGTTGTGTAAGTTATAAAAAAAGCTTTGCATCCATATTTGTTGAATAACATAAACATATGAGGTGATTTATAATTTAAAAAATTATTTATTATAATACTGAACTTGGCCGCGATGAATAGTTTTGAGATCAAAGTCACATAAAGAAAAAATTATGACAGTTTTGTATATTCTCTCATATAGCAAAGTGATAAAGGCGTAAGAATTTATCATGACCAAGTTCAATGATCTGTTAGACATAATATTTAATATGGCACGTTTATGCACAATGATCTGCAAGAATTTGGCTGCTTTTATTTCACTACTTTTTACGGCTAACATTTTGAAGAGGATCTCGATTCTTTTAACATCACTGTAAAAAGCAGTGTCATAAATTTAGTGGTCATGGATTACTCTGTTCTTCGTAGCGTTGAAAAAGTTTAACTGATTTTAATAAGTAACATACATTTAAGTTAGGTATGGTATATATTACCAAGTAACATAGGATATATGATGCTATAATAATTACAGGATAGACTATATATCCTTTGAAATTTTCATCACAATTGGGAGAATTGTCTGATGGCAGGTTGCGTTGCATGTCGAATAAATACAGAATTTTTTTTTTGTTTTTTTCAGCAATCGTGTGACCTGCGAGAAAAGCCATGGACTTAAATTATTGCTAGGAAAAAAAAAATCTGTTAAGAATACAGTACTTTGATACAAATTTTTTATTTTGCAGATGTACTTTTATAGTTAAAACAATTAAGTTTTTTAAACGTTATTAATGATTAAATAAATGCTGGTTAAAAATATTATTTGGGTTGCATTATTACATTTTACCTTCTAAATATCATTTTTTTTAAATTTAATATACTACCATTTTCATTAATATTTTTATTATATTATTTACGAAGGGAAAAAAGCGAAAAAAACAATATCGTAATAAAAAAATGTAAATATATATGAAAGTTTTTAATTGGGAAAACATGAGAATAAATATCAGGATAATTTACATATAAGACGATTGCTTATTTGTGTACATTCAAAGGTATTTTCCTTCGAATTAGTTGCTCCATAGTCAAAGTACAAATATGTCAAATCAAAAATTAAATAGTAATATTAACACATATTTCCAATTAAGGTATAAAGTTTCAACTACTTATCTCTTTTCTGATTATAATAGAAGTCGTACTCAATCCTTCTCATTTTACTTAAAACAATGATTTAATCCATCATCAATTTAAATAATGCGAATTTTATTTTTAGTATTTGTGATGAGAGAAAATTATTTTTCGTATACACAATAAATATCGGTCAATCCCACGTACAAACACACAACAAGTAGGGATTAGATAGTTGTCGAAATTGCCCCTGCAGCAATAATTTTATAAGTATGTAAGTAAATACATTTCTTGCAACATTTTATGAAAATTGACCGGTTATTTCATTGTAAAATTCGGATCAAAAGCTACGAGCAAAAGTACGTAAATTTTGTCAGGTTTTTAAAAGATATGGTTAAATATATAGTTAAAAATTTAAATGTGGGAATTTATTGAGGCCACTTTAAGCTTCATTCAAAAGACCTACCTATTAACAATCCGTACGATATATGTGTTAAAAAATGGTCTCGCGCTTTACACGATTATGCAGATACATAATTTCATAATATTTGGTTGGGCAATAAATTTCCATATGAATCATCTACGTGCGAAATTTCATGCACATATCAGATGAACTGACTGACATGACGAAATGAAAAGTATATCTTGTTTTATTACGTAACCCTAAAATAATCTCGTCTTTCTAACATTTTTATGCTTCGTGTAAAAAAAGTTAGAAAGACAATGATTTAAGAAATTAATTATTATATTGAAATATATTTTTACTACTATCAAGGCGGTATTATTTTTCTTAAAAACTAAATATATTTTGCTGACAATGTATACATTTTAATAAATTTTATTGAAAGTTTCATTAATTACCAAATATTTATAACAAATCAGTTTTTAGATGTCACATTTTGATACTAAAATGTTTTAAACTACAAGAACATAAACAAATACGTAAATAAATTTAATTCATTATTTTATGATTTCTGAGAAATCGCTTCCAAAAACAAGCTTCTTTCAATGAGGGACAAAAAACCTTCTTCAATAAGACGAGTGAATATATTCACGTTAATTTATTTTTGTAAGTTCCAGACTGTAACCCCTTTTTCCATAATTTAACGTTTAATAATTTTAAATATTTATATTTTCACGCTTGTAATCATTTTTAACAATATTGTATTTCGACTGTCTTTATTCTATTTTAAAGCTTCCACAATTCCTGACCTAATGATAATTTATTTACTTATTATTTTTATTTACAGCTGAAATGTACACAGCTGAAACATATAGTGAATATATGAAATAATAGCGTTTCAATGCCGCTCGATGGGCAGTCGAACTTGAACCCGGACTCTACGCTGCGCTGGCCCGTCAAAGTCTTTAAGCCTATAAGGAAGATAATGATAATTTCCACGGTATACACATTAGGCACGAAATAATTGAGAGCAGCGGTAATAACTTTTTTCTTAAATTATAGACATTTTCTCTTCTGTGTTACCTCAATAATTATAATTCCAATAATATATAATTTATTCTCATCACACTAGCAGTTTGAGACTTTGTAATGTTATATCACCTAAGATATACTAATTGACTAATTCATCAGCTCATAAAAAAAGCTTAATTTATACTTTATTATAAACTTTCGAATGTTGCACCTACTTAAAGGAATGTAGGCTTTTATTAACGCGAAAAAGTTACTGATAAGTATAAACTATGTTATAAATAATGCCAAAAATTGTAGTTATGCATTACATATTCAAAGCTCTTGTTATATTCTTTAAATTACACAATATAATAAATATTTTTCGTCTCAACAACATTCAAATCTGAACTCTTCTGACCGTGCCCAGATTTAAAATATATAAACAAAACTGCAAAAATCTTCGAATGTCTCACATCGTGCATATTAACTGGAAAAACATATTAAATTATTCATCTTAATGTTTTTGTTAAACAGCATTTTTATAAAAATATTTAGTCAAATTCAAGTTTGTAGACAAATAAAGCACATTAAAAACTGTTATGACGAAGATAGAAAAAAAAATCGCCGAAATAATTTGATAGTAAGCGAGTAAATTTGATGTTTTCCTTTACAAAAAAAAAACAAAGACACTGGTCCTGGCTATCAAGTCACATTTCTCTTTTCGGCGCTCGAATTAATAAGAGCAAACCAACCCCGACGCGCGAATCCTTTGAAATATGCGCCTCAGGTACAAATTTAATATTCAAAGGGGGTATGTTTTTGAGTCCGGGTACTGTTTAATTTACTTCTTCATATTTTTCATTTTCTTTTGTACGGAGGATTTTTTTTCGAGGTATGATATTTATGTTTTCCAGCAAGATGCTCTATTAGCAGTTCCTTTCACATTTATCTAAGAATAATGTCCTCGAATCTAAGAGCTTTGAGTATAAAATATTTTGGCAGCGGCTGTAACGTTCAATGAAAGTTAAGGATAAACAGAATATATACTTTTAGAATTTTTTTTTGGCGTGGTATCCATATGTAAATTTTCTCGTTACTATGTCATTATTTAAATTTCGGAAATTGATATTTATTAGAATAATTTCAATTTTGGTTATTTCACATACAGTATGCACCGAATACGGAAGATTGAAAATGTATTATATAGAATCAATAAATTCTTGGATAATACAAATATGTCTATATATACATATAGTTAGACATGCTGTAAACGGTAAAATATTAGACTTAATAAATATTGAATCATGCCTAGTGATAAGCCTAAAATTAAGAAAACGTCATTAATTATTTATAGCTTTTTTTAGGATAAATATTTATCTAATTAGCCTATTCATGTACCTTTTTAAATAAATAAGCTGCTGTTGAAAATTTGTTAACCGAAGTAATGTAGGAAAAATTAAAAAAAGTAAATTTTCAATATTAATTTATTTATATCATATTAATTTTATCCACATTATTTCGCAAACGGTTCATATTTTTTTATTTTCTCTTTGTGTATGAAACTTGCTACAAATTATATGAATTGCTACTTTTGTAAGTTACTAGAATACCGCTTGATAAAGTTGCACACGTATATCAACTCAAATGTGTTGAGTTTCAAATTAAGGAGGCAATCCCCTTTAAAAACCTTGCATGTGTCATGCATGTTTAATTATTGTTTTCTCATTATTTATATAAAATATCATACGTGAAAATAAAAAAAATAAATAATGTGACAACTTTCCTCATTGTTTACTTTTTTATAAATATTGAATAAAACGAATAACAATTCGCAAAGGAAAAAAACAAACATGTAATATGTAACCTGTAGAAATTAATAATGGTAATATATTGATAAGTGCATCAGCACTTAAACTTACACTGAAGTATGAAAATTGTCGAATTCATTTTTTGTGATTATATTGTTAATGGTTTTTTATTAACAGAGTTGACGTAGTGCGACCGAGGACTAAGTATAAATTTTAATTTACGTGGCTATGATATTTTTTGATTAGATTGAATGAAATATCTAAAAGTTTTCACTTTTCCGTAATAGGGAGTATAGCGAAAATTTAATCAAAATTTTAAAAATAATTGGTTGCATCAATTTGATTACAAATTTGAACCATTCATTTAATAATACAAGTAGAAATTTTTGTTTAATTTAACCTGTAGTAAGAAACACTTCATAGTTACAGGTATTATTCCTTAACTTTCACAAAATTTGGACGGGCATTTAAGGAAATTAATTTGTCAGCCATTTTAATGTTTTTTAATTACACAGTATTCTCGTTTCTTTAATATAATGTGATATAATTAAAGTCTCAGATACTAGAAACGGTGGCTTACGAAAATATCATGAATTGGAAATTTCTGAAATTTAAAAATATTTTTTTTTTAAGTCCGTGAAATTACACTATCTTAAATGTAATGTAACCCTTTTAAATTATTTGTCTTTATATATTTCTTTTATTTGTGGCGCATGAAGAATGTTATTAGATAAATATTTTATGGTCTCTTTAACAATTACTATAGTTAGAAATCAGTTTCCTTCAACTTTTTGCATAATTCTCAACATTGACACTTTGATGCTAATTACCCGTAACGAAATTTTATTTACAAGCAAAAAACGAGTTCAGTAAAAAGTTACTTTCTTTTAAGCATTGATGGTTGTTATTCGAGAATTTTTTTAAACATACTTTACTTCATCGCCCAAGGCTCTTCGTTTCACAAATTTAATACGCGTGCAAATTCTTTCGATACCCGTAATAGATCTATTTTCAGAGCCTAATTATTTAAATTCCCATATCACATATTTAAATTCTATAATTTCAATAATCACACATTATTACACTCAATAATACCGTTTAATAATATATTTTTGTGCTTGCGTCGCCTGCAACTTCATAGTTTGTGACAAAGCCAAAACTCCACAAAAATTGATTTTTTTACTTCAAGTACTTTTAATAAATATACTTTCTAATTACAGCAAAATTTTACTTATTGAATAAATAAGCTGCTGGTGAAGATTTGAGAAAATTCTGATAATATATTTTAAAATCGATGATTCCCTTCTTTCTAAATCTACTACTATGCCTCTTTATCTCTATATGTCATATAAGACAATTTAAATTTTGACTTTAATTTTCTTGTACTTGATTCGCAACTTGAATTTGATATTAGGTAACTAGGTAAAATATGCAAAATATTGTATCTTGAAACGTTCGTAGCATGACCGGTTCTCGATAAAAATTTCAGTGATTTTAGGATCCTGTATCTCAAAAAATGAAAAAGCGCTAAATCTTTATAAGATCATTCATCCGTCAGTTTCTCTGCTTGTTATAGCTTTTCCTCAGAAATGATTTTCCTCAGATACGAAACCGTCAGTTTCTCTGCTTGTCATAGCTTTTCCTCAGAAATACTTTTTCCTCAGAAATGTTTTTCCTCAGATACGAAAGCTTGAAGTTTGGGATAATTGTAGAGCATATTGATCCACATATATCCTAATAGTTAATACTTAAAACATTGACGTGAACATTTTAAACTGGGTGCAATAAGCACTCACGTATTTTCCTAATTTTATATACCACGTAGGGTACATGTCAAAGCGCGAGTTCCACTCACTAAAAATGTTTATTTAACCTCAGACCAAAAAGAAGAGTAATTACAAGTTTGATGTTTTATCGGTTTCATGTCTTAGTAACACGCAAGTTTCTGAAGCTTTAACCAGGAATCCTTATAGTATTATAGTTTTATTTCTATTTATTTATTTATCTACTTTAATATATCCAATAGATGCATATGGCGGACTTATTTCCACGACAATAATCTCTTACATCCAACCATAACACCAGTCCAGCCCCGTTCGGTGAACGGCCAGGAATCGAAACCGGGTCCACGGGGTGCCGATCGTCAAAGGCTGTATACCTTGTAATCAACCTAACACACCACGGCGACGACAGAGTGACCACAGAGAGGCGAGTTTTAGTGTTACACTGCCAGATAATTCTCTCCTTTTTGCATCTATCACATTTAATTTTTGTTCTGTGCATGGTAATTACACAAAATGTAATTACCATGCAGAAATTGAAAAAAATATTTTCGGATACACTCTTCCATACAACGAAACGATAATAATGAAAAGCAACAAAGTTTATTTTGGAACGAAATAATTAAATGATTTTTTTAAATATTTTTTTCCAAGTAAATATTTCTTGTCATCATAGCGAAATATATACAGCTCCCACTTTTCAAATTACAATTATCAAAAAAATTTAAAAATCATAGTTCATGTATATAAAATGTAGCTCTTACTATTTACTAAAAATGAGAAATATGACGGGTAATGTATGCAACATTTACATGTATTAACATGTTCCGATTTTTTGAACTCTTATATAATGACAAAATTTTGAAAGATGAAGAATGAGGATAGATTTTTATGGAAACGATTTTAAAACTTTATTTTTTCATAATATCTAATACCCATAAACCGTAATATTGCACAATCCTATCGGTTCGTTTCTTGCTGAAAGTGTAAACTAACTTGAAGATTCTTTTACAAATTTGATTAAAATTAAATTAATAATTAACAAGATGTTTTATTGTTATGGTTCAATTTAAAATTAACACGAACATTTTTTCCATGTATGTTGCCATGTACTAGAAATCTCTATAAGTGAAATTTATAGGAAACTCAATGGCTTTTATCCTTATAACTCCTATTGTCATTAAAAAGCTATAATGATTTAACTGGGTTGTCCTTAATATAATTTAGTTTCTTTTCTTTAATATAGTTTCTGCCTAAATCAGTTTGTTTAAATGGCCTAACATTCTTTATACTAGGAATATAATTTTATCTCAATTTGTAATATTACTATTTAGGGTTTATTAACTCTTCTTAATTTTATGACTATTTGTAATATTACTCTTCAAGGTAATTTTAAATGAACTTTCTGCTAAATTTACTTAAAATTAGACATTTTCAAAAATTTTATTCATACAAAACATTAATAATGTTTTGTAAAATAAAATGAGAAAGTCATTTCTTACCATATTATATTATATCAAATAAGCGAGAAGAATGTCAATAAAAACATTATTTCAACCATGAAGTTAATTAAAAAACATTGAAATGGTTGACAAATTAATTTCCTTAAATACCCGTCGATATTTTGTGAAAGTAAAAGAATAATACCCGTAATATTAAACTTGTATTATTAAATGGACGGTTCAAGTTTGTAACAATTGATGCAGTTAATTATTTTTAGCTTAATGGCCTAGCAACTTGTTATAAGTTGCAAGGCCTCAAGCTCAAAAATTTGTAATAAAGTATAAAATACACATATTTAAAAAATGTTCTAGTTATAAATTAAACAAAAATCCTCAGAAATAATTAGTTATACATCAAAAATAAGTAAATGTTTTTTTTTAAATTGAACTTTATTTAGAATATAGTGTTTTAGTGACTCCAAAATAAATTGGACTTCATTTAGTCAGTTCAACTTTCGATGAATTCTTATTTAAATTAGTGCAACATTTTAGGATTTATTTTAAATGCTTTCTGGGTCTATAAACCCTTTTAAATGCATTCTTCCAAATGCTCCAGGTTTACTTTCTTATAACTAAGAATGGAAAAGGAGTTAAATTAAAAAGTAAAAAAAACAAAAAAGTCGAGTAGATATAAAATAAATATATTAATATATTTTGATATTATTATATTTTACACGAGTATTACGTCACGTTCACTTGGCGCGGTGATCGGCCGAGGAAAAGGGCGAGCACATTTGCATGGGAAATATTTAAAATTTTTTGAGACCGTAATGGGCAGATTACATCTTAACATTTTACTATTGTCTAACCCTGCTTATATGTTCTGCGGCTAACATTTTTTTATATAAATAGAGGTATCATTCAAATAAAATTAATTCCTATTATATTAATCTAATGGAAATTTTACTCTACAAATATCATTCTTCACCAAGACAATACTATACATTCCCGCATGTCGTCTTTGGTAACATACGAGTATACTCGTTAAAATTTATTGTCCCAGACAGTGTGCTATTATGGACGAAAAATATGGCAAAATTTCATGTACGCAACCAAGGCGAGTCGTGTTCTCAAACTGATCTCTTTCACGAAGTTTCATTTATTTAATTGGATATTTTTTCCCGGGTAGACAAAGTATTTACCAATTTCGAGAGTACAGTTCTCAACGTTTAAAGATCTTCGGTGCGGACGTTGGACATTATTGTTGCCTTGTTCTATACTGGTAACTGTATTTAGGTTCATGAATATTGTGCTAAGATCTTTAGTAATTCTGCAATAACCATTATGTCATCGGCAAATCGAAAGTGAATTCGCCATTGATACTAAAGCCAAATCCGTTCTACAGCAAGAGCTTGAAGATCTATTCCAATGTTGACTTGAAAAACTTAAAAGAGGTTATCGTAGTTGCATTGATAAGGAGGCGTTACCGTACATACACTTGATTATTTCATAATACTGGTAGTCAGCACGGCATCGCCATTGAAACTAAAGTATAGCGCAAGTTTCAATAAAATGAAAGGCCTTAGGCTGGGCTTCATTAGGCTATGCTTGAGGGAGCGTACTCGCTACCGCTCGTTGGGCCAGCGAAGGGTCTGGGTTTTTACCGCCTCATGGCTGGCTAACGACTCACATGGGGCGGGATTTTGCCAGACTGCGTAAAGTCATTGTCAATTGAAAGTCTAATCCCTGTAATACACGGCACGAGCATCTTTGTACATATTATTTTTTTTAATATAAGTTAATTTAAGTATATTTATAATATTTCTTTCCAATTTAATTCTAAATCTATGAATATAATTAATAAAGCCAAATTTTAAAAAATTAATACGAAATAATATAATTTTCTCCAGATTTGCTTCAAATATTGTGGTAACAAACCGACACAAAAATAAATATAAAATTAAATACTTTGTAATCCTATCCAAACAAAACGAAACTTTTGAACGTTTCCAGAAAAGGTCGAAAGTTTTCTTTTGATTATAAATAATTATCTCAAAAGTTTTAACTGAAGTATTTTTGGGGTTTAATTAATTATTTGCTAACAAAGTATTCACCATACATTAACATATTCCAAATGATTATAAACGGACAAATACAGCGAAAGAAAAACACAAATAAAAAATTACTTTAATATCATTCATTAAAATTAAAGTGCTTTAAAAACTTCAAAAGCATCCGATTTTCTTAATATATTTTATTTAAATATTTGAATTCAGCTTCATGTTAATTATCCTTTTGTCAATATAAAATAAAGAGACTATCTTTTTATCATCAAAATATCAACAAATCACAAAATCTTTGTCGACTTCTCATTGTTAGTGGAACTAATATGATATGACTATATAATCTACTATGATAGGAACTACTATGATATGAATATATATATAACTATACTGATCATGTTTAATTAATTACATTCCAGTGAATCATTAAAAAACTCTCTCACCCATAATAAATCTCTATTTTTCTTATGTATATATGTATATATATATATTTTTTTAATCACAGACTAAGAAAGGTTCCATTACTTGACCATGGTCACCATGTACGTGGAAAAATTTGTCGGGGTAATTCAAAACTCGAAACTGCTAGTCACAATTAAGAGTACTTTCATCATATTTCGGATCACCCTGCCCTACCCACTACTTTTGATCTAAGACTTGTCAAAAAAATTCAACCAGAGACAAGTACGATGAATCTATTCCTCGCTATTGAAAAAATCATATTAATACCTTCATGTTCCATCATCGATTTATGGCTACGATTTTTAAGTAAATAACTCATCAAGAAAAGTCATAAGAGCTTAAACTCAATGAAATTCTTTTTAATCATTACGAGTACTTTCATTATCTTTCAAATAACCCTCCACGACTTCTGATCAAAATATTTGTAATAAAAATTCAAAATGGCAAGTATATGAATCTACCCTCACCTTCAATGCGTTCCCGTTACCACATTCTGGCCCTATCATAAGAGATTAGATCCTTTAATCTATGATGTGAAGATAATTCAAACCTTCCAAAACTCGATGAAACTACTTTTTACTATGGAGCAGAACTGTTATCATTTTCGTTGTCATCATCAGACTCTGGGCACGATCTGTTATTAAGACTCATAAAAAAATATGAAATGTGTGCAAACATGGTAAATTTACTCCTCGCAATTAAAAGTTCCTCTCACTATTTTTCAGTGCCATGTCAAGGTGCCATGACTTGTCTTAATAAGGCAAGTGAACCCCAATTTATACTTTTACTTCTTATTTGGGGAGTTTCATCACCACCTCTAGTTTCGTCGTAAGACCATGATCACCATCAATTACTAAAGTGCTTATAAAGAAACATCGAATGAGTTTAAACTCGGTAACAATTTTCTCAGAGAAGCCTTATATTCTCATCTTTCCCATTTGTTTCGTAGATATTTTTATATTGTTAGTTTTTAATATTCAATGTTAATTTAAGTGGTATCAAAAAATTAAATTGTAAGCTGTAAAAAAATTAAAGCGTGAAATATTGCAAGTCGGACAAAGTAGTTTTCACCATCCATTTGTCGTTAACGGCATATTTTTATTAACTGAAATACCTAACCTTCTATTCCAAGCCATAAAACGTCCTAAAACTAAATCAATTCGCGAGTGTCTAGGATGTCATATAAATATAAGAACTTACCAGTGTAAGTGTCCTACTTACCTTTACTCTACTACGTCGTTAACAAGATAGCGCTGGACGATAGACAAAAGTACAACGTCAAAATTCAACAGGACTATGCATGTAATTATATGATATCCACCTCAGTTTCATTTTAAATGGCCGACCAATCAATTTGAAAAAAAAACAATGACAAATAACTTCAATGCATATAATCGGTGCTACGACAAAAACGTCATTAGATTGAGTGCAAATTAAAATTAAAAAACGTCTCGAGTATATAAATAGTACAAACTATTAACCTATGATTGACGGACGGATGATAGAGCATGAAACATTTTCCATTATTTTTAATTTTAACAAAATAGCTAATGAATAACATCTATCAACAAAACAAGACTTCTTTAAACATTCTGTAAAAAGTTTAATGTTAAAAGATTTCCAAATTAAAAATAAGGAATAAAGTACGTGCTATGGGCCGAAGTAGGCAAATAGGACGTTGATATGAATTATTCAAAAGAATTCTTCAGCCAAAAGACATAAAAAATTAATTAGATTTTCACAAAACTTAGCTACGATTATTTTGTTTCTTGGTATTTTTAAAATTCAATACAAAATTTACAAATTTATAACGGCAGAAAAGTAAATATTTCTCTCTTAATAATTCTTACATAAGAAAAGTCTTCAAAACTAAACTTCAGTAAGATTTAAGATATTCAAATTAAAAAATATTTTTGTTTACACAAAAATCGCTGAAGCCTTTTAAAGATATCTGCCGGTCTCGGCGTACTGCAAATAATGAGATGTAACGTTTAAAAAATAATAGATTTTAATAGACGGAGTTGCACGAAAATATTAAAGAAATTGATATAAACCGAAATTATTTAAAAGTCGTCCAAATGTATGCCAGAATACTAAATAAAAAATACAAATTAAAAATTAGACTTGAAAAGGAAATAAAAACTGAAATGGAAATGAGGCAGGACAAGATTACTTTTATTTCTAATTATTTGACAATTTACTATAAAAGAGCAATACATTTTCATTTAATTCCCATTTTTCATTTATTAAAAAATACGAAACCAAACGAATTAACAGAATTCACGATATATTAAACGAATTAGCGGAAATCCGAACATGCAGTATTATGAATACTTATAATAACTTATGTTTAAAGATAATAATCGCCTAAATTGTTGATCGTACAAGATCCACCGACAATTCTCACAGATAAGCTAACACAGCAGATTCGAGGGTATGACACCAGAAGGCAGACGCTTTATATACCACTCGAAGACAGTATTACAGAAACACTCAATAATTATATTCGGTAGAATTAAGTTCCATTTGTAATTAAAGTTAATTATATACTTTTGTACTAAGTCCTCAAATTCGACCTCTCTCCCCCACCTCTCTGTACAGCAACCCATAACTGGCGCAGTCAGTAGTTCCTGCTGCTAAAACCGTAATCAAGTTTTTGGTAATCGTTTTAACGACTTAAGCAGTACCTACGAAAAATAAATACGTTTTGGATTAGATACGGGGCCAGATTTCAGGGCAGATGCAGATAATCGGTTGGATGACTTAAACAGTACCTACGAAAAATAAATACGTTTTGGGTTAAATACGGGGCCAGATTTCAGGGCAGATACAGATAATCGGTTGGATGACTTAAGCAGTACCTACGAAAAATAAATACGTTTTGGGTTAGATACGGGGCCAGATTTCAGGGCAGATGCAGATAATCGGTTGGATGGCGGCACTGTAATCAAAAAACTTTCATCAATTTTACTATTTTCTTTGGTTTTTTTACTTTGTCTCATATACTTTATTAAAGTATGACTGTTTTATAATTATTTATTCATATGTGCTCAAATTCTTTAATCATAGCGGAAAACGTAGAAAATGTTAAATTTTCAAGTATACTTTTTTATAAGTATGAGGAAGTTTCTTGCAAATTATACGTGAATTTGAATGCTTATGGAGACTTAAATGTATATATTCAAGAGCCAGTAATGTGTAGAGACATGTTAATTAAATTACTGGGGAGAGCCCATATAAAAATATGTACTAAAATTCATAATAATAACTGAAACAAACACATAAAAAAATACATAGTGAAGGCACCCACACATCGATAAAATTATTGAAAATCGGAATTAGGAAAAAACTTTATGATTGGGGAATTGGATATTAATAAGTTAGACGTGAGAAGTATAATAAATAAAAACATTGGGTTCTTTGGCCCATGTCTAATTAAACATAGACGATTTTGGTAATTTTATTTCGAATACTGGGGAGTGTCTCAAAATTGGTTACTTTTGAAAGTTTGAGAAATTTCAGTAGCCACTATAATTAATAAATCTATTTAATACGAAAAAAACAGTGAGCCGTCACGGGACGCCTGGCAGATGTGAAAAATCGTGTTCGCACAAGTAATATAAAAGCATAAAAGACAAGATAATTATAGGAACTACATTTAGCATAATGAAAAAATAAAGAATTACGAATTTCTTACAGAAAATGGTGACTTTATTTAATAAACATTTATTTACAATTAATACAAAAATAATAAAGCACAGGTTATGTGTACCGTAGTAAACAACAGCGTCGAGCTGAGTGAGGAGGGGGTCGGGTAGTCGGTTGCGCATGGCGACACGTCGCCATACCGTACACTCTACTACATATAGACTACATATATATATATATATAACTTAGTATAGCGTTGCGACCCGTCGCCACGCCAACGATCCTGTTTATATCTGCGCCTATAGATGTTTCACATCAAAAGTACAATGATATTGTTAAATATAGACAATTTGGGTGTGTTTCTGCAGTCATTGTCAATACCTGGAATACTGAGAAGTGTCTCAAAACCAAACGATTTCGGGAACCTATACATTTAAACAATCTAATTATTGTAAATAAAAAAGCATAATGATATTGATGATTAGAATGCCTGAATGGAGAAGAAAAATGTAAAATTCGTAAACTATGCTTCGCGTTCAGAGATGATTTCTTCTGAGAGGGAATCTCACTTAGTTTTAAGAATGAAAAACCTAAGAAAAAACTAAACCGAATAAAAATACCTAGTACAGATAAAAATGAACAACTACAGATAAAAATGAAACTCTAACAAGCAGACTTACCTTATCGATAGAGAGAATTTATAATTGCCGGATTTCAGTTTGTAGGAAGACAATTATCAACCAATAATGACGGACAAGCGTCAAGAATTCGATGATACACCGCCACGTATTAAAGAACTAGGAAGAATTCAAGATAATATACTACAAACCCCAATATACGTAAAATTTCTACCAATAGGAAGCTTCAGTATAATGTTATTATTCGTCATGATTGCTATACCTTGGATACTATACAGGAAGATTAAATCTTATAGTAAAGCCCAAATGCAGTCATCAACGTCAGAATTGCAAACAACACCTTAGACCGTTCCTTGTCTTCATCCGCGATTATTTTCAAACTAGAGGAGAAAGGAGTTAGCATATCTCGCAGTAGGAACTATGTTTGACGCTAACGGTTTCCTGCAATGCTGATTATACTAAACCCAGCGATAATGAGCAAACCAACGATGCAAATCGGAGAAGAAAACGAAACCAAACGAATTAATAGAATTCACAATATATTAAATGAATTAGCAAAAATCCGAATTCTTAGTATAATTTATTCTTAAAGACAACAATCGACTACGTTGCTGATCGTACAACACCCCCCCACAATTCTCAAAAATAAGCTAACACAGCAAATCGAAGAAGAATGTGACACCAGACGACAGATTCGTTATATAACACTCGAAGACAATTTACAGTGGCATTTCACAGTTATAATCAGTAGAATTAAGTCATATTTGTAATTGCACTTGTAATTAAAATTATATCAATATGTTTTTACACTAAATTGTATAATTCGAGTTTCTTCAAGAAGTCACCTGTCCGTACAGCAACTCATAATTTACCCGTGTTCGTGCATGCTTGTTTATACGTGAGTTTGGGTGTGCGTGTGCGTGGACGTGTAAGTATGCGTGTATGTATGTGTGCATGTATGCGCGTGCGTAAATGTGTGCGCGTATGTGTATGCCTATATATGTGTGCGCGTATATATGAGCGCGCGTTAGTGTATACGCATCCACGTGCATGTGTGCGTGTCTGTTATCGCTTGTTTGCGTGCATATGTGGGCGCACCTGTGCGCGCGCGCATGTACCATCGTCATAAAACATTATGGAGCCATATCGAGGAAAACAATTCGATATCGATATGGTCCCAAAATGGATATGTCCGCACGCACAAGCGCGCACGCGGGTTATCCTGTATATTAGTTGTGCGAAATTCATCCAAAATGGAGAGAAAGCAGCAACGTTTTATATAGGGAATTACATTTTGTATTATTATACTCTGGAGATAAAAGGAAAATATTGGTATAAGGGTTTACTAAAAACAATAATTTCATTGACAGCAAACTTCCCTTCTTTCCTTTCTCCTTTTTCCCATCCTCTCTCACTTATTTGAATTCACTATATTGAAAAAAATTACACACTGTACAAAATAGCATAGCAAAATTACCTCAAATAATTTGATTATTAAAATATTTTTGCATATTACATACTAATAAGTCGTACTAAAATTTAAGAGAGTAAAGTAATAATGAACAATAACTAGAATAGTCATAAAATATTGTATCTTCATATTTAGGAGGTAACATAGGGAAATTATTATTAGTTCACATTTGAAAAACGTTATTATGTGCGAATATAATTTACATCCAAAATTATGTTTAGGTTTTTTCCTAATAGATATTATTTAAGACTTATATACCACCTTAAGAACAATTTAAAAAAAAAACTAATTAATTACATTAAAAATATAATAATTGCATTATCAACTTGATCTAAGTGTAATATACACTAATAAATACCCCCTTCTAGGTTTAAACTTTTAATCGCGAATATTAAGTAAAAATGCCGGAAATTCATCTAACATTACACACGTGTACCACCGCACAGAAAACCACTGGCACAAAGAACTCAATTTGTTAAGAGATTGCTAGAAATTCCACTTGAGGGATACGACAATAGACACAAAGTGAATCCTTTGTTGTGGTGAAAGAGAATTATAGTAAGTTGGCGGAACTGGAGATATTCTCTACCGCAGTGACCACACAAAGGCACTCCACTTAAATATCACCCTAACTAATTTCAAATTTTGCTTGCACTGTGTACTGTTTGCAATTATATTAAACCTACAAAATTTTTCTTTCACATAACTGAGAACGACCATTATTTATATTTCGAATCAAACATATTATAAGTAAATTTATCCTTGTATAAAGTTCAAATTTAAAATGATTTAGAATAATCTTTTAGTGCGATTATAGCAATCATTAAATTAATAATTTTTAATGGAAACAAATTTATCAAGGTGGTGGGTGTGACTACAGGGCAGATAATGCTAATGAATTATTTAAAAATCCCAATTTCAAAAATGGTTCCGAACGAAGCGTCTTTAAATTAAACGACGTCAAGTATATTCACAAGTCGTAGGACTTCCCTACAAGGCGCTCGCGTCATTTTCTAATTTTTGTAAATATTCACATTCAGGTATTATTAACAGATGAAACGAAGTAAATATTTTTCTATGGAGAGCGGAGATTATAACAATTGCACTTTAAAGATTAAGACGCTTAAGTTTTAAATTGCATTCTACCGCCTTGGTTAAGAACTAAATTTTGTTATGTACCTACTAATTTTTTCGAAAATTTTCATAATTCCATTTTTATTCCCTCTCTTGCATATAGAATCTTTGTTACATTATGTTGCCGTGTTGGGTTTGGTTGAACATAGGCTTACGGTCTATGTCGGTGCGGCGCACTTAGAATTACAGTTTTAATATATTTATACCATGTATCTACGTTACGTGTTTTTAAGTTTTTAAGCTCTTTTTCTAATACTAGTGGTCACCCAGTGGCCGAAATTCGACAGTAATTCATTATTGCATTTATATATATATATATATATATATATATATATATATATATATATATATAATACACATTTTAGCTTTTTGCACTCCTTGTCCATATAAACATAATGTTTTATTATATCTAATGATTAATCCAAATATTTCCCTGTAACTTAGTTTCCATGTTCAGTGAAAATAATATGATTAAGTGCATTTTTGTATTAGCAATCTGATCTTTGCGCTGTTTAGTTTTTTAATATATGCTAGAACTTTTCCTTCTATTTATTTATAAACTCAGATATGTAGTATCATTAATATCCTAATTTGATATTTACCGATAACTAATACTTATAGAATATCAACAGACTCTCAGGATATCGAAAAGATCTCAACCATATTACCCAGGTGCCACGGATAAAAATACACATTCAGATTGACTAGTTGACTTACCTAACTGAACCATTTTAAATTTCAATTTCAAACTTACCCTTTACCATTTGGACTTTTTTTGCAAGGCGAGGTTAAATGTAGAAAGACGTGTTTCGTGGATGATTCGTCTTGAATTTTGCATCGTTGTTGTTTAAAACATATAGGTTATTTATCTCAATTAAGTTGTTAATTCTGCCGTTTAACAAATTTTTATGATAGGTAAATATTCTCGATTAATGCTATAAAAATTATTCAAATGCACTGAGGATCATTATATACAAATATAAGTGTAATTTTGGCCATTACCCTTCGAAAAATTCTCCTGGTACTATAAAAATTAAATAACTGATGTAATTTGGAGGGTAAAAGTTAAAATCAAAATAACAATTCGATTGCCTTATAAAATATTTTTAAAAGTATTAGCGAAAATGAATTCTTCTATGTATGTGGCATCTAAATATAATTAAGTAAATCTTTTAGGTATCAAGATACTCGCTCAAATCCTATTATACACTTTTTTTATCTAAATAGTAATAAAGAAATAATACGCCTAAAAATATTATAAGTGCTCGAAATATTAACAATACTAAAAAGTCGCCGGACCAAACAAGTATCCGTGCCGTCTATAACCCCTGTTTTAAGGATGAACATATTACATAGACTAGCCAGGTGACTAGCAAAAACTGCGTTTAAGAGAATAAATATTCATCATTTGTAATGTTAATAAACTTATGAACAATAACTTTGGCGACATAAAAAACAAATAGATGCATTGGAATATCATCTTGTATTTATTTACTTTGTTGGTGACCATTTCGTATTTTTTACTCTTATTTTCAAATATTGAATAAATTTGGCGTTAATTTTGTAGAAATTCATTATTCACAATTAAATGAAACTACGTGATGTAGTTTTATTTCTACTATCTTTAATTTCTTTACCACGACCTAGGTTTCGTTGTATTACAACATCTTCAGGTGGGATATAAGCAAAGATCTTTGCTAAAGAAATTAAAGATTGTAGAAATAATACTACATCACGTAGTTTCATTTAATTGTGTCTTCTTTTCAAGTAATATGCAATATTTAAAAAAGTGCATTTTTTACGTTATTTCGCAAAAAATTATATTCATTATAGATAAAATGAATCAAAAAGAATGGAAACAACTATTATAATCATAATTAATTATCACGTTATTTAATAAAACATTACAAAAATTAATCAAAAATGTGTAAAGTAGTAATCGTCACTACGATACACTTGGTATACCGTAGTATTTCATCTTAATAAACCTGGTATAAACTGTTTTAACCGTGGCAGCATCGATCTAAGGTAAATATTAAATTAAAAGATTGATAGATGAAATTGAAAGATTGTTAACTAATATTGTTATTAGTGTAATGGAATCAGTTACGAACATGTCCATTAAGGAATACAAATTTCCAATTTTTTTCTTTAAAATTTAAATTTGTTCCAAATTTTAAGGCTATAACAAATAATAAAGTGGTATTGTAACGTGAAAATATTTAAGTGTACATAATATTTCTATTAACCTATCTGTAAATATTTATCTTATTTCCATGCAATTATATTGCCTAATATATTTTTTTGTAGTTATAAAATATCAACGAAATGATTATCTAAAATCAAATGTGATTTTTCAGACAGATAAATTTTATAAACGTTTTTAATTTTTTTTCGTAATTTTTAATTGAGAAATTTCGGAGACTTGGAGGAAGTCATTCAGATAAATTCTAAAAAAAATCATATAATTTGTGCTCTCGGCTAATATCCCATACGACATACAAAATGTCACAGGCTACCTCTACAATGAATAAATAAAAATTTTCTTGTACTAAATATTTCAATAATGTGAGTTAATATGCTGTAGAACTATTCATAATTTGAAGTTTCTAGGAAAAAAACGGTTATGACAGATAGTCTCGTGAATTATATTTTCAAGGTCCTGATTTTATTTCCTTTTGAGGTACAAAATGTTAAAATGCATACAATATTTTTAGAAGTACTTGAATAAAAATTTAAATAAAGAAGTTTGAATTCTGTATATCTAATTTCAACTAAGATATCATTAGATCAAATCATAACAAATTAATTTGAATTCAACTGTTTCATCAAAAACTTAAAGGAATTTCAATAACCATCGAATGTTTCTATTATTTTATTTGAAAAGTATAAAATAATAAAAACATGAAAGACATAAAATATTACTTGCAAACATATAGTAATGCTTTTGCGGTGTAATATCGTTCCAAACATAAATAAATTTGCAAAATACCGCTTTTCGGAGATTTTTGGAATCGGTGCAACGTGAAGTGTAGCACTCATCTCTGTGTATATGGGTAATTGTACATCTCGTTCTGGGATGTATCAGCGGAGCTCCGCCAGTTATTCGTGAATTACTTTTACGGTTGTGTTTTCGGTTTTTAATACGTTGATTAGAGACTGCAGTACTCGGTGATTGGCCCAATTCTGTGGAATGTAATTGTCAATGGGCTCCTCGCAATACCCCACCGTAGTTGACTGGATACTGAATACTTTGACCCTCAAACTGATGTATGTGGAAATGTACCTTAGTATACAGGCCTACGTGATGTCGGGTCATTGATTCAGTAATACGTTAAGTTTCAACAGGTTAGGCGGGTTGTGCCCATGTCGTAATGTGCGCTGCTCGTAGATCTTAACAGAGTTTATAGGGCATGTTCAATAGATACATTATGGATTTTGGCAGATCTCCTACCTGATGACCCCATAACGGTAGAACGTGCGGCCATTTTCGTTTTGGCATGCGACAGACGTTCCAATTCAGACAATTGAATTGGAACGTCTGTCGGACAATGAGATCCAGACAATGAGATCCTTTTAGTAAAAAAAAACATATTTCAGAGATCCCAATGGTGGTGAAGGTGTATCTCCTCCGAAACCAGCTCATCTTTCTCTATACGACTGGACAAAAACTTAATCAACAGTGATTGTTTACTTCAAAATTTCTAAAAGACGTGGCGCTTTCTGCGCGAGTTTATATATATTATACACAAGAGCATGGTTCAACATAGTAATCAAAATAATATGAAACTCTGACTTCTGACTTTGCCGAGTTTGAACCAATCTTTAGGTGTTTAAATGGTTTGCTAAAGCATTCTGGAAAAAGTGTAGGTAATAAATTGTTCATTGAGTAGCGACAGTACTTAACTCGGTTTAGCATTCGACAGTAGGTAAGGGAACTATAGGGAGGATATTTAAAGCTCTCCCTTTTATTCTAGGTTGATTGTTACAGAAAGGTTCTGACACGAGGCGGGTGGTGGCTTGAGAATAGAATTAAAACTGAGTAGTTGGAATGCAAAAGTTAATGACAGAATCTCTGCTTGAGACCCACAACACTATTTATAAAACAGCTGATTTTCACGTTTCACTCTTTAAACAGGTTGTGTTCTTACAGCATAAAGATTTACGGAAAAAACATTGAAATTGTCATGATATTACATTCTCATGAGGACTGACTACATTTGCCATGTTTCGCAGGAACCAGTTAAGTAAAAATAGTTAAAAAATTGTGACACTTGAATAATCAATAGCAACATCCGCAACATGAAGCTAAATAAAACTATTTTGGAAAACAAGTTTTCATTTCTTGCACCCAGGTAATATTCATCTAACTATTTACTTTATTACTTTCTTTCTAAGTCGATATAAGTGAAACGAGTTCAAACTAGACAATTTCACTCCTCATCACTAAAATGTTCCTGTTAGCATCTTTCAGCTCTATCACTGTATCTTGATTATAATAGAGAGAAAATTGTTAACGCTTTTGGAGTGTCTTATTATATTATTATTAGACTTACATCATCTAAACTAGAGAAATTCTAGGGTGCATGTTCTGTTTCAATGGTTAAAATCTGATCAAATTTTCATCAGACAATATTGGGAAGTCCTTCCAATTAAAAAAAGAATCTTACATCTTACAAGAAAAGAATCAAAATTTATTGAAAAATGCCGGAGATATATAGCACACAGAGAAAATGTTGAATGAGAATCTCCTCTTCTTTTGAAGACGATTAAAAATGATTTATAATTTTTCAATAATTAAGAAGAAATAAACAACAATCAATAAATTCAATCGATTGAAACCAAATGTCGCCCTTATATTCTAGGTGAGTCATTCAATTTGTGGGGTTTATTTCTAACATTTTAATATGATTTTCTAGATTGTAGAACAAATCCTTTATTTTGTAAAATTGAAAAACATACCTGTATCTTAAACACTTTAAAATTTGTAATGGACGTGGTGCTTTCCGCGCGAGTTTGAATACATTTATTCTGAGAGATAGCCCGGCGTGTTTTTGCAGTTTTGACACGCAAGACTTGAATCAAGTTTTATTCGATTACGAGTACGATATCGAGACTAAAATCATGCAAAACTTTTGGTCTTCTGACATACGAAACGTCACAATATACGAAAACGCACGAAATGAAAAAGAAACTAAAAAAAAGGGAAACCATAATTAAATAGGTTCCAGTTATTTAAAACTCACAACCCTACAATTTTGCTAATATTTATATGTCATTCATTTAAGCACTTTTTTATATCACATTCATCTATTAATCAATATGAAAAAAAAATTATCCTTATTTCCTTCTATGATGTAAGCAGCGACAGTCATACAAATGGAGTGGACTATTTAGGAGTCAATTGAGCAATGAAGATATTGGTTAGTTTATCGACTTAGCTAGTGGTAGTTAAAGAAAATATTAATTGCAGGATTTGGACTTACGTGAAAATTAGTTCCATTTGAATAACAGAGTATAACATAAAGGAGAATGAATAATTAAACATTATGTGTTTTTGAATCATTCTAAATTGTTGTATGCATGGTAAAACATTGGTTTCAATCGATTCAATTCAGATATTTTTGTGGAATGTCGTCGATAGGAAACGAAACTGTAAGACTAAGACAATAAAAATATCACCAAAAAGTATTTATGTAAGTTAAGACAATAAAAATATCACCAAAAAGTATTTATTTTCAATCCGAATAACCAAGAATGTAAATATCGTTCCAGACCAAGATTTTAACATAAATTAATATCAGTAATTAATTATAACTAGCATCTGATAATTGTTGGTAAATGCATCAAATTATTTCACTAATTTATGCACGTAAAGTAATATCTTTACTGCCAAACAAAAAAGACATAGCATGAGAAAAAATAAAAATGGGTTTGTTTTAATTGAGCTATAAACCCATTTAAAACAATTTGACTTTAGAATGACATTAAAACTCAATTCAGGTGACGAGTATTCCCATTTAACTTATTTCCGTTTAACTTCATTGACCATCGAAAAAACTCACCTGCAGAGATTTCTCTTTTCTCATGAAAAGGTCTTAGTAATGACTTGTTTAATACTAAAATAGAGAGTAAAATGGCGTGTCAATAAAATTTGAGACTGAGTGTCAATTTAATTTATTTCATCAACTTTACTAGGTATGATCTTACTGAGAAATCAATTTATTGTGTGTTTGCTGGGTGATAAAATTTTGACTTAAATTAACATTAGAATGGACCTGGTAAAGACGCAAAGTAGCATAGAAGTATAAGTTATTTTAATAAATTTTTTTCTTGTTTTATGTTCATTGAATCAAACAATTTTCTTGACTTAACATTCCACAAAGTAATTATGTAAAAAGGATAAAATACTACTAAAGTATTCATCCTTGCATAACTTTTCCGATTTATTTTTGCTGGTCATAATATAATATTAAAAAATGGAATTATAAAATAAACCTCAAAAAAATTTGATTTTTTGTTTATTAATTAAACCTTTAAAATTTCTTTGCATACCTCTAATTAATTTAAAAACATGCAACTTAGCTCTTAAGATTCAAACCGCCTCTTTGACAAAATGTACAGTACATTCATTAATGTCGGAAAAATAAAACAAAACAAACACAAATTACATGTAGAATTAAGTTATCACTCTTGTAAACATGTGCAATTACCAAGTACTAAAAAGCTTATAAAGCAAGCTTTTAAGCAATACTTAAAAGCTTGCATCGACATAAAGAAATTAAAAAAATATGCGGTTTACGGGCTTTATAAGATATTTTTAAAAAAGAGTATATAGAAGCTTTTAAATAAAAATCATTATTTAACTCCATTATTTTGTTTCTTTAAGATGCGTGCGTAAACTGCTAATGAACTGGAAAATACACACTATAATATTTTAGGGGAGTGCAATAGGCCCAAGAAAAAGGTAAGACCCTGAAATGTAGTTATGTTGAACGGACTTTCGTAATATTTTTTATCGAGTTGAAAGTCTAAATAAAAGTTTACCTTTCAAAAGTTAATGTCTGCCAACGATCCCTAATTCTTTAAAAAATAAACGAAAATTACTGAAACAAATGTAATAATTGTTAAAATTTTTAGAGAAAAATACGATTCTAATGGCTCTTGAAATTGCTGATTATGTATTTACCGTGAAAATTCGAAATTTTCCCCCAGTGATACAAAATTATGTCACCTTCAAAGCTAATAAATAGCTGTCGAACTTTGCTTTCCCTCTCTCTGGCCATACGATATATTGACAATTATAGTTGTACCCGCTATTCAATATATATGCTGTTAGAAAATTTAGGTAACTCTCTAGGATGGAAAAATCATTAGCATCAATTTGTGGAGGTTTGTTCTTGATCTCAGAAACTCAAAGAAAACATTTTTTTTTAGAAATCGTCTAAGATAAATATCTAATTATAATCAGCAATATGACATATTAGTTTCTAAATAATATTACACAGCTGAATTCAATGAGTATATAAAATCATTGCTCTGGTGCAGAATTAAATTACGTCTCTAAGGATTAAAATTAACGGCAGCGGTAAATTATTTGAATAAATACTACATACTATATTTAATAAGGGAGAGAAATTACATAATAATTTTATTGATCCTGCAGCAAACTCTTTTTTTTCTCTTAAGTGCCTGTGCTGCTAAGTTATTTAAAGTACTATAAGCACATGTTTTTATAGTACTTTAAATAACTCGGGTAAAACCCTTATTTGTAATAAAGAAAAAGTAGATAAATATAAAAAGAGTGGTATATATAAACTTAAATGTAACGACTGTATTAGTGTATACATAGGTCAAACGGGAAGATATTTTACTACAAGATATAAAGAACACATTACCAGCCGGCGAAATAACAAACCAGACAAATTTCACTTTGCTAAATATCTCATTAAAAATAACCATCACCCTCATACTGATAATGCCCCCTATATAAATACAAAAGTCAATAAACTTAACATCCCAGGAACATTAGAAATAAACAGACATAAAAAAGACACCAAGGTTAGTATATTAATTGAACAACTAAATCTAATATCATCACCGATACTTAATATCTTCTAGACATAATATAAATAGACAACATTGACTGAACAGTACTCTTCAAATAGTTTTAGCCTACCTACACATATAAATATATAAAAAAAATAAGTATATGAATAAATAAAACTGGAGTTATGCAGAATTAGTGGTATAACCTCGTTCTAACTTTCATATACCCTTGCTTTTGTATAAATATATTACTGAGAATAACTTCCATTTAATTTTATTACATACACCGGAACATTTGCATTGCACAATCTTATAGAATAACATCAATTGAATTTATCTCACTAAAATACTTGTATATCGTGTAACTCTGGGAAATATAATAAAACCTACACCGCTCCCCTACAATAAACTCACTGACATAAGCAGTGGGAAAACCCACACAAACCCAGCTTCTGCTTTTGTCTTTGAAACATATAAATACTGTTGGATGTTCCTAAGGTTTAATCTTTGCTAGTAACCCACCTGAAGATGTTGTAATACAACGAAGCCTAGGTCGTGGTAAAGAACTTAAAGAAAGTAGAAATAATACTACATCACGTGGCTTCATTTAATTGTCTTGCAAATATGTTTATTAGTTTAATGTTCCTGCGTTAAATGTTGCAAACGTTTTAAAAATACTTATTTAATTAGATTTAAACTAAACTCAGTACTAGATATAACTAAATTTCCTTCTTGTGTGTTCCTTGAACAATTTTGTGAAAAGTGACAGTATAGAAAGCAATTACATGTAGCTTGCCCTAAACATTTAGTATATATGCATATTTACGAAAATTTACACATATTTAAATTTTGCTATTGAAGCGTAATTCACATTTTGGTATAGGATTTGTAGTTCACACGTACAAGGCGAACGTTTTCGGTTGCTGTAATTTTAGATAAAACATACAAACTTAATTCTTATATTGTATGAAGTTATAAAAACTACTCGAATAAGAAATGGTTTATACGAAATTAAAAGTAAATACCTCGCTTCAATGGACTATGAACGAACAAGACATATGTCAGCTATATTCAGACTGAAACAATGCTGAAATTATGGCATTTGCATAAGCAATGAATCATTGGGTTATTATAACGAGCTGGCTGTCAGTCACTCTTCCAAAAATAATTTTATAAATAATTTTTATAGTTGTACGGTTTTTGAATATACGTAATATTGTTTTGTCAGCGAATTTCACTGATAAAACATATTAATGTTTTGTCAGTGAAATTTATTTTGGCAGTCTAATTTTCTTTGTACATTAAAATTAATATTTTATTACTTATTTTTTTACATGCATTTTCGTAATGAAATTAAAGAAATAATGGCGACTATCGAATATTGCAGTTTATTACGTGATTAAGGTAATATTTTAAATATTTTCTTTTAGTGAAAAAACAATAGAATTGAGAATAGTAGATCGAAGCCAACTTTGAAATTATATGTTCGTAATAAATCTAGTAAGTATTTTCACAGTAATTTTTTTTATTAATGTTGGTGGTCAATTGGAAGTTGCATTTTAAATAAAATGTTTTGCTGCGTTGTTTATTATTTGGAAATGAATACAGTAAATGAAACAAAGGTGGTTTTGATATACTAGGTAATTTATAAAGTTCTGGTAAAAAATATGCTAATAACTAAACTAACACTACAACTAACCGTAAAACTACACAATTGTAGCTCATCGCGTATAGAAATTTTTTACCGAAGGGCCACTAGCTATTACAAATTCTGAACATTAATACATAGTAATACAAATACTTCAAAAAGGTTAATAGATAATATTGTATTTTTAGGTGAGCAAAAATTAGCTTTTCGTGGTCATGATTAAGGTAATTACGTCGAGAGACTGTTTTTGAGTACCTACTATCGTTCAGTTATTGAGACACATTTTGAATCTATTACACCTTCAATGTTTTCAGCGCTCTCAGGTATGGTTGCGGATGGTTACGTGCGTGTGTATATCTATGTAATTGTGTAATTGTGTCCGTCCCTTCGCAGTTTATCCTTCCCGATAAGCACTGCACGCCACTAGTGAAAAGTTTTATTTAGATACGCAAAAGGGGGAAATTTATCTAAAAATGTTGACAGCATGCCTAACCTTGGTATCATTTTCGACAATAAACTGCATTTTGGTTTGTGCATTGAGGAGAATGTATCTAAGGACTATAGAATACTTGGGCTTGCACTAGGAACATCTAAAGTCTTTAAAAATAGTAAAACCTACTTTATCTTGTACAATGCTCTTCTAAGATTGTATCTTCAACACGCTGTTGTGTGGAATTGACTATACGCCACTTATTCTGACAGTATTGAAAACTTCCAAAAACAAATTTAAAATTCTTTAGTATGATATTTGTGGCTGAAAATTATTGTATAATATAAAAATTAACAAATACACGAGTGGTGCCCTAAAAATATTAATGAAAAAAGTAAAAAAATACGTTTTTGTAACCAAAATATCTATTCCCAGACAAATGAAACGAGTCAAAACTATATGGGTTTGGTATTAACAATTGAGAACTTCCCTAATCACCTCTCTTCTCCAACGTTAGGCCCTCTTGGTCACAAAGTTTAATTAACGAGCTTATTGAGGTATCAAATGAGTTAAAAACTCGGTGGGTGCACTGATAGCTATTGAGAAGTTCCCATGCCCTCCTACATCTTCGATTATTAAACCCTTTCCTTAATAATATGTTACAAAAAAACCATTGAGAAGTACCTTTCTCGGAATCAAATTAGCTTGAAGGTTCAAACCAAATTGCAGTTTATTGATGGTACCATATTTTATATTGTCATTAAAACTGCACAAGTTTTTAAAGTTCTAAACCGTTACGACCATTAATAATAGGTAAAAATCAGCTTGCTCAATTTGCAAACATACATGTCGATATATAAATGAAGTAGATAAAAGCGTGTTAATACAAAACGAAGTTAAACAGGGCCTGCGAAAATAACACTTAAGTTCTGACTAAATGTTACTGCCCTAGTCATTTATGCTATCGTCATTTGTACAAAATTTTCAATCTTGGTAACATATAATAAAAATGGACAACGATAAGCCTCAATTACATTTTTATGATAATTTGGTTTTTTCTGACTATAACAAATGAAATGCCTAATTAATATTTGCAATGAAGCTACTTTTACACGTTGGGATAAGACGTAACTACTGAATTAAGTAAAGCAATTTAGATAAGGCATTTTTTTAAATCATTAAACAATAAAGCTAGGTGTAATGAATGTCGATGGAGTTAATTCTAACAATAATGGAATGAAACAAAATATTGGAATAGAAAAATATTGAGTCGAATGTGTGAAGTTATCTCGGCGTGTGAGTGAGTCGAATATTTTAAGTGAAGTCTTTGGTGGTTCCGCATAAACACGCTTAAATGTATACATCGCACATATAATTTATTAGCTTACTGTTAAATTGAGCTAATTTTAAGATTAACGAGTTCTTGCTGTATCAGTTTTAAATATATAGGCAAGCATAGTTTTTATATTCTACATCAAAAATATCTCTAGAACTACCTTCCGTAAAATTTTGAAAAAAAATTATTTTGAAATACTTATGACTTACAAGATATAGAAAATTTTAATAGTTTTTTATCCCCTGCAAAATATACTTGAGTATTCATTTATGGGCATTAATGTATACTATAACTGATACATATGAAAGCTTAATGCTACGAGAGCAATCTTTTACACCCAAACCAGAATATCAGCCTGGACCCGCTCGACCAGCGGCCCAGAATCGAACCCGGGACTTCGCGGTGCGCCGAGCAGTCAAAGGCCTTGTGGTCAACCCAATACACCAAGTTGACGACATGTTAGTATTGTATATTGATATATTTGTTTTATCACTGGGAACGTTTTTAATTAGATCTTTAGGCTTAACAACTTCCCAATCCTATGAGTTATATACGATTCGCGAAAACGTTTTGAATAAGTCATGACTCACAGGAAATTCATTTCATCATAAAGTTTGAGTTTGTTTTTTCTTATAAACGTAATGGAATATTTTTATACATACGTGAACGTAGGATGAAAAACCTTACATCAGAAGTGAAAAACAAAACATTTTGTGACTTTTTAAATATTTTTAATGAAAATTGAGGTCTAACTTATTAAAAAAAATTTAGTAAAACTTAATTATTTTAAGTTACGTTTTATTTATGAAGAAATTTTAAAAAACTTTAGTTAATTAATCAAGCATGCTCTTTATGAAAACATTCCAAACAAAAAGACTTTCTACAGGTTTTATACTTCGTGTGCATTTGTTTCGCTTGTCAATTATACTTCTAATTATACTTCTTGTCAATTATACTTTTTTCTTCAGATTTACCAACATCGGATACACCCGTTTCTTATAACTTTATTTCTCCTTTCCAAGATTTCTGGCAGAAGTTGCCCTAAAATGCTTAAAGAAGTAATGAAATTCAATGATTTTAGAGTGGGGAGATTTGGTTCTGTTATTAATGTTGTTAATCGAGGAAAATGTCGGAATAACTGTTTTTTTACTTGCAGAAGCGGCAATTTGCCTTTGTAAATTGGTTGTAAGTGCATCTTGCTTGATAACAGCGACTTTAATTAGTAAATCGATAGTGATTTTTATAATATACTGGACTTTTGCGTAAAGGGAAATGGTATAATTAAAGTTGTTGTGAAACGCCGATTCTCTTTTTTGTTTCATTGTAGTTTATAAGTGCATTAGGTTTCATACCATCGTCCTATTTTAGTCCTTTTAATATGGCATGTAGAGATCATGTACGGAGATTATATATCAATAGGACTAAAATATGTCACCAGTATGTCACCTTCAACACACCATTTCAGTATCGTCAATGGTTGTCCATTTGTCTGACAATTCGGTTTCTTGTACTTTTTTGGCTTCAAAATTTCTGCGGGAAAATACCTTTCATTTTTACAAAAAGTATCACAAAGATCAGTTCACTATCTTTCTAAGTATTCAGCCAAAGGCATGATAGTGTAATAATTGGCTGCTATAATAATGATACCTTCATGCAAGAACAGTTCAAACACATAACATTAATTATCCTTTGTTAAATTATAGAATAACTTTTATTAAACATTTTGAATTTGCATTGTCATAAAACATTAAATATTTGTTAGTTTAAACAAATTAACACAAATATCCAACAGAGTTACTAACAAGTGAACTGAATATAAAAAGTTAAGTGGAAAATCTTTAAGTACAAGTGTTATCTTTGGATTTACTGACAAATTCGTCTTAGTGCATTGTCCATTTAGAATTTTGTCCTTACGTAAGAGTAATGAGATGTTATTAAATATTTTCTAAGCAGAACGCTAATCACTGAAGTTGCGCAAATTTGCTTTTAAATATTGAACATTTGACATTAAATTAGCCTTAGCATTGAGAAATTGGATTTTACCTTTACAGAAAAGGTGAGAACTAATCATTTTCATAACTATGAGTTTTGAATATGTTGAGTTTCAAAAAAACTTTTAAAATATTTCATGTCATACCTCAAGGCAACATTCATTTTGAATTAAAGCTTGTTATTTATAAAGTTTAAATAAATAAAAGGGATTGTACTGTGAAGACCCCTTTAGGAAAAGGTCGTCGGACCACTAGTAGCAATTAAGCCGCTAGTTGAGCACAGCAAATAAGAATTTTATATGACTATTACTTATTTGGTGCAGAATACCTCCATTTTGAGGGGCTTCTACTGGATCCGACTAGGAATTATGATACTCCTTTCATATTCAGGGAACGTTGGTATTCATATATATATTTTTCAATAAAAATATATCAAGGAAATATTTTTACTGAAAAAATGTAAATATACATTGTAAAATAGTCAATAACAAACTACTTTCAAATTCAAAAGAGAGATATTCATGTAAAGCGCTTTATGCAGTGTCGACGGCGGCTGACAATATCCCCAGTTCCGCCAAGTGGAGATACTGTCCGCTGCCGTCACTGCATAAAGCGCTTTACATGAACAAAGCAGACAGCATCTCCATTTCTTCACAAGCTGGTAACGGACCGAGTGTTTTTTGTTTTCTGTCGAAACACCGCTCTGTAGAATATATACAGTGAACCTTGTGGTGAAAATATTTTTACTTTGAATCAGTGCGGGCTAATTTTTTATAACCATAAGATTAAAACTAAATATGAAGTTTTATTTTATTAATTGAGAATATTGATATATATATAATATAATAATATTACTTTTGTTCTGTTTATATCAAATTTCCACAAATCCTTACATCTTTTTTATCTATAAAGAAAAATATATGTATAAAAAAAAATATAACACAAATAGATACAAACAAACTGACAAAAACAGAACATTGAATTGTTGTGAAGATTTTAGCGGATGTCTTTTTACTAATTGAAGAAAGCATGACGATGAATAGAATGATTATTATTTTATTCTTAATATATTAATTCAGTTTACTGTGAGAAAGTAAGACCCAGTCATAATTTTTACGCCATATAAAAAAATTATTTATATGTTATACTTTGTAAAACTAAAAAAATAATACATCCATATTTATAATTCAGAAATAGGAAATTTTAATAAAAATGATCTGTTCAATTAATGAAAATTTTGAACTGCAATCTTTTAATTGTTTCAATATTTTTTTTTAAGGAAAAATATTTCTTAACCGAAGAAAGTGGAATTATTTTTTTTACATTAATAAGACCAGGAAAATAAAACTTAGAGAAATGACAAGCTTGCGCTAAAAAAAATATAGGACAATGCCGAAGCACCGTACAAAAAACTCGTTTCTTTTTTTAAATGAGAAACCAGGGTTTTTTCTAAGGAGCTGAGATTTTTACTCAAATTAGCGGTGTGTCAAGTTATCAGTTATAACATATGCTAAAAAACTAAAATTTTAAACTGTTATGACTACCAAAGTAGGTGGCTAATATATATATATATATATATATATATATGTATATATATATATATATATATATATAAATAATTTAAAAAACAGCACTAACTTTAGTACTTTACCCTATATTCATTGTTAAAGTAAAGCCTTTTTGTTAGGTTTAAAAAAAAGGACAGCAATATTTTACGATAAGAAAGAATAGGACGGAACTATTTCGTCGGCTATGACAGTACTTTATCTCTGGACGACCGGGACGCATTTTTCTGAGTTATTTCGTTTAGTTGCGCGTCAAGTAAGATTTCCAAAATCTATAATTATGGCAAAATGACAAGCAAAAACTAACAGAGAAAGTACAAAAATTTATTGAAATTTATTAGTAAAAATCCCATAGTATCGATGTGAAATCCGATGGCAAAACTAAACCACTGGAAGCGAATAAAGTCCAATGACTATGGCAGGTTGGGCCAACGAGATGAATGCAAAGGCTCTTGGACGTCCAAGAACCGGCGACAAGTGGAAAAAGTACGTATTCACTTTTTTATCTACGCAATTATTTATATATGGCAAGAAATTTTGAATACTACAATGATGCCACAAATTTATAGCATTTTCTTCTTGTACCTATAGTGCGAGATTTGTGCAAAATTAATTTTCATTTAATAGTGTTTCGTGTTGTTTTTAGGATAAATCTAACGTTTTGGTTGCTTATAGTGACTTCACTAGTGCAGATTGGTCAAGTTTCAATATAACACAACTAACGGTATAATACAACTACATTTTTAGTTTCTTCTGAAAGTGGATCAATTAAATACTCCTCCCATCTTTCAGGTTTTTAATGAGTGGAAAGTAAACACTCGGAGAAAGAGCCGTGAAATTTATGTGGCTCATATGGAAACTGGTGCTGATATAAAAAATGCTTACTAATATACAAAATGTTGTTTATACCAAATATACATCTTAGTGATAAAAATATTCCCGACACTCTTAGTGGAGAATCTACCATTACCCTGATTGCTACGTAAGTATCTATTTCATATGATTTGATAGCTCACTAGAATCATTTTACGTGATATAAAATGATCACACTTGGCAACATCCAGGACATCGGAAGCGATAGAATTTGCGAAAGAACCCACTGTACATTGTATATATATATATATATATATATATATATACATATATATATATATATATATATATATATATACTATACACATATATTGGTCGCGCTTTTTATTTTAGGTGTTTTTGAGGATTTATCAAAAGTGTATGCATATGTAGAAATACACAAAATTAGGTGTACCAGATTTAAAAACATCTAAATGATGGTATAAGAAAAAAATAAAAATGGAAGATAGGTGAAATTTTGTGTGAAAAAATATAGTATATCAGTAGAAATATACCTTGTTCTAATTGAAGGTAGAGGATAAATGGAAGCATATTTTTTTAAGGCATAATAGTGCCTCCACTTAGTCTTCATTTACTCAAAAATTAACTGAAAGAATTTCGCTGTTGTACTAGAATACATAAATTCATCAACCTATTAAAGAATGTTAGTTTTTCTTAAAGTACTACTGTGGAAAAAAATATTAGATAGTGTTAAAATGAAAATTTTATTGTTTCCAGAACACCAAATTTCAAGAAAATATCAACAACTAGCCAGCTTTATCCAACTAATGCTTTGGAGTCGGCATGTTCAACGTACAGCGAAGCTCAAAAAATCAAATTAAAAGTCGCAAATAACAAAGTAGAGCCACTAAATAGCTTAACAACTGCTCTCTCTGAATATAATGAAATTGAAAATAAAAATAGACTTACGGCAAAAAAGTTGAGAATCATGAGAGCAGTTGCTAAGGTTGAAAACTGTAAAGATTTTAATGAATGGTTTTGAAAGTAAATTATTATTTATTTTTAGTTCTGTCTATAGATTTCAGTTTTATATTAAATTGTTTTAGGTCTCAATTTTTTTATCTTTACATCATCTTTTTGAAACAAATATATTTCGTAAGTTTTTAAATTTCAGACGCTTAAAATAAAAATCGTAACACCAATTTCTTATTATTTATCTTTAAATTATTATTATTTATCTTAAAATAAAAATCGTAATATCGATTTCTTATTATTTATCTTTATTAATTAATCATAAAAATATTGACAATTATATTTAAGAACCAAAGAAATGGACTTAACTTCCGAGTGGTGTAATTTAATCTCATATTAACTATTTCGTATTTTGTTAAAAAAATACATGTCTCGTTTTGTTATTTTGTGTCGATTAATTTTTTTTAATACAAGTATAGGCTTTTTATTTTTAAAACATAACTTTTTCACATATAAAAAAAAATTATACAATTTATATGCTTTATTTCATCTGCTCAGAGCGTCCATGAATATTTTGCAGTGCTGACCTGTTTTTCACATTGATTAACACAGTATTGCGAGAGGCGTCCTCGTCTTGACATTTTTCCTGTTTCATTGACCACTTTAGGAATGTAATTGAGAAATTACATCATCACGATTGACAATTAGTTTTGTGTTTAATTAGACTTAACATGTATTTTTTATATTTTATTAATTATCGTTTGTTATTATGTGTATTGTAATCAATTGTACTTTTGTGCTTATTCGTGTTCAACTCATACAAATTTTATATATTTCCACACATACAAATTATAAACATGTATAATAATTATAATATATATAATATATATAATAATTCAAGTTCAAATACTTGAATTATTATTGCTTGCAACATTTCAAAAATAAACTGTTCTTTGATCCATTGAGTGCTGTACCCGGTTACCAATGCACTTTTGATAACTACCATGTCCAAAAAAACTTAAGGCGGTAAGCACCTGAAACGGAAAAATTAATAATAATAACAGCAAAATTTATTTTCACGGCAATTCATTAATACTTTTGGCAGTTCATTGCTTGGAGTCGGCATGCCATTTCTGAAAAGTGGTACAGTATTTAAACCTTGTGGCATCTGCCGATTTCCTAATGCAGGCAGTTCTTATGATACTCGAATAGATAATTGAATAATATCTTGTAAAACGTGATGAAAATTAGTATTAGCTCCAGTGGTACACCGGTACTTTATTTTCTAGAAGAACTGTAAGGCCTCAAATTATCTATTAGAAGTTTTATTAATTCTTTAGGAAGTCGAAAAAATTTTACGCAATTGTTATTTGGTAATGTAAATGGATCCGAAACACCTCTTAATTCTCGAATGCGGATTTTATTGGTGTCCCTGCAAATGCTAAAGACTTTTTTATGAAATTAGACATATTCGGATGTTTATTGATATTTAATTTAATAAATATCATAATTTTTATAAAGCCACTATAAATATTAATCATTTTACTTATCAGTTTGTTCAATTAATTTTACTATAATAATATTTTGGTCAATTTGGGTGATTTCTGATTTACTTTAATACCAGGAAAAATTTGCATAAATATTTACAAAATATGGACATATTATACTAGTTAATGTGTGTTCGACATGCGTTCGGCTGGTTTTACTTTTCTTTACTCGCTTCTAATGTGCAAAATATTTCAGGCCGTATTACTTATCCACAGGGATATTTTAAAAACTGTAAGCACGATTGTATTTATCAGTCCATATATTAACTTCATTTTGGACTATTGTAATACTTGGATCTGACTAAGTTTCATCAGTCGTAACTACTAAAGGTTTTATCGTTTATTCTAGATAATAAACTGAGATTAGTTTCATTTGTATTGGGTTAGATTTTGAGCATACTCCTTTTGTTTACAAAGTATAAAATTAAACGTGATAGAATCAAATAATAAAAATGAAAATATACGATAGAATCAAATTAATAAGTTTACCTAACTGTTCCAACTGCAATTTTTAACACAATGAAACGTCAAAAATTTTTGATATAAATTATATTTATTTCCATGAAAGTAGAGAAAAACATCATTAAACATAAAGCGCAGATCAACAAATATACACAAGGGATGGCAAGTTGACGTTTCATTTATCCTTTTAATACATTGACCTGTTCTAGCACTATTTGTAAACAAAACAATGATGCTAACCCAATGTGGACAGAGTTAACGTTAATGATGTATACAGACCGATCAGTATCCACAAACGCTTCACTTTCTATAATCAGGTATTAGTAGTCCTGGTAATATTTTGACCATTTGAGAATTTCCTTGCCTTATATGATAATAATTTTATTGCAAATTTCTACTACCGTAGTTTTTTAAAATCGGTATAACTATCTATTTTAACGCATAAAAGAACTTATTATTCCCGCATAAACGGACTTATAACTAAATAGAAAGTTGTTTAATTTATCGTACTTGTACCTTTTAAAAATATGTTCTCAATATCTGAACTATGCGTGCCAGGTAGTGAGCGTGCTTGCACATACGCATATCGTACGTACTTTATTATACGCGTTCATGTGTGCCTTTGCACAGGTAATGTTTAGGATATTAGAATGTAGCCTTGATTATTTTGCAAAAAGGTCAATAGCGTACAGCCAATGGAAAACTCGGAAATATATGATAAATTCGGAATATAATAGTGTGACTGTCCGTTCGCGTAATCGTCTATCCATATTAAGTTAAATGAGAAGTAGTAAAAAGTTAATCGGGACTTTTGTGTGAAATTAATCAATCTGAGATGGGCTTCTAGAAAGAATTCAAGCTGGATAATTTTTTGTACAAGTTTTCAATAGTGTCAAAACTGTTTTAAATTTCATGAATATACAAATATATATATATATATTTATATATATATATATATATATATATATATATATATATATATATATATATATATATATGTATATATATATATATATATATATATATATATGTATATATATATATATATAAATATATATATATATATATATATATATATATATGCATACATACACTTGACTGAGTTGGTTAAACGTTTGCAATATGGTTAAACGTTCACTTCCGTATTTTAATTTACATAAATACTTGCATGATAACTGTGTATATTGTTTTTAAAATATATATTTTTACTGTAATATTAGTGAAAAATCTTAAAAACAGTTTTTTTTTCATTTGTAATTAAATATGCAGAATATTTCCTAAATAATCGCCATACTTAAGTTCACACGTGAAATCATGAAATACATGATAGAGTTACTAACTACTGAAGTGAGACAGAACTAAAATTATAAAAATCCTTGAGTAATCCCACAAACATATTGTAAAATGTTTCCATCGAACGCTGTAAAACAGCGTTTAGAATATTAGTTATCATTTAGATATTTGTCGACCGATGTATAAATCAAAGCAACTAAATTCAACGATATCTTTTTGTGCAAATGTGTGACCAAAATTACATTTTGGGCCACCGGTTTCACATAGATAAAGGTTTATTAGTTTGTATTATTCTTCCTATAAAAGTTGGGCATGTGCGCAGAAAAAAGATTAATACGTACGTTATAAAACAGCGATATTGGCTTCATTACGAGTATATGGAATTAGGATTTTTCTTATTTAGGTGGATTTAAACTATTAAAGGTCTACTATATATACACGGTACATTCTTATTTATATCTTATAAAATGGTCATCAAACGTAAAAAATACGATGGAATCATATCATGATAAATACATATAAAATAAGTTTATGTTGCTTGAATTCTCTTTTTCCATATTATTTTGAATTTTATCATTTTCAAAATAACTTTACCCCTTACTACTTAATGCTAATTCTTCTATTATATTATAATGAACATAACTGGTACGTTACAAAGACGCAACACATGCACATAAAGAATAAAATAAGAATGGTATAACGAAATACATGCGATACATTTTTTTCTAACGGAATAACCAAAAATTATATGCAAATAATCTGAATATATTTTCAATCAGTTAAAAACAGCGACCAGTGAAGAAGCAGTATATATATATATATATATATATATATATATATATATATATTATATATATATTTGTTAACTTTTATATTTGTATAAAGAAAAGTTTTTAAGAAGAAATGTTTTAAATTTATTTTCATTAAACTTACCATTCTAATAAATTCTAAGCCTCTCAAATAGACTGGAATTCATTGCACTCATAACCCTTATAATGTAGCAATATAGAACGATATGCTTTATATAACTTTCCTTTTCCATAATTTAGTTATTCCTTAAATAGAATCAATTATTTTATTGTTTATATTATAGTTTCCTTACTAAAATTATGTCCTTAAAATAACAGATTACATAATATACAAAACTCAATATTTCTTTGTAGAATTAAGAAATATAATTCAAATAATAAATATCACCTCGATAACCTCACAGTTGTCTCTTTTTACTTTTTCTGCTAAACGCATTCATCATCTATCGATACATTTTCTGTTATTTTGGTAAACTTGTAATTCCAAAAAATATTGGTTTTCCATGCATCTTTCCGTGACAAGTGATTTATAATTTAACATTTTTATTATTAAGACTGACTGTTATCACATACATAAAACTGTTATAGGGCATCTTAGTTCAAGATAAATATTTGCATTCGCAATTCGTTAATAACTTCCGATAATATTCGGCCGTTACACATTAATTTATTTGCCACACAATCTGAAACATAATTTTCCCTTTCAGGTTGACAAGAGGCCTATACAATTTAGTAACAGATAATCTAAACATGTGTTTTCCGCCATTATCTTACGACTAGCGCGCTAGGTTTCACCCATGTCGATAATGCTTCATGTCTACAATTATTGTGTTAAGATTGAAATTTAAAAAACAATTTGTGACTACTAGACGTATGAAAATTTTCTCGACAAGAGTATTCATTCAAATTCAAATGTGTTTCAAATATTTTTACTCCCACTTTCTCATTCCTCTAAGAAAAATATGAGTTTTTTTAAATATGAATTTGAATTTTTTATTTATACATATATTAATTTATCAAAATTAATATATGTTTGGCGAAACTCCTGTATCTCCTGACATTTATTTCGTAACAAGCACCTTTATATTGCCGGAGGTAAAATGTAACGTGGTTGGAATATGTTACCTCCATCTCAGTTGAAGTTTTTATTTATGATCTTTGTTGAAGTTATTGTTTAAATTATACGGTTGTTCATTCAGTGTTAGTTTAATTGCTACACTGTAGTTTCTAATATTCACATTCAGATATACAACATTGTTTGGGCTATGAAATTATTACCTTAAAATCAAATGGAAATTACACCTACCGCTTCACGTGCTTTGCCTTAAGGTATTCCTTCAAAGGGGCGACTCGTCCTACTATTCGTAATTATAAAAAACTCATTAAGCAAAAAAATTAAGAACTTATTTTTTAAGTTATCTTTTTCTGAATAGTGTGATAAATCACATCTACAATGCAAATCGTGGAAAAAGCATCAGGTAAATTCTCTGCGAATCGTCAGCAACGTTATTTGATTTTAAGAGAGTTAGCTGATATTTTAAATTTTTTATTTTACTGGGGGCTTGATGTAATAAATGACTTGAAATGATTTTATGATATAAAATTTGAAAAACGATTATCCTGGGAGTGGTTTTTAAATATGTACCAAAAACATTTTCCGTTCAAATTTATTACGGCGGAATATTTTGTCCCAGCCTTGTGAAAAAATGTAATAAAAAATACAATCAGTATACAAACGAATATTACGAATGATCGGTATACTTTCATATCCCCAAAAGTATTTATTTAAGGAGTAAGTGAAAAGATGCACTTGATACAATTACAACATTGTATATTTTTACGTTTTGGGAAAATATTACTTTTCTAAATTTTCTGTCAAATTTTGATGTAACTGTTTAAGAAGGAATTGTTTTGTTCAAATTATCACCTTTTATTTAAATTACTACTTTTTTCATTCGCAACTTGATAACGCCAAAATTTGTTCTGTATGCATTCTTGATCTAGATATTTATATGTATCCATCTCTTCTCTAATCACCACCTCTCTAATTACCAAATTTGTATAGCTCATGATTAAATTGTTTTTAATGTCATTATTTTAAGGTTTCGTATTAAAACAAGGAACCGTAATTTTATCCTATTCATCTGTTCATCCGACCATCATTCCCTCCATTTACCATAGCTCCATAGTTTCTACAGTTATAAACCTATATTTATATGATTCCTTGCAAACAGATGCTTTGTAAATAGTTCCCAATTTATATAGCAAAATACATGTTTTTTTTTTATAATTTACCCACCCACATATGAAACCTAGGGCGAATAATGTTTTGGCAAGTCCAGTCAAGTGGTATATCATTGAACAGATTTTTTAAAATAAAATTAGGGTTTCTTTCACAATTTTTGAGCCCCCTTTTTTAAATGTGTAAAGATTATTAAATGTATTCGAGTCTAATTTTTCAATGAAATATTTGTGAAATATGGTTAAATTAAAGCTAGAACTTTTATTTAAAAATATTTGGCTATATTGCATCCACCATTATTAGAAACGTAGATAACTACGAATCCTACTTTACACATAGTCCGACGGACACTTGGATGGTTTTTTGTACTTTTATTATTTCGCCTTTAAATGTCTATTTTTTGTTAATACGCAATAAAGTATTTTGATTTCATTTTAATTCATCTTTAAAAATGCATGAAGCTTTTTATGGAGAAAAATAGGTTAAAGCAATACCATTGTATGAAAGTTAACAGACTATTTAATTTTGACGAATATAAGTCAGAAATTTGCTGTTATGTATGTTAGTACAAGTACGACTAGTTACGGTTAAGTCCAATTTCTACAGTTATCCGCCAATTAGAGTTTTTGTTAAGTACAGAATATTGACAGCGCTGCGGATTCTTAAAATTGTGTATATAAATTTGACACTCATCATCGTTAACATCAGAGTAAAGTAAAAGTGATTACTTTTTAAGGTACCAGTACCGGATGGCAAAATAGAAACTTTATCGGTGTTTATGCCCGTCTATTTTTCTATCCATCCATAGATAGTATATGGATGACAAGATCGGTGAGCATAAATATTCAAATCATAATTTTATCTATTTAAAATAGATAATGATGTTATGGAAAAAAGAAATAAACTTTTGAAATTTGTTTAATACTGAACTTATGAATAAAACATAGTTTTCTCGTAGACTCTTAGAGCTTTTAAAGTTTTCAAGTCTTCTAAAATTTAATAGGAAATGTAGGAAAAAAATTACAATTTTTTTTGATAGGTCATCTCCAAAACTTTAAAAAAATAATAGCATTCCAGAACAAAATTGCATCACATCTCCAAATTAACATTATATATTAAGTGAAGCAAATCAAAATTATTTTGTTCAAGTTATATTAATAAATTAAATATAAAATAAGCGACCAACTTATTTCTTTCGCGAGACTTTACGGACGTGGGCAAACGGTCATGAAATACAAGTAAGTAAATAAGAAAGAAGTTAAATGCAAGAGAGTTTAAGGAAAAAGGAATTTTTAATGCTATAAATTGTATTAATTTTACAATAATTGGTACAAATAATTTTTGGCCATAACAAATGATGAAAAAAGCTAAAATCACTTGCTTTGTCTATTTAATTACAATTGTTATTATGCTAAGTATATACATATAAATAAGTTAAAAGTAACTTTGAGTATAAATTTATAAAGTTGGCATAAAAACAAGCCAAAACATAAGCAAGAAGATATGACCGTTTAATAATTAAAATAAAGGTATGTAAATTAATTATATTTTTACACGTGTTACATATTTCGATATCTATGTTTAAGCTCTGAACAAACTTTTCACATTATTATTTCTCAGTACGTCCCTTTACACGAGTAGCGACACTAAGTTTAATTAACTTTTATTCAGGTTTTATAAACATTAATACTGGTGGTAGTCTCACCCTCAAATGGGACCACTTGATTTTATTTCAATACTGTGAAATTGTAAAGAAATACAAAATCGAGCTGCAATCTAAATATGCCGCACATTAAAATTTACGTTAGTAGAAAATTACACGCTGAAGTTTCTTGCTTAATTATTTCAATATGTTTAGGAATTGCTATACCCTGCAGTGGTAGCATGATAACAGAAATCGTGCACCTCTCAAATTTCCATATTTTTTGTTTTAGTGTTTATGTTGCTGTAGTAGTGTTGCCTAAATGATTAACCTAGAAAGTGTATTTTTTCACCTTTATAGTAGCTGTGCGTTCAAGTCATGCGGTAGTATTAAGGATTATCTACTCCTCATAAAATTATACGTTTATATTTAATACCATCTAAAAATATTTGTTACGCCTTAATTCATTTTGTACAGTTTTACATGTTTGAATGAAGTTATCTCTGAGACTTAGTAAATATATAGGAATTATTTTTGATTAACGTAAAATGTAACTTTCAATGTTTTTTTTTAAACCTTATTCTAAACTGGATATCTTAAGACTTCCGCGCATTTACTTATTTATATTGCTGAGTGACAACAAAATGCTGCTTCAGAGAAGATTGATATATTTTCGAGTTATTTAAAATATTAATTTTTGTATAAAATATTGTACACACTACTTAGAACTTGAAACAAGAAAATATTTTGTAGCATAATTGGTGCATAAATCGATTATGAACGCATCTCAATATTTCATATAACGCAGTCTTAATCACAAAACATGAGAGTAATGTGCTAACGATTAGAGATAATGTACTATGCATAGTCAAGCATTGGCGTATAAATGTAACAAAACTATTAAAATGAGAAAACCCTTTAAAACGCATAAATTTACGATTCATTTTTACTCAGCGACTGCATTATATTTAAGCATTAATGCACAAATTGATCATACTAGTTCTCTAGTGGGATATAAAAATTTAAAGGTAGAAATATTTCGCAATTTTTCCTGTCTTCCTTCCAGTACTGCTTATTTTGGATATGTGTGCATAAGAAAGAGATGATGTCTGACGTTCCTTAAAAATTATATATTGATCAACTAAATGTTAGTCCCATTCAATATAAGAACAAAGTTTAACTCCTCTTTGGTATGTCATTTTCTGGCATCAGAAGCGAATTCTGTGAAAAATTCTAACTGTACACTTCAAATATAAATGATAATAAGTTTTGACCTAAGCGTTAATACATTCTTGCAAATACAGGATAGATAAACTAACTAAAGGTGCTCTAGTGCTTTGTACGAAAGGGTAATTATTTCATAATAATGTATTTATCTTATTATTATGTGTTATATTTATAATAATTTGTTAGTTTAAATTACTGCAGGTGAATTAACCAGGAAATGTGTATTTCTTAAAATATAGATTGATACTTTTATTACGAATCCCTGACAAAATATTTTCCAAATTATCGATGTTAAAAACAATTTATTTCTTACACAAAAAATACACTCCACTCTTGATAAAGTTAATAAATAAATTATATTAATATAATCATTTGAACTTCAACAAAACTAATCAAAAATATTATGATATGAAAAATTTTACTCTTGGGGATTTACACAGAACAACAATGATCATCAGAAATGAGTCACTAATCATTTAAACGATTACCTACTTAATAAATTTTAACAACCAAACTGTCACTACTTAGGAACATAAGTTTAATTCCGAATAATTTTGAATTATGCTACAAATTTTAAAAAAATTGTTAGTATTTTGAATCATATTTTGTGATAAATTTTAAGTTTATTCCAATCTATGATGAAATTTTATGATATAAAATTCAATTGGCAATGGTAATATAATATTTTTTTTATTATTCATTTACCACATATTTATAGTTAGCACTAATATATCATTAAATAGATATTTACATTCCATGTATATCAAAAACATATCCCCATGTTTGACGAGACAGCTCTAGGTTGATTGAAATCTTTTCCATTTCGGTTCGATTTTACATTTTAATTTCGCAACGCAATATCTACAATTTATATGTCATGACAAACGATATTAATTTAATAGCCAACAAAAAACAACTTTACATCATCTCAACGAGCGGTACCAGAAATTTTTCTTGTGTTTTTTTTGTTAGTAAACCATACGTTTAAGAGGAAAATATTTTATCGAACCCTTGTTTTCCACGGGCAAGATTAAGCGTGAATTCAAAACTCGCTGTGAGATTTGAGAGTTATTTCTTACTGGCTGAGGACCTGATGTCATTCTCCGTTTATATGAAGAAATCGCACCCTTAATCGAAAAGAAGAAATAATTCAATAATCATGTTTTTTCCAGATTTATTTATAAAACGTAATATTACCACGATAAGAATAGGTATGCTCCGACTCACGTTCGATTTGAATGAATAATTGAGTAAAATAAAGATCGTCCCTGTCTTTCTCACTAACTTGTACTGACAGGTTGCAACCAATAAAATGCTACATTCAGTGATGTACCTGCACTGGGCGCATGACGCTATGAGGGCGATTTGAAGAACGAAACGAAGTGAATTAAATGTGTTTATTATTAACATGTGAGTCACATCCCATTTTATTTTTTGATGCGAAACATGTATAGGCGCAGGTATAAACCGGATCGTTAGCGTGGCGACGCTTGCCGTGGCGACGGGTCGCCACGCTGTACTAAGATATATATATAGTCTATATGTAGTAGAATGTACGGTATGGCGACATGTCGCCATGCGCAACCGACTACGCGACCCCTCCTCACTCAGTTCGATGCTGTTGTTTACTACGGTACACATAACCTGCGCTTTATTATTTTTGTATATCTGGATATTTTGGAATGCATGATTTTTACTACACAAACAAAAGTAAGTGACCATGGCTTTATGCTTAAAGACATGAGAGGAAGATAAAATAAACCCAAGATATTTAATTCGGAATTAGTTAGTGACATATTCAGAGTATTACAACGATAAAATCCCATTATTGACGAGCTACTACTTCCAGACAATATATTGATGGCGGAAAATCGATTAAAGATTTGGATAATGATTTCATTGAACAAAAAAAAAAGATAAGAAAGAGTTCGGAAATTACATAGCTTCCTACAAAATATTTATAACAGAATTCAATTTGAGTTTTTTCCAGCCGAAGAAAGATCGATGCGATTTCTGTTTATCATACAATAACTCTATTGACGAAAAAAAGATAGAACTGAACGAAAAGTTTAATAAACATGTAGAAGAAAAATCACTATATTAAGATGGGGTGTTTAATGAATGCTTCACATACCAGGTACCAAATTAACCAACATATCCGTACTCGACCAACTCCATATTAAGACCAAATGAGCGACCATCTGTTTCCAACGAATTCTCGGTTACATTGACTGTATATAATGCAAACAGTAAGATAACCTAGATAATTGTTTATAGGGGAAAAAGATAGTAAAGGACCGCTGTGGTCTGATTAAGTGAAGATCAAAATATCATGGAAGCAACTGGTCTGTTCCCCTAAAAAGGTACTGGAAGACTGACACGACCTTCAGTAGAGATTATGTCACGCGCAAGAATTTCACAAATGAAGCTTAAAAGGATATTCGAAAAAGAATTTTTTTTCCATGTTTTATATGTATTCGAAGATAATCTCATATTATTGCGAACTTTTTATAAGGCATTTGCTTACAATTTTTTTTATGGATGAATGGACGGATAGACATGATAAAATTATAAGTGTCTAGTTAATTGAAAACTAGAGAACCGTTAAAATCAAGCCTTTAATATTTTTATTATTTAAGAACGTCATAATTACAAAAGCTTCCATAGTAAAAAATAAAATCTTAATCAAATATATCACTTTCTTATAAGTGCAAAAGTCATTAATTTAGACAAGACTTATCTAAAATACCCAAAGCTATTTAACCAATTAATTTATCTTTAATCCTATCTAAATCTTATTTCAAGTAACCTTTCTTCAATGTTGAAAAAAACAATACTTTATTAGACGAAACCTCAAAATTCAAAGTTAAACGTATAAATTGACTTTACCATAATCATATTCAAACGTTTCTGTTAAAAATCATTGCACTAGACTAACTAACTAAAACCTGATGAAGTCACGATATGTCGATGTATGCGTATAAACTGAACCGACTTAATCTTTCATTCTTATAAATATGAATGGACGGTTTTATTTTTGAGTATCTAAGCCAAAGGGCAAAACAGAACCCTTGTGATTTTGTCCTGTCTATCTGTCCGTCTCTCTGTCTTTCTGTATGTTACAGCCATTTTACTCAGATTCTATTGACATTATACAGATGAAATTTTATTAGTAAGTGCTTTCTACTAACCGCTTTACAATGAAGTAGTAGAGTGATGAAAAACAAATTATATTAGAGGTGGCAGTCCATACATGTAACTGTGAGATGAAAAAAAATTCAGTGCACATTAGCATTTGTGGCATTTTTAAAGAGATCTCAAAAATGATATAGTATTCCAAAATAAATTCTTTTGTATTTAAGATAATAGTTAGTGAGATTTGCGCTTCTAATATCTTAAAAAATGTGTACTTCTCATCATATCCCTTCAAAAAAAAATAATCTAGTCGAACTTAAAATATACATTCAACGAAAATATGTTCGAATAAGAGATGTAGTGTACATTTTGATGGAATGTTTTCGGTGCCGTCCGCAGCAATAACTTTATTTCACAATGTCTTGAAAAATACAAACTAATAAGTTTAATATTGTTTGGTGTTTAGAATCTTTCATGCGCGAGTTCACCTCGCACTAGACCGTTTTTTTTGCGTGTATTTTATCGGTATATACTAGAAACTTTGAAAAAGTGGGTTGAATTAAAAAATCGTGGACATAGTAATTTTTTCAAGTTGACATAGTCATTTTAGATAAATTTATATACAACATTGGATAATACTTTTGGCCTTCTGAACTGTTGATTTTTTAATGTAAATATCACTAATTACAGCACAACTCTGTATGAAATACAGTAAAGAAATGGGTACTTCTCATTTTTTTCGTTTCTTTCCTTGGGTAATTTTAGCAAAAATCTGGAATGTAGTTAATATTTTTTCTGTCAGATCGATTCAAAACTATAAATAAACACTACTAATTCACATTTTTAATTTGAATTATCTTGAGAAGATATCAAAAAACAATGCTATTGATCCATATCGATGGTCAATAAAACTACATTTTTTTGTAACGGTATGTTATTGCAATTTTCTGATTGTGTATAAAAAATACAAAATAAAATGCTATTGGACTATGAAAAAGATGATTTTTAAGTAATTTTTTGTAATTTAATGATTTTTTATTTCATGCCCATTAAAGTACCGGATATATCAGGTTATAAATTGGCAGAAAACAGATATTTATGATATGATAAAACCAGTCTAAACAATTTAGATTCAATAAATAATTATGTTATTACAATTTTCTGATTGTGTATAAAAAAATACAAAATAAAATGCTATTGGACTATGAAAAAGATGATTTTTAAGTAAATTTTTCTAATTTAATGTTTTTTTTATTTCGTGCACCTTAAAGTACCGGATATATCAGGTTATTAATTGGCAGAAAACAGATATTTATGATATGATAAAACCAGTCTAAACAATTTAGATTCAATAAATAACTCCTTAAGTACGAGTGAAACTCCTTTGGTGAGTATTGTGTACACACATTGGAATATAGAAATACCTAAGTATTCGTAGTATTTCTATTAATCGATCCATAATTATTAATTTTAATTTTCACAATGTACATATTGTGTCAAGTATATATTTTACAGGGATATGAATATCATTCGTTTTCCAAAAACTTTTAGATTTACGTCATCAGCATAATTTTCCAATATAATTTAAATAAAATTCTAAAAAAGTCTTATTTCCATAACTTTGTTGGTTTGAGTTTTGGAGATGGGAAAGGGGAAACGAGGGATATGCTATGATTTTTGTCATTATTTTCAGCAATATTTTTATAGAATTTTCTGATATAAAATTTAAAAGAAATAGTTTCTGAATTTCAACCTTTAACTTTTTCTGATATAAATGGTTGTGACTGATAGATCAGTAGACATATTAATAATGTAAGAAAAATTATTTTTTTCCATTTGAATTATAGAATCCTGAAAAACCTTTTTGATACTGTAATTCCATGATGTAAGTGTAACAAAATTATTTTTCTTAAACATGAAGAAAACCATAATATTACTTCTGTTTTGTTTCTCTTCTTTTTTCTCAAAATTTCATTCCGTTTAGCATACTGAGAATATGACCTCACATGTTTAGTTTTAAAGTGATATGTAAAAATGCGTTAGAAGGAAGTTAAAACTTAAGCTGAAATTTCCTTTTTAGTTCTGGATCGATATAATTAAAATTCAAATTTATCCGCCCACCTATTCATATAGAAAATCATAATATTATTTTGTTCTTTATTTCTCTTCTCTCTTTATTATAAAATAATAATTTCTGCTAATTTAGTAGTCATATATGCAATGCACAACTGTACAAATAAATGTGTAATGAATAAAATAATTTGAACAATTTAGTGGGTAAGAAACATTAAAAGTTAATAAAAAAATGCGACCTTTTGGCTACGTATACAATTCATCGATGGAAATAATAAGGAACAGAACTGAATTTTTAAAAAAATACTGAGTTAGGCATAACATTCGAATTAAATGCTAAAACTTCATGACATATATTGTATGAGAGGCGTACCTCAAATCTTACACGAACCATTTTAGAAGTGGTAAGCCTACTTATAAATCAAATTAGTAAAATATAAAATAATAAAAGACATACTAACTTATATAAATTTATAGCATTATAAGTAAAAAAACAAAATTTTGCACATAAAATTACGTTATTAAGTTTATAAAAACTAGATTTAATTTAAGTTATGATAAGATAAATACATTTTATATAATAAACAATAGAAATAAATTTTAGAGAAATATTTTACAAGATCTAATAAGTTATATGTGTATACATAATGAGACAATATTTGAAAGTAATAATTTGATTGAACCTTATTATGAAAATACTGTTGAGATAGTTTACATCCATCGAATAGTTTATGAAAAATGAATAGTTTCCGAATAAGTGAATCAATGTCATCCAAATCTATTAATAGCGTTGAAGAAATAAATTCAATATTATTTTCAAACAAACAAATTGGGCAAATGTACTTATGTGGATTAATAGCTTTTTTTAATTTTGTACTTAATAAAACTCGATATTAATATCACTTTTATAATTATATTTTTATTATTATGCAGAAAGCAAGTACCCTTTTTTCAAGCTTCTTTCCGAAGGACCGTTATACACACTGGATATATGGTGGTCGATTAAAATAGAGTCATCGACTGGTCTGAAAGGGGTATAAAAAATAAATAACTGCTTATTCGTCTCCGCTTTGTAAACCATATTATCATTTCCACAAATCATATATACAACCTACAAGCTATTTTACAGATGCACCACAACGAATCATTGAATATCGGATTATGCATAAGCTGATGATCGGGTTATGCTGAGTGACATTTTTTACGTCATTGTTTATTAAAAATTACAAATATTATATTATCAAAATTATTTTGATGGGTTTCAAAACAATGCAATCGGTACTCGTTTCATACAAAAATACCAACGATCAAATATACGTGAAGAGTGTCGATCAACGATAGCAATATATTATATGTGTGTGCTCTAGATGGAAGCGGATATCAGCCTTTGTACTTGGGAAACGAGTAGGCGTCTGATTGCGGATTACTTCGTTTAAACGTAGTACGTTGCAAATACGTCCTTTATCTTGAGCACATTTCACTTCAATGAACCGTTATATGAGATGCGAGCCTTTCATCTCTCGCAACTAATTTGTGTATTACTATAGAATCTATTTTTCATATATAATATATAGAGGAATGAAATATATACAAATGACAAAGGAAAGTTACATATTCACTTATAAATTATAAATATTTATGTTGATAACCTGGAAGAAGTTAAGATCTTAATGTAAAAAGTGAAATCGATAATACCTAAACTAACAAATGCATATCAATTTATAATATATTAATAAATAAGATTCTTATCTGCTCGTAAGACAGTATAAAACCTTTTTTTACAAAAGTTCATTTCTGTCGATAAAATAAACCTAATTATTGAGAAAACTGATAATTTAAGGTAGAATAAACATGAAAATATTATAATTAATATAATTCTGATTTTTCGTGCGTGCTTTTCATTAGCTTTAAACATGTAATTCAGCGGTTATAATATGGTTAATATAATAATTTAAAAAAATTATTTCAATCGAACCGGAAATTTAAAGGAAAATTCACTCAAATTTCTTTTTGATTTGGTACAACTTTATATAAATGTTTGCGTTGGCTAATAACATTTTTGGAAGTGGTATTTTATGATTTTCTTTATTTTACATATTTCTTTTTACGTCTGTTTATATTTAAATATTGGAAGTAATTATATAGACAGTACAAAAACGTTTGGAAACATGAACAATTGATTTATAATCGACTGCTAATGGTGATGTTTGGTGACGGAGGCAGCCAAAAATATCATCAAAGCTTTAGGGTCTGATGATATTGCCTTAATTGCAGATGTAGCAAAAGCAAAACTGTTAGTATTCATCAAGTATGCTTTAATTTTGTTTTATGTTTTGATGAATTTGCTTTTTGGCTTAAAAGCAAAAATCAAATATGTCACCAGCTATTTCAAAATTCCGAACAGAAAACAGTTTCCTATTACATATTGACAAATTTGATTTATTTTCATTTAGTTTCTTTCAGAAAAGTGTTAATGGTTTACATAGTTCCTCTAAAAGTTGGATTAACATATCACCAACTGTGACGTCAGAAAGAAATAACCATCGACTTATATATACTTACTGGATAAAGTGCTTCAAAAAATATTTCCGAAAAATAATTTTTCGACATTTATACAAGATTTTTTATCAGTATCGTTCCACTTTATCTGTTTTTAAGTTTTTTTGTATTAATATAATTTATTAAATTTTTAGAATAAAGCACTAAAAAAATAAACATATATAAAAATCTGCAAAAGTGAAATATAATCTGAGACCGACGAGATCCGTCAGATGTAATGAATGCTGTTCAGGGAGACTCAGTATTCTACCATGCTATTGGTATAAAACAGTTAGAATTTTATAAAAAAGATTATGTACTTTAGACACTTTTATTACAATATTTAATAATATTAATACAAGGAAATCGTTATTAAATATTTGGACAGAATAAATTAAACATTAATCACTGAGGTCATTGAACGCCACTGGCAAGGAAACCATAACGAAATCATGATATCTGGTTAGTTCTGAATAAATTAATTTAGGAGACCTTGAAAAGTGGCTGATACTGTTGTATCATAATTAAATTTATGTAGATATACTTTAAAATAAAATAAACAGAGTTACTATTTTATACATATGGTCAGATTATATGGCGATTTGATGTTACACCTTAAGGAGGTTTAAATGATTAAATATTTTGAATAAAATATAAGCAGAATATAGTATTTGTTTTTAGTTAATTTTACATTGAATGATCATTGATCTATAGTATATCTAAATTTAAAAATACCATTTTTGGGAACAAAACGAAAAGTTCTCCCTTTTCATAATCAGCCTAATACATTTTTAAAATAATTCTTATCTTATTTTCAATTTTTTATTTCGAAATTTTTACGAAAGGAATAGGTAATATTCAAAGTTTTTTAGCAACAGAAAACCACCTTTTAATACATAAAGTGCTATAATATTTATTGATGTATTTTATCAAGAGTAAAGGAAATTTATCTAAAAATGATCAATAAGCGAAAATAATTATATATTCAGCTGATTTAATTGGTTCTACAATTTTTTTGATTGGCCCATTTTTCAAATATCATCTTAAGAGTTCTGAGATAATTGTTACACAGATGAGATATTTATTAATATCTATCTATAAAGCATTCCTTAATATCTAGAAAAAAAAAGTAAATCAGTTTCCAGTAAAAAAGGTTTAAATAATATATTTTTTCGATAAATGAAAAGAAATAACAGCAATGAAACATTTGTCTTGGTCAAAAAGAGACTAAAAAAACATTTTTATACCACTGGTCTTCGTATCCCAAGAGTTATTAAAAGGAATTTTTTACATCGCATTGGAATAAAACCCGAGATCCATTATCATTGAAAACAGATTAAACGATGATCTCGTATACTATATGGATGCATAGTCTTTGAAAATTGTGACGAAAAGAAAATGATGTCAAATATTATTAAAAAAAATTAACATTACTTAAAAAAAAATATTACTTAACTTACACCGAAATTTATTAAATTTATTACTGGTGTTCAGCAATCATAAATATACCATAATTAATCGAATTCTGCTTCATTGCAAACTTTAGAATTATATTTAAAAAAATTAATGAGGATAATTTATAATACACAGCATATCGTAACACTGTCATGGATTTTTTTTTCAGTGATAATTCTGAGCCCAGAAAATGAAGATGAAGGTTTTATAGCCGTTTGTCTGCAGGCTAATGCTCTACTTCTTTTAGAGAATATTGCTATACCGTTACCTAATCACTTAGATGTAATAGTAATAGTAGACAATTTTACACATTAAACTTTTCTTTTCTTTTCTTTTCTCGACTAGATCATATCTCACAGAAAAACCGAATTGAAAAACTGTTCGGAGTGATTAACATTCGTACATAAATTGGCTTAAATGAAAATACTATAATAACCTATAAATTGTTTGTTAGAAAACCACCTTGTACAAGGAAAATTTATCACAATAAAATTTTATTTGATAAGTATTTCAACAGTTCTGTAAAATTAATTTAAAAAAGTGAGATGGAAAATTGTTCTTCTTTTATATTATATCTATTTAATATTTATAGCTATAAAACATAGCAAGCTGGAAATCTAATCGCTATGTGAACCTTAGAGTAAAGTAAAAGTGATTTGCTTTTTGTCTCCACGTGATTCTCACTTCGTTTAATATGAAACATCGTTACCAACAATAGCAACTCTTCTTTATTGAATACATCATAATGGTTATTTATATTTTTAATTTCTGGTTTATGGCTAGAATTAAATATTTGGCATTGAATGTTGCAATTATCGATTGTGGATAAAGTCAATGAAGTACGGATGAAAAGTTTAAAGTACATATAAATTATAATTCAATTAATCACGGAGAAAGTGTTTACTTTTCATAATATGTTTTCAATATGGTCATTGCATTGAAATGAATAATAAAATGTATTCAATAATCTTATAAAAAATTATTTCAAAAAATATATCTACTGTTATACGAAAAAAAATAATTTTGGGAAAATAGTTAGCGTTTTTAAAAATTTTACGACGTTTAAAATGGTAAGTTGGAGAATTTAAATTAATTTCGGTATTTATTGCAAAAGCCCAAATAACGAAAAATCACATATTAGAATAATATTTTCATATGAGAATGATTTTATCAAGCATTTCTTCGAATAGTTAATAATTCTGACGTAGAATAAAATATTATAATTAAATTAATTCTAGGTGTTAGCTCAAAATTTAGAAAACTTTCCTCCAAACCAGATAAAATTTGATGGTTGATAGAGATTTACTGAAATCGCACAATAATGTTCACCTACAAGTTAATAATATTTTACCAAAATGGGAAAGGTTGAAGTTGGAAGTCCAATTGTCAACCACTTTTTCGAACATTTGGAGTCGTATACCGGCAATAGCGCAGTAAATGTTGTATTATCGAAAATAAAGCTTATTAACATTAATATCATTCAGTTAAGGGACGAAAAAGTCAATAATAATGGATCTAAGGTCACAATAAAATAAATATCTTGAATATAGTAATGAAGGGGCAAAGCCAAAAAGACTTGAATGAGATCATTCAATAAAGAGTTTTATTACTAAAGTTAATACAAAATATTTCATTTTATAAAATCTTATCTAATTAAATCGATAGCAATATATTATGTCATGCTTCTTATTTAATTTGTCACTATACTTTGCAAATTACCACTCCCTTACTTAGGCCTTATATAGGAAAAAAAAGCAAAAATTCGCATTAGCTTACTTAATTAACAAGAATGTTATATTTACTTTATGCGTAATTAATTTAATACATTTATTTCTTTCAATCAGAGTTCGTGAATATACTGTTGAATATTACACATGGCCATCCCATATTAAATAATTTAATAAATGCGAAAGTGACTTTACTGGTTTATTTCTTTGTCTCGCTTTTATATTTGAAATAATCAATATGATAATACGGATCATGGAGATGAAAATGGACACAATATATTTTTACTGCTAAGGAAAATTGATTTCTCTTGTAATTAAAAATTGTCCTTTTAGGAATAAAAGCATGAACGTAAAAAATGAGTATGTCTCAATTTATTTTAGAAATGCCTTCAAAATTTCCCAGCGAAGCTTTTTTCTTTTCAAGCGAAGTTAGATATTAAAGCTAGTAAATAATACTTTTAGGGCTTTTTTGTATCGAATATAAAATTGTGCCAAAAGAAGAATCAAATGATATTAACATAAAATAAGTGATAGGTAATTTATAAAAAAATCCTACAAGTTTGTATCGATGAATGAAAATTTGTAGTCGCTTTATACGTATGTAAACGAGTGAATGAAAAGTATTTAGCACCGATGGGAGAATGCAAAGGCGTCATATTACGAGCTAATCCATTTAAATAAAGCACTTAGCGGATAAAATCTTCAAATGACATGAGCTGCACTTAAGCAAACATTTAACAAATTAGGATCCTTTTATTTATTAGGTCATTTATTTTATGTTTTGCACGACTATGAATGGTCGTTTATTGCTGAGAGGTTCATATCATTATTGATGAAAAATAAGCTTAGCAACAAGAATAAAAGTTAAGCATGTTAGGAAAAGGTATGTTCCTGTTTTACATAAACAATAAAAAATATGAAAAAACGAATTACCTGATTAAAATTCTGCAAACGAACTATAGACAGTTTTAGTTTCGGCACATAGGTGTGTCTCTCATTACATCTATCCTAGAATTCAAAGATTTTATAGTTTTAGACCAATAAATGACATGAAAAGATTTTGGTCTTTAAGTTCAATGTTTTTAATACAATAATTAATTTGTATGTGTCTTAAAGTCTGTAGACTACTCTGAATTAAATATATATGTATATATATATATATATATATATATATATATATATATGTGTGTGTGTGTGTATATATATATATATATGAATAAGGGTTAACATTCATTTTAGTAAATTTCTTTTATTTATCTTAAGAGTTCAAAAATATATTAGAATTAAATTTTAAAAATAATTTTCTTCAATTCCACACTCAAGTTTGTCATTCATTTTTACACGAATGAGGGAAATTAGTGAATTTGACATTCACCGTACGTACATATATAAGTATGTATTTTTAACTGTTTGACCGTAACAATCAAACCTTTGAACCGGTTTTTATAGATGAGGAATCTATCAATTTACTCTAAAATATTCAGACGTGAAGGAGAAGTTTAAGGTAACTGAAAATATAAAATCAATTTAAGAGATTATATTCGTCATCAAAAAAGTGTCCGTAAAATGTATATTTTGAAGAAATAATATATATGGGCGTTAAAAAATTATTAACTTACAAAGATGGTTATACAATATACATAAAATAAATGATTGCCTGTCGATTGTAAGTCAGCGCTGATTTGCCTCGGTTCTGGTTTTCATTTTTAAGATGTGATACTTTATTCGAATAAATTCTATGCTTCTTTTCACATTTTCTCCAGTGACTTTATTTTATATAATCAATATTTTTTCTGACGCTACAACAAAAAAAAATCTACATTTTGTCAATAAGTCTGATCTCCAACCATGTCTCAATCCTGCCAAACTCTCAACTTGTCGTTGGTGGAATGATTCCATTCCTGTTTTTTGTTGAACCGTTTTCTGTGTAAAATTGGTTTCCTATTTATTGTAATCTGTCTATCTGGTCCATTCCTTCAGATCTTCATATCCATCACTACCGAAGGGTCTGCAATTGCTAGATTTCGTATTAGTTTTCATTCTTCAGAATCATTTTACACAGATTCACCATTAACACAATTTTCCGTCAAATACACTCATCATTTGTTGTCATTGCACTTCTAAAATGTAATGTCTATCTGTTTGTCTTTCCGTCTCTTCGCTTATAACTCGACTTCGTCTAGGTGAATTTTGATGTTTTTAAATTGGTCGCTTATTTCACAAAGTTTGTTGCAATATTTTTGATATGTATGCAAAGTCAAAGGTAAGAGAACTGTGTATAGTGGTTAATTTTGGCTTTTGCTTTCTAAATGATTGGAAATATTTATAAATTAAATAAGCCGGATTTATAACATATGTAAAGCTTTTTAAAACATCGCAGAAAGACAGATTCATTCAAGCAAACATATTTGATTATTATACCTTTTTATGAATAAATTATAACAAATATTACTACATTCAATAGCGAAATAAGAAAATGAAAAGATATTCATATGAATATTTTTGACATATTATTCACACAACTATATGTAATCATCTAATGTGCCCTTTATACAACAATACAATAAAAAAATTAGGAAAAAGCGTAACTCACATTATTACGTCCAGAATAATTAAATTTTATCTACTTGGATATCGTCAATTGAATTTAAATTCCAGACTTCAACCGAAATAAAATGTTTATATTAAAAAGCTGAGCTTCTTACGAAAGCTAATGTTAGATGAATGTCGTTCTCTGTCTCTGTCATCATCAACTGATTGGTGTGCTACGTCAAAGTTAATAATAAACGAAGAAGCAAAATATTTAATGAAAAACCTTTTTCTTGCCTTGTAATCTCTCAAAATAATAATCTTTATTCAATAGGAATACAATTTAATAAGATTACGCGTACATACCTACATACGTATATATAACCGACAATATGTCGGTCGACATCCAGAACGCATTGTGGGTCCTTAGGCGGAATCCCTAAGGTGTCTTATTACAGTTTATTTCGTTAAAACGAAGGACTTAAATGCGATCGTCGTTTTACAGGCGCTTCACTTGTTCAACCGTTTCATAAGATGCGAGTCTTAACTTAGCGCCTTGTTTATGGTACTAATAAATTGTATTAAATAGAATTATGAGTTCGTAATGGTAACATGGAATTTTTTTACTCTACCTTCAGAAATGTTATATATTTTATGAATAGATATAATATCAAAATTAACTTTTAAAAATTATTTACATTATATATTGGATAAAATCAAAATATTTGTCTTACAACATGACCTGACTTAGTCACACATTCATGGCCGAATTTTGAATCTCGATATTTTCTTTTTTCTTCCGCCCTTCAGCTCTAATTGTTTACTATCAGTGGTCAGATGGTAGAGCTATTGTAATTGTAACAAATATCTCAACATCTAAACCCATTGCATTAAATATATACATTAATTAAAATGTAGGTGTCTAATGCAACCTGGATTACCGATTTGATGATCAATAACGATCTTTACTTCAATTACGTCCTCAATTGCTTAATTTTTTTTTAATTGTGGTGTAACCATATCTATTTGCGTTTATTAAATCAATTTTTAGCGCCAAATTGGATCACCGATTTGATGATCAATAACGATCTTTACTTCAATTATGTCCTGAATTGCTTAATTTTTTTTTTAATTTTAGTGTAATAATATCTATTTGTATTTATTAAGTAAATTTTTAGCGCTAAATTTATACGTACATAGGTTTACTAATATAATTTTAATGCACAATCAATTACTGAAATTTTCTAGATACACAAATACTTGCGCTCGACGTAAAATCGATGTGGTTCAACATTTAAAACTGGCGTTCTCGCATTTTATAAGCAACTAATATAAAATTTATAAGACCTAACACGAATAATACTAGTATTTTATTTTTATATTCAATTATCTATATTTATTTACGGCAAAAAATGATTTAAATAAAACTTCCTCTTTTCAAAATTGAAAGTTTTTATGATCCAATGACATTGAAGTAAATAAAGATACGACTTGTATTCATTCCTAATTATTTTCTTGTGTTTTACTTCAGCAAGTTGATATCAAATTAAAAACGGTAAATAAAAAATATACAATAATAATCTTAAAACAGTAATTTTAAATATTACTCCGCTAAATTTCCAAGTTTCAATTTTACCCGGCCGGCAACCACAAAGAAAAGAGGTGTTTAATTAAAACCATTCGAGAGGGAAATCAAGATAGGAAAATCCATATGAATTTATATAAATCCTCTCTTAAGATTCTGGTGCTAAATTAAAAAAATAACGAAATCTGTTTTTGATTTATTGTTATATGAAGCAATTAACAAAATAACATTAGGTAAGATTGTTTTTATTGACGTTTGCTTTTAAGAAACTAATCTCTCTATGAGAGTTATACGCCTAGTCTGTTAATACATGTTTATTGATGATAAATGTTAGAATTTTCAGAATGTGCAAATATATTAAAATAGTAAGATAAAATTAAATACATTAAAGTGATATTAAAAATGCATAAAAATACGTATATAAGACTCAACGCCAAGAATATGAATGAGTGTTATTTTAAATTTTATCCAACCCACATATTATATATATTTTCATTCCTAATTCCTTGTTCAATTTCTTAAAAATTATCAATACAGTAACTTTGGAAACTCATTGTCTTTCTAAGTAATACATTTGTAAACTATTAACGTTAAATTTTTTTTAAAACATTTGCTATTCTATATACCTGTTGATTGTCAATAGGTTCTCTTACTCTTTCACGAAATGGTGGCTGGATGGAAATACTTCTGCTGTGATATATCGTCACAGGACTAATCCACATAGAGATAAATTGTAGCCTATATCTATGGAATTATGGACGGATGTAGGTTTGTTACTATATAAGTGCGTTATTTATGAACGAGTACTTTGGACTTTTATTCCAAAATATAAAGTGATTTCTCAAAGATAATTTATGAGGTTTATTAGATTCCTACATGGTCATGTAGTCTTTTCTGAGAAGAAAATTTTGTAAGTTTCATTTTAACATGTGTTAAATCATACAGTTAATCACAAACTCTCAAATTTTATCGTGGTTTCCGTTGTACATCATAAAACATTCTGCTTGTAATAACTTGATAACGTTGTTGCTGAGCGCATAAAGATTTTAAAGAAAATTTAACACAGAAAAATTAATGCATGGTTTAACACATAGGCTACATTAATATAGCCCACGTGACCGCAGTCGCCTGCAGAATCTGGTAAAAATATTATTGTGCAGTAAATGTCGGTAGCTCCTATATTTTTTAATTGACTTAGTAAATGGTTTTATTATGTTTTTATAATGCGTCTACGTCATGCGTTAGTGAACGTGGCTGCGCATTCATGCAAACTCACTTTAAGGCAAACTCATTTAGACGCTTTCGTTTCAATTCAAATGTTTTATTTATTAACAAATTACTATTCAAGTAAAGTTTTATGTTTTAAGATGTAGTTTTATTCAAATATTTTTCAATGAAACAAATTTATTGTGGTTGTTTTTTAAACTCGGATGATGAATTTTAAATTCGAACAAGTTCATGTGTATTAACTATTCAAAACTATGATATCTGTATTAACGTTGCACATCTGACTATATTTTCTATGCTATAAGTATTAATCTTGTCAGCAAAAAGCGCAATGCAAGAGGCAGAGATAAAGACTGAGACAAGAAATAATTTGCACGTGTCTGAAAGCCGCCAGTGTGATTACGTACGACCATATTTTTAAACGACCAATAATGAAGTTGTAGGAAATGTTGTTTTATGAAAAGAAAATGAGCAAAGGCCGCTTTACGTTAATAACGATTCCACAAATTCATTATCGACATTCTGTAATTAAATTTCATTCCTAGAAATAATTGGGCCTAAAAATTTCAAAGAAAATTTAGTTTCAAAAGATTATCACTGCCTTAATGTGAATTCATATTAATATGTATTTTAAAATGTAAGTTTTTATTTTTTATTTCTTTATTCTCGACATATATATCTATTAACGAGTGAAGATTCAATGCATCCAAATAATATTTTCAATCCTGACGAAATGAAACGGCTGTGAATATTTAGGATTCCGTGACAATTATTCGCATTTTTTGCAATAAATACAATGATTAAAACAACATGTTCATAAAATTTTAAATAATTCGTTAAAAATGAATTAAAATTATTCAAAAATAGGAGATAAAATCTTATGTACTATGCTGGTGATAGTATAGTTGTTTGAATTATTTATATGTTTTCATTTTCCATTTTCTGCCATTTTAAAATCATAAAAACAATTGTTGATCAGAGTAGTGAGATTTTATGTTTACAATTAAAATTTTTCTGCCTTTCCTCCTCACAAGTGTAATAATGTTCCACAAATATCCTAAAAATAAGATAATCTCATAGATCCAGTTCTAAGAAAAAGTTAGGTAATTAACCGACAAATCACGGTTATATAGATTATATATACAGCTTTTACGCGCGGTTTCGGTTTCTTGGATTTAGATTGGGCAACATGATGGAGTTTCTAAACGAACACAAATAATCCCATTTCATTTTTACTTATAGATGGATATAAACATGCAAGTTAATAGCTACTTATAGTCCAGTTAAATTGTAGCTTCGAGTTATCTAACATTAATAAGAAAAAGCTGTATTTATATTTCACAAACTTTCAGACATTTAGAAAAAAAATTAAAAAATACGAGTTTGGACATTTAATAACTACTCCGGAAAGCCAATAAAACGATATTACAGTATACACCATCATTTTATCATATTAGATTTTATTAACTTGGTCTTATAATGAAAAAATCTAACACACAAATGTGTTTGATAGCAAGGTTTAATTAGCTAAATAATTTATGAAGGATTAAATGGTATTTGCTTAGATCGGCATTAAAATCTTACAGATTACAATTTCAAATTTGTGATCACGCAAAATTTAAAACGGCAAAGTTTGCATACTCTGCAACTAATCTAATAAAGAAAAAAAATGAAAATTGTAAGTTATAAACGAGTTTACACAAAACAAATATATTGCATATTGTAGGTGGGTGTGTTTTTGATACCATTATGAAGGTTATGACCAAATAGTTTTTCAGTGAATGGTTAAATTTATTTAAAAATAGGCGTGCCTCTTAATTTCTTAAAACTGATATCTTTGTACATTAAAGTTTTTTGTTTCTGGTTTCAGAGTTCATTTATGTGAATTTATCAATAGTCTTGTTAGTTTTTTATTTATTTTCTTATTTTTTTTTAATATTTGTGATATTTTCATAACTAAAACATAAGTGTTAAATATAAATTAATTAGTATTTAAAATTGTTTGTAATTATTTTTACTCTTGTCACGAAAAAATTATATTAAATAGTTTAGAAAGTAAAAATTTCTAAAAACCGAATTCCATAAAAAAGATCAGATGTTAATCCATATATATTTCCTTGAAGCAGATATGCATGGATATGAGTGATCATTTACATACGCGTTCTATTTTTATATAGCATAGAAAACAAATGGCTGCATTCTTATACTTTGAAAATGGTATAACGCAGATTGTAACCTTGTAGCTGAAAATCAGGAATATTACATTCCCAAAACTTTAATTTCCAGTGCTGATGAAATAAAACAAATAAGGCGACTAATTACGTCTCTCAATAAAGAGGACATGTATATACGTACGCAAACGGTGATGTTAGACTGAGCAAGAGTAATATGGGGATCAAAGACATTATATTGCGTCTCGCTATTATGAAGGTAACCGAAATGGTCAGGGCGGAACACCTTCCGCTTCGCTTTGTTTACAGGGCGATTAGTAGTGAAGGTCTCTGTCGACCAAATATCCGGGTAACGCTAAATTATGGGACATAAATTTACTTAACTATGTGACAATGTTGACTTAGGAGGAGACATTTTCAGAATATGTGTTGTGTGGGTATATCGAGTGTCCTATATGATTTGCTTTTAGCGTGGAGTGACGCCAGATATAAGTCTGGTCAGTTGAACACAGACATTTCATATTTACGCCATATTATTTTACGTAATTAAGTATAATTTGGTAAAGTGTCACATATATCTAAGTAAACTATATTTAGTTAGGCTTAGTAATTTTTTAGGCTTAGCGCTTTTAATTAATTAATTACTTCTTTCATTATACAGATTCGTGTTTTATGCATGATTCGGAAAATAATGTAGGCATAAAATATGGACCTCATAATTTAATCCCTTTTTTTATTACATGACGAATCAATTGAATTCTCAATGGAGCTGAGTACTAATTAAACTAACAAACCACTATTAAATAAAGAAAAAACACTTGACATTACATGAATTGTTGTATCAGTAGCCAGGCTAGAGAGTACTTCATAAATTTTCAGAAATATGAATGGCCCATTTATTAATAGCACTTTGCACAATAACACTTTTCTTTAAGTTCGATGAACCTGACCTGCACGTAGCCATAACCATATGCATATTGAAAAATTCAATATTTCTTCAATGTAGCCTAAAAATACCATTATACTTTTAATTTATTAATATTGTAAATTTTATCTTTAGTTTTAAAATATATGATATTTTTAATTATTTGGGAAAAAACAAATGGGAGTTATTAGCGTTAATGACAAATTGCGAAACATTTCCACGTTCATATAAAAATATTTTGGTTATGTTACAAAATATATTACATATTAAGATTGAAGTGGAAGTTCCAATAAAAAACAATATTAATTTGTATATAAAATAAGCAAATTTGGGTCTCATATTACAAATTACTTATAGGAAGTAAATACTGCGCTCGAAAAAATGTGTCAAAACTCTTTTGGTTGAAGCTGATTTTTTTGTAATACTATGAGAGTAGCATGAAGCTTTAAATTTAAAACTTTTCCTAAAAAATTAAGACATGCTCTGGTATTTCATGCAAATAGAGTTGTTTGGAGTTTATTAAGTGAGATATTAGAACTAAATGCTTACAAAGATATTTCAAAATATTCAAACGGTAAACACATAGATATGTATGTATACTTTTAAAAAATACAAAATGTACAAAAGAAATTTAATAGAAAAATAAAAAATAAATTAAATTTTAACTTTGCTTATTTACAAACCAGTGATTCGTCCAAACTTCACGGGCTAATTCACTGATGTGCAATCAGCGAATTAGATGATGATGACCTGCTATGAAATGAAATATTCTGGATATGTAAAATAGAGTGCATAATTAAATCACAAGTAAATATATATGTACTGCATAATTTAGGTTTATACTTGTTTTCTCGCCTTTTACCACGAGAATACTTACTACCTATGTTACCTCTGTATGATAAATGTACATAACATCAAACTTTTTACCATAACTTGTAATTATAATACTTACTTATATCTGTCTCATACGTTTTAGATACATTTCTTATAATCTAGGCAGTCACAATCAAGTTTTTGTGAAGCAGATACGATTTTTTCCACCTTGTTAAGACTACAATACACCACAATACACTTTAGTTCACTATATGTTTCTTTATAAACTTGACCTGTTTTTTTATTACTTTGATGGAACCAACTTAAATATTCTTTATAAATTAAATTATCCAGACACGAATACAAAATAAAATACATTCTAAATTTCTTAAGGTTAACAGGCACATAAAATTAGATTAATAATATATGGTTGTGAAAAATAATCGATAAAATTTAAGACCAACAAAACCGGAAATATTATGTTTCATCGCTATTTTACACTTTAATAGACAATTCTGTTACAGTTTAATAATTGAAAACTTTTAATAGAAAATTCTGTTACAGTTTAATAATTGAAAACTTTTCAAGAATAGGTGTGAAATAATCGCGATCTAAATGTGATCAGGATTTAATAAAAGACTCCGGAGATATCCTGAGAAACTTCTAAATAAATAACACTGCTAGGCTTTTTTGGAAAATTTCAGAAACAATTCAAATTTATTTCACGTATCTCAATGAGAATTTTAATTACAGATGTTATCCAGTGCCTGACGATATGGCTCAAATGTGCTGACAAATTCCCTGAATGATGAGGACTAAACTAATTGAATCTGTATTAGTTTTCTCATTTCAATTGATGTACAAAATTAATGAAGTAAAAAGGCAGGTAAAAGTACATATAAAGGCATGAGACTACTAGGATATTAGTAGTTAAGTAGGTAAGTATATACAGATACGTACATGGAGCAATTAGAATGTATATAGGTAGGTAATTCCGTGAAAGTATTTGCAAAGATATCAAGCAACTGGAATTTTAAGTATACAGGTAAGTAAATCCGCAAAGGGAAATACAAAACATAGAGCAACTAACATATTAATAGGCACATACGTAAGTACGTACAGGTTTACACAAAAATATGAAGCCACTTATACATTAGTATGTATGTTGATAAATATTTGTAGGTGTATATATGAAGGCGTGAAGTAATTAGGATATTTGTAGATAGACAGGTAAATATGTACATGTATATTCAAAAGCATGAAACAACTAAAACGTTTGTACTCAAGTAGGTAAGTGTGTATAGGGATATACCAAGGCATAAAATAACTTTTATATTATGTAAATGCAAAATACAAGGGTGTGCAAAGACCTAAAACACTAAATGCGGTGAAGCCAAAAGAGGAAAGTATTACTGATATATCCGTATATATGTATGACTGCTTATATGTAGGTATATATTAATGTACTAATTTTAAATAAATGCCGTGAATGGCTATTTTGAATATGATAAGTAAAATAGTATTGAAATATTAATATAAGCGCTGAAAATGGAAGAAGTAAAACGTTACATCAACAAATTTAATTAATTTCAGATAATCACTGAATGTGCAATGTTTTGAAAAGTATAAAATAGTAAAAAATACGAGTATTAAGCTAGAATATATAAAGAGGCCTTGACTTGGCACCGACACCTAAAATATTTAACATTAGAAATATTACGAAAATTTATTTATGTTCGGAAAGGGCATTATACCCCAAATGTTTCAACTATGTATTTATATCATTAATTTTTTCGTTTTTCATCCCGTTTCTTATTTAATGCTATTTGAGTCAATTCTATTTAATCAAGAATACTCTAAGCATATGAGAAGGGAAAAAAGGGAAGGGAAAGATCCTCACTTCTCTACTAGCAAATAAAAATTAATAAAATTAAATTTAGGTTGTGCCAAAATAATTATTTAACCTTATAGTTTTAAACATAAATGGCAGTCCACTACCATTAATTGAATTTTTATTTATTTATTTAACTACCTTAATATATCTAATTCACATATGGCGGACATATTGCTACAATGGCAATATTTTAGAGCCAACCATAACACCAGTGCGATACACCACGGCGATGACGTAGTTTTAGTAAAACAGCAGTTTTAAATAAAATACATAAATTATATTCTTTCCATTCATTTTTGCTAATGTGGGAGTTCAAATTTATGTAGTTAAGTTTTTTTCTGAAAGCAGACTACATTCAATGTGTGACTTCATATAGCGGATAAGAAATTAACACCGGAACAACAAAGTTAAGTAGGGCCACATGAAAGTACTTTGTTTAGATTTTCTAAAATCTCTTTTTTTTATTTTAAACTGCAAAGCTTATGGCTTTGGGCAAAAAAAAAGCGAAAAGCCATTAGCTTATATTATCTCTATAGCCATAAGCTGATTAATTATAAATGATTCGGATTGATTTGTGGTCTTTGAAATATTACAGGAAAATATAGGAATATAAAAAAAAATGTTCCTTTTTTCTTTCTAAGTTTTTAATTTTTGAACCATAAGTATTTATATATGTTGGATATTGTATGGTTGTGTAACGTTGGAAAAAAATTAACGTAAAAATATCCACTGGAATATCGCGGTCGTTATTTATAGTTTGCTCACGTTCAGTGACGGATACCGGAATACGCAGTGACTGTCAACTACACGTGAGGTGAAAACGCGGTATCGTCACCGTGTAAGCAACCCAAACACGGGCAGATATATGAGGGCAGCATCATTGCAGGTTATCTTACGCCAAGCGATTTTAGAGTCAATTGCAAGAAGGACCACAATGGAACCCTCGGGTTGTTTAAACATCATATGTCCATCCTTCCATCCATCCGTCTGCTTATCTAAGGTTTTTACTTCCAAATGAAATAAATAGAGACTTGACATTCACGCATGGCTTGTAGTTCCTCGGCTCCAAAATAAAAATTATTTTCAGAATCATATAAAATTACATTTCGAGGGGACTTTAAGTGGAGACGGAAAAATATTGCTGCATAACTAGGTAACTTATTTTAAAAAAAGGTCTTTAACTTTCCTCTAAAATTTGTAATCTGTTCTTTGATTGTTTCACCAAAAACTTTGATTCGGTTGATCATTAAAATTTCTATTTTCTAATGTACTTTTACCAAATCATTTTTGCATATGCTATTGCGTAGAAAACTGTAAATCGACGTTCTCTGTATCTTATTTAAACATTAAACATATTTCTTTTCTCTAAATAATATTTCGGACAGTAAATTTCTACGTTCAAAAATAATATTTCATTGTTTGTTAGAAAAAATATTTTGGACCTTAAATGTTTAGGTGTATAACTGTGTGAAGGTTTAAGTCTACAGGATGCACAACACATCAAGTAAACTTCTTCAGCTCGACTTCACTCTTACCTTCCCAAGGTAAGCAGTGTTACGTTAAGCAACCACGTTGAAGATTATGGTGGAACTCCCAGAGAGAATTAAGGCTGATAAACAGATGAGAGAAAAAGAAAGGAGATAGTAATTGACTATGTATTCGGTTGTCACAAAAACATCGTACAAAACCTAATAGTTTTCAATAGTTTTACCCAGAAAGAAATTACCATTTCATTCGTATCATAGTAATTACAAAAAAAAAAGGATCAAATAAGACTATTTGAGTTTAATTATAAATAAAGATGTTTACTAAAAACAGCTACAGGATAGACTGTCACTAAATAACAAGGTTAACTTTGACTCAGGTATATTGCTCCAACACCCTTAAGTACTTTTGATACTGCAAGCAAAAAAATTGGTCGCCCTCAGAACTTTAAATATAACAAAAATAATGACTGAAAAATGATCATTCACACTAAAACAAAAAAAAAGATTGCATTGATTCATAAACATACATAAAGAAGCACGAAAACATGTTGAGGAAGACATCAAAGTGCATCCCAAAAAGGCGGTACGAGATATTATTGATAAATATAAGGGTCACAACGTTTTCAGGAAAGCTCTGAAACCAAGCATACATATAGTCGCCAGACTCTCTCATAAGGAAGTTAACTTACATATTGGACAAAGTGAGCGCCTAAAAATTGTGGAAGAATTCTATCTTGAGTTATACAGGTTTAGAAACCATAAATTGAGCCGTGTAGTAACATGGACTATAACAAATGTTGAGTCTGCGGATATGCTGAGATAAAACTAGCCATAGTAAGATGACTAATAGAAAAATACAGCCAAGCTGGCTAATACAACATTATAGTTAAAATGGTCAAAGAAGTAGGAGATCCGGTCATGCGGTTTCCTAAAGAAGTTTTCAATGTATGTCTAGAAGAAAGCCAAATACCACAAAATTGGAGAGCGCCACAGCCGCCTTATTATTCAAGGTAGAAAACAAGTCATACCTTAGCCATTATCGTCTTATTAGTTTGTTGTCCCAAACGTACAATTAAATAACTAATATCATCACGACTCAATTCAAATAAAAGTTGGATTTTTCAACCAGTTAAAGAGGCAGACTTTAGGAGTGGATTCACCACTATGAACTATATATTGGCTATGACTATTATCATCGAAAAGGGTACAGAGTATCAAATGTCCTTATGGTTTGCGTTTATTGATAATAAAAACCTTTTAATAACATTGAGTCCTGGGCAGTGAGTAGAGGTTAGTCTTTACAATAGATTACCGTAGTGGTAGTCTACTCATCTAATAGAGAACATTTATCAAAACGTAAGTTTGGAAGTAAATATACCACCACCTACCCTTTCTGCTAAACTGATTACAATGGTGTTTATGAGTATCTTCAGAATGGTGGACCGAGGAAATCGTGATTATATTAGAACAATAAATTAACGATTCGCTGACGACATTGTTTTATACACAGACGGCCTGAACAACTTAGAAAACATGATAAAAGAACTAATCGATGTTTCTTGGTAGGTTAGGTTAGAAATGAACTTGGACAAAACCATGATTATGATTAACTGTTTAAGTAGCCTACTTACAAATTTAATTCACCTACAAAATTAAAATTAAGGCTTAACATAAAGCTCACTTACATGACCAGTGTATCCTACCAGTGGTTCTATATACAACCGAAACCAAGATATTTACAAAAAGAAATCCTCGCCAAACTCGCGACTTACAGAGTTATTGAAAGAAAAATAGAACGAGTCACGCCTAGAGACCAAAAGGGAAGCGAGTGGCTCCGAGAAAAGAGTAGTATCGCATACGTCATCGAACGTGTTGCCAAGCTTATGTGTCAATGGGTTAGCCGAAAAGTAAGATTCGTGGTATAAAGTGTTTGTAGAATGATGACATTGGGGTAAAAAGTATCAAATATGCGTTGGTATGATAACATCAAAAGAACGGCTGGTGTGAAGTGGTTGAAAAAAGCACAAAACTAAAAATAGTGGTATAGAATGAAGGTGGCTTATACTTCTGGGAAAAGAAGTGCGTATAATGTGTATAAAATTTACGTAGTAAGTAATATATGTTTTAGAAAGATTTCGTGTTTTTTGCGAATTTATTTGCTATGCAATCTTTATTTATTTGCTTACTTTAAATTGCCACCATTCGTATATTTTCCGCAGCCCGGAATGTTATTATAAACAAGTATTTGGATATTACTTTCTGGATATTATTTCTTAGAATAATAATTTTCATGCTAAAATATTTTAAACTGCAGAATGCATAAATATACTAAGCGTACTACAAAGTACCACCTGGTAGATATAACGAGGCGTATATTCAGAAGAATAAAAAGTAAGTGGAAACTTATTTATATAAGCGGATTGGATAAACCTTCTCTGTGTAAATTTTTAAACATGGTCATAAATAATATGTTTAAAAAATATGGAATTTTTTCGAAACAACCATGGTAATTTTCATAAATAATCGCAGTAAAAAGTAATGTATTATCAGTGAGAAGTATTATAAGCCATTGATTTATGAAGTCTTCTTGAATAATATATCCTCTTTAACGATAACTTTATTTCTTATTGTATTTGAACTGTACTATCGCATATATTTGTAATTAAATAAAAATCTCTTTCAATTTAATGATTTTGCTTTTGAAGGAAATAAAATAACATAATAAATATCCAATTTATTCCGTTTTAGTAACTCATTAGCCTTTTCCCGACAGCTTCGCTCATGTACATTTTTTTTAACTTTGACAGGAAAGTTTTAAGTAATAAAGTTTTTATCCCAAAATATTCATCATCGGAATAATAATAACTCATAACTTACCTCGAATAACGGGTGAAGCTCCCCTTTAAGCTCCCCAGAAAAATGCATTTTGGATTCAAAGAAACCTATGAAGGATGATCAATATTCACTATTATTTTTAAAAATATTCTCCGTATATAGATACAACTCTGTTATTATTTTATAACAGTAAAGTTAATTAGGGAAACGAAGACATATATAACGATAAGTAATGACGAAGAAGGTGGTGTGGAAATTTTAGTATTATTAAATTTTTTGCAAAGAATGTTAAGTGGTATTAAAAATGCAGTTAGGCAAAAAATAATTACGGTAGGGATACTGAAGAGACATAGAAGATAGAATATTTACATTTTAAGATAAAATGTAGAAAGACTCTAGGATCATTCACAGTAAAAATCTAACGGGCGAGTTGGCTGTATTATTCCAAAGGCTGAAAATGTTAATCTAAGTCTTCCCTTAGTATTTTAAGCAATATGAAAGCTAGAACTATTTGTTAGAAGTAATAATTTTTGCTTACAATAAGCGACAATATAAAAGCAAAGTGAATCATATTTGAAGTTTACTTAGTTCGTGATAATATATGAATATTCTAACAGAATGGCCTTTTATCTTCTATCCATCGTTTCACATAATAATGAAAACGACGTTTAAAACCATTCAAGCCATATCATAAAGATTTTTTACCTCTATTAGGCTTAAAAGGTGAGAGCGAACTCTTTATTTAAAATATCGAGATTTTGTTCAAAACGACGAAAAATTATATAGCCACACTTAAAGCATACATGAAAAAAGGTAGGGCGATTAAATAAACAAGAAAATTAAAACAAATTTAGATATAACTCTTTTATTCCAAAATGCCCATATTACCACACTATATTTATATCCAACTTTGAAGGTAATATTATATAACTCTATTACATAACACTAAAAGTAATATCAAACCTTTTTCCATAATGTTCTTTTAAAATTATTCAACACTTTTTATCACTCATCCATTAATTTTTTTCTAGGAGTCAATGCGTCTTACTTAGACTACTATTTAAATTTACTCTATTTGAATATTCAATTTAATTTATTTTGGCATTAAATTAACTGCTGATAGCAGTGCACAAATATTTGGAAGTTGGTTTTGAATATAAAAGATGTAAAATTTAAAAAAGATATCATAGATATCCAAGGATAAATAACTCGAAATATGAACACAAACAAACTTTACCTGATTTTATTATATTACCAGCTATTTCGTACATATCAAATTGGGGATGAAATATTTTTCCCCAAAACCCCATTGAGTGAGGTGTAATTGAATAACATGATTTTTTAAGTTTAAGTCTTAACACTTGTGCTAAAATTCATTTTTTTTCAAATTATAAACCAAAAATAAATTATTTAAGTGTTAGTATAATATTTTGTATATTATACTAACACCTAAAATATATTTGGTTCCTTACTACCTTCAAGCGTGATATAGCTGAATATTTTGATCCATCACCGTAATGTGCTGAAACTACTCTCATCTTATGAATGCACTAGCTATCATTTGTGTCCCCTGGTTGTGATTAAAAATTAGTAACAAACTAAATTTATCAAAGCTTGCTTGTCTGTAAGACATCTCGCTTGTCTGTAATACATAAATAAATATGTACGTATGAGTATATATATATATATATATATAAATACATACATACGCATGGTTTTTTCTTCGATCACACTGCTGAGCAAAAAACTTACTATTAAAAAGAAAATATTGGCAAAATGAGCTATTTGGAAGCCTTTCTTTTTACATAAATATAATTCGAATTTAGTACAACTCTTAAAGCTGATTTAATAATATGTATATAATTTTAATAAATATAAATGTATTTTCTATATTGTCACCTATACATATTACAAAATATACCTTCTTGTGACTGTTATTTTAACCCCATATCAGCTATATTTAAATCTTATCGACTTTTAATTATCTCACACAAACCAATTTCTTGGAAGTTTACGAACCACATTCCCACTCCTTCTTTATCAAAAATGTGAGTGAAGAAAAATCCAAATAAAATTTCAATTAATATTTAGGCTAAAAATTATAAGATATAACTTGACAAAATCTAAGGCCCCATTTCTGTTTCGTCACTCAATTTACCATTTTGCAATTTAATATTTATACGTAAAGTATTTAATACAGAGTTCAATTTGAGGAGTACTGATTAATAAACCAATAGATCAAAAAAAGTTTTGACTGTGTTCTACCTTTGAAAAAAAAAAGACATGATATGCGCATACCTTTTAAATTAGTATTGTCAAAAGTTAGTTACCAACCGTTCCGTAATATGTACAGAAGTCCAGATGCCCAAATGTTTTTCAGTATAGTCACAAAAAAGATATTCGATGTGTAGCCGGATGTAAACAAGAAGTACGTCGTTCTGTACCTCACTCTCGCATTACGTCCAGGATTTTCATCAAAACCATGCATCATTTGCTTTTTAAATCAAATTTATCACATCTGTAAATAAAAGTACAGCAGAAAGTGACCTCTCTACTTTCTGACGTAATAAATCATTTTCATTGTGAAATCATGTGTCACTTATGGAAATATATATGCTGACAAGAGTGATTAGTCCTTTACATGATTTTACATAATATTTATTTCTTAAGTAAAACATTCGATAAAATATTGTTTATTAATTTTATTAAATACTGATTAATTACAAACTATCAATTAGCACACTTATGATCCAAGTGTAGTTACAAACATTCATGTAATTAATGACAAGAACTAAGTCGTCGACATTAACATTAAACCTAGTTTTTGCCAGTGGCTTCAACTGCGTGCTATTTAAATTCATTCTCCCTTCTTTCGCGTTAATTTGTGAACATGTGCAAATGCCCTTTTACTAAAATTCCCCGCTTGATCGAATTACGTAGGTACCGCATAAAATACACAATGATGAATTATTACGTTACACTACTAATGATTACTTTAAACACTAAGTATACAGTATCTAAAACCATTAGGACATAAGAAAAGACACAAGTGTTAATCACTTATTCTTTCGTTTATTAATTAAAATACAAATTGACAATTCGTTCGCGACTAGCAACACCGGTCATAGCTCACGACTAACTTTTTTTTTCTTTTTAAATAATACGTGTGTCCGCGTTGACACTAGCTCACGGCCCTTTGTACATCTTAACACCTCCCCTCGAAGTGGTGAGCGAATCTGATTTATTTATCTATCATTCCAATATTACGTAAGCATTCATGGTGTTTCGTTGCACTCAAACCTTTTTTGAAAACATCTGCTGGCATTCTCTCGGTAGACAAATATTTCAGACTAATAACACCTTTTTCGCACATATCTCGGAGAAAGTGGTGCCTTATGTCAACTTGTTTTGTTCTCGAATGATAATTTCATGTCTGAGCAACCTTTAAATCACCTTGATTATCATTGAACAATATTACAATCTTGCATTCCATCTCCACATTTCTCAATACCTTCTGTAAATACATAGCTTCCTTAGTGGCCTCACAAATAGCCATATATTTAGATTCGGTGCTAGAGAGAGCGACAGTTCTCTGTTTATGTACCTCCCAACTTACCGGAGCACCAGCCAAAATAAATGCATACCCGGAGTATGACCTACGATCTATAGCATTTGTCCCCCAGTCAGCATCAACCACACCAAACAATGATAAACCAGTCCTCTCATACATTAACTTATAATTAGAGGTACCTTTTAAATATCCTAACAAACGTTTCGCCACCTTCCAATGCTAAACATAATAATTAGTATTAAATTGAATGAGGTAGTTGACGACATAAGTAATATCAGGCCTCGTGGAAACGGATAAATACATTAACGCACCAATAAAATTTCGATATGGTAACTGTCTCATAACATCTTTCTTTATCTCTTTAGGCTTCTCTGGCTTGACAAGATTTTTTTCAATATACAATCGTTGATTTAAATATACTCTGTTTTCTTTATCTTTTTCAAACTCAATACCTAAGCAAGTACTAATTTCTCTCAGGTCTTTCATATCAAACACATTCATGATTTCTTTTTTCATATCATTCATCCATGTATTATCATTCGTTGTTAATATTAAATCATCTATATATATAGCCATTAACATCATTTTGTGTTCGTTTTGTGACACAAACACACATGGATCTTAAGAAATTGGCTCAAAACCTATTGATTTTAAAATAGTCACTACGTCCATTTGATGGATCTCTAGTCCCAACTCTGCTGATAGTGCAGCTATCAATTTGATAGAAGAAGATCTTACAACTGGGGATGATATCTCGTAAAAATCCTTCCCTAGTCGTTCAGAACAACCTTTAGCAACCAAACGAACTTTCTTTCCTATATTTTTACTTGTGAATACCAATATGTTGCCAATCATTCTTTGATCATGTGGTAGTAGCACTATATTCCACGTTTCATTTTTTATTTGAGCTAGATATTCATCTTCTAGTGCCTTTCTCCAATCTGCTGAACCATTTGTTCTTTCAGCTTCTTGCCAAGACATTGGATCAACTGTAGCCATGTCTACTGACATTTTAACTTCCGATACTTCATCTTCTGTATCACCTTCTGCCATTGCTCTATCATTCTGCTGGTACTGATATTCCTCTTTGCGTCTCCTTACCAAACCTCTGCGTATAAGTCTCGGCCCCCTCTTCCTCTTTTTCCAGGTTCTATTATTTTTTCCTATGATACTGTTGAATTTCTTTTTCTTGTTAATCAATCATTTGTTTCAGTTTCCCAACCTTCATGTACATTGTTTCATTTTATGTTTGATCTGTGGCTCCATTTTTTTTTCTTCATTAATATGTTGTTCATTCAGATCTATATCTATTCTTTTATCTTCTTCATCTTTACTGTCAAGGATCTCCTCGTATTGGTTACCAAATGTACTTTCTTTCATGAAATTAACATTTCGTGTTATAACAATTCCTTTAGGTTCTGTAAGTTTCTGTAAGTTCTGTAAGCTTTAGATTGTTTGTCATATCCCGTGAAGTTTCCAACTTCTGAATTAGAGTCGAATTTACCTTTCTGTATCCCCTTTTATTTGTAGGAAAGTTTTGCTCCAAATACATTTATATACATTACTGTAGGCTTCTTCCCTTTCCACATAGTGGAAAGTAATTCATCTTTCAATGCAATATTAGGACATCGGTTTCTTATAAAATTAGCAGTATTTACAGTTTCGGCCAAAAAACCTGGAGGATTTCCAGCTTGACCCATCATGCATCGCGCCATCTCATTCAGCATTCTATTTTTTTCTTTCGGAAACACCATTCTGCTGGGGTGTGTACGTACAGTTAATCTTCGTGTAATTCCTTCTTTCTTCAAGAAATCATCAAATTCTTTATTTACATACTCTCTTCCATTATCTGATTGCAAATTCTTTATCTTCTTTCCTGTGTTCTTCTCCACATATACTTCGTATTCTTTAAATACTTTAAAAATGTCACTTTTGTTAGCGACGAAATAAACTTCACACCAGCGAGATTTACCGTCGATAAAAGTGAAAATATATTTTTTGTTGCCAAATGACTGGTGTTTAATGGGGCCACACACATCAATGTGTACTGTCTCTAATAAATCATTCGTGCGATTTTTACTAGCTTTAGGGAATGGTTTACATATAAATGTTTGACTTACACATATCTCACACTGACAATTTCAGACCATGTGCTAGGTTATTCTTAGCCATAGCTTTGAGATCAAGTTCATTAATATGTCCTAAGCGCTCATGCCATATGTTAATAGGCTTCTTCATCACTTCAACATTATTGGAGTACTGCTGATCCAATCTTACATGACACAAATTACCTACACGGTCCACCCTTAATAAACTTTTTCTTTCTCGTCAATAACAACGGCGTCATTCTTTCTAAAATGAACCTCAAATTCATGATCAGTAATTTTTAACACTGATAAAAGGCTTGTTCTTAAGTTTATTCATATACATTATTATCAACTTTTTTGGGTGCGTAATAGGGAAGTAATCGGAAACGCTTTGCCAGAATTTTTATTGCTCACCCTATTAACGTAAGAATACTAATGTGTAAACTTTCCTTGTGCCTAAAAGAAACTAAATAAATCATACTTATTACCTGACTTAGTAATAAAGTTAAATAAGTTAATGAAGGTTACTGCAGAATATTGTCAGATCTACTTAGTATTATGAAATATTACCACATATATTGAAGTGATTAATATTGTTGTTCACTGGCCTGAGAAAAAGAAATGTTTTTATAGTTTACCGAAAACTAAATCGAAATCTCTTTATATGAAACTCACCTATAGCAAATTATGTGTAATGCGTAGTCATGAAGCTCAGTAATAAAAAAGTTCTGAATTTCAGTCATGTTATTAAAATCATAATCAGCTTTTTAAAATTTACATGCATTGGTGGATTAAACATAGGTATCATTTTGATATATAACTATCTTCAATGCATTCAACCTATGCAAATACATTTTAATTTTCTTTGAAATATACTTTCCATTTAAAAATTGATTTTCATAATAGGTTTCGTGTGCATTTCAATTTATATCAACCCATTAAATTCATTTAAAATATTATGTTTCATATTTAAATTAAAATAAAGTTTTATCCGATTGAAATCCGATGCCTTATAGTCCAAGGACTGAATGGGAATTAGAAATTAGCTTCTTCATTTGTATTATCGCTGCCTCACTATAATTCACTTTATCTTGAAGCAAGTAATTAATAGCCAATGAGCAACAGTACTGTCAAACTGGGATTACATTTTTCAACGTGAAAAGCGGAATGAAGATTCACATATGCAGTATTCGACTTTCTTACTACTCGATTGTTAAACACTATAATTAGAAATACAGATTTTCGAATATAAATATATATATATATATATATATATATATATATATATATATATATATATATATACACACATGTATAACATATTCTAAAGCTTAAATTTTAATATAGGTGAATAAGTAGCGTTTAAATTTAAAATAATGTAATATATATTAAATATTCTACATTTTGAATTTAATTGAAACCATATACCGGTGGCAATTACAATTACGATTGATTTATAGCTGCCGGCTATAAATTAATCGTAAATCTAATTAATTATTTAATTGAAAACGTAATATTCAATTTACCATTGGGGATTCTTGTGAAATTTAAAATGTTACTGGCTGTATTTATTTTTTGATTCACTTAGATGCGGAATTAAACTTGTATGCCTAAATTTCCACTTTTACAAATGTTTAAACTTATACAACATGTGTAATTATGAGTAGTACTACTCATTAAATATTATTTATTAAAATGAATAAAAAGTACCAAGAGAGAATGACATGTTATAATCAATAATTATAATTTATTATTATAAAGAACTGCATTGCAAACTGCATGAAAGTACGGAAGCAAATTGATACAGAGCGTGTAAACCCTAATACCGATATTTAATAAGCATTAGGAGTGTAGTCGTCGAAATACTTCATAATTTTTTTTAAATTTTTTTTATTTTAACATGTATATGTGTTCAAATTTCTGGATTCAAAAAACGTATCTTAATTCTTTATTATCCCTACTTAAACCATATAATAACAATCATGACTAGTATGCTGCTCAAACTATGAGTTTCAAACTACAAATACATTCATACAGATTTTAAAAAAATAACCTTATGGCTTACGATCAGAGAAACTAAAGAGAAATAAAATTTAAACCCTTTTGTAGATACTGTCTTGTAAAATAGGTATATCCGTATTAAATATTTAGAATTTTCAACAGGATTTTTAAAGTTTATTTGAATACAGTCGTTCTCTAATTGAATACACATCATGTAATAAATTCGATTGTAAATGTGTTGTTTAAACAAAAACAAAATTCCATATTTTTTCCGGCAACAACTAACTGACAGTACTTTTGTACTTATTACAGTTGTATATTAGTGCTTTTTTACACCTAAGTATAACAAAAACTTTTAAATTATAAATTTATAAGAACAAAGAAAATATAATTTTTAATAATTTGTTTATAATTATAAAAGTCATAATTTATTGCTAAAATTAAAATCTACTAAATTAATCTAAAAAAAATTAAAAATTCTAAATAGAAAATATTGTGGAGCAATACATATTATGAAGTTAGAAAGAGATACTGAAAATAGTTACAGGAAAATACAAGCTAATACAAAAGTAATAAATGTTTCTCGAACTTATTGGAGTTTCACATCGAATAAAAGTTTCACCTTCTTTTTTTACCAAACAAAACCATTAAATTCCGCAAATAGATGGGAAAGTATCCAGAAACACTAAGGTACGCGAAGTGAGACAAATACACATTGGGACTTATATTTTAAGAAGAGTACATTTTTATGCACATAATGCTATGAGATTTTTTATCCTCATCTCTTCGACCGAAGTAAGAGAATAGGTAGTTTTCCTTTATTTATAGTTTCCCTTGTGGGATAGATTCCTCCCTTAATTAAATTTGTTGAACATATAATGAACAAAATATGTATCTATGATTCTTAAAGACTTTAAAATCTGCTGTAATTTTGGTGTGAATATAAAAGGAAATAGTGTAAAAGAAGTGGCATTTTTATTTATTTATTTGGCCACATTACTGTATACTGGAAATGCAAAGGAAATCATCATAAACAGTTAAAGGTATAAATATGAATAAAACATCTTATTAACACATAACATTATTACAAAATCATGATATGAATAAATGAAATAAAACCATCTTTACCAGGTAATGTTATATATTTCATTTGTTCCCTTTTTCATTTAATTTAGCGTTATTTAAACAAAAAATGTTGTTAGCATAACACGAAGAGTGTTACTAGATCTTCAACTATTTTCCACAATTCCATTTTACATACATAGCAATATATCTAGCATATAATACATTTTCTTCATAACTTCATCTACTTAAATGGAAAACTAGTAAAAGGTAAATCCAGGATCAAGAAATTAACACTTTCAAGGAAGGTTTTGAACTTCATAACTATTACACATTTTATGAAGAAACACAACAGATTGCATTATATTAATGGCCCGACCTGATTTTATATGAGTACAATTAAGTTATTTGGTCAAGATATTTCGATATTTCTTTCATACCAACAGTTCTGCATCTTATCTTAACAAAGCTATAATAACGTGAGAACATTATCATTAATCAAGACACTCTATATATAAATAAATCCATCAACAAAATGCAATAATTTGTTTTTCAGATATGTTTTTTGCAATATTAAAATATTTTTCTACACTCATAATTTTTCATTGCATTTCCAAAAACTGATCAGTAATCGGTCTGCGTTATCACATGAGGAAAGTGCAACGTATAGTTGCCCATGTGAAAATCATTTGTTGCATAAATCTGCACCACACATCTAAAAGTGTGGCCTTGAATTCAAGTCAATTTAAAAATTACCCCCGTACTATAAACCGCACGACAAATTTCAATAAAACGTTATATACAAATGTATATTAAAACTATATAATTATTCCATAGCAAAAACCTATTCCTGTGCTGCATACCATAAGTACCGAAGAAATAAAATAATATGTATTTAAACATAATTTAATAGATTATCTACTGTTACCAATTTCGATGGCTCTTTGTCTGCCATTACTCCTCTCCATTTTTCCTCCCTATTTCATATTTCTATTCTTGTGTACTCTCAAAAACTATTTTATTTCCCTTAAAGTACTTATCTAAATCTTCAAGTCTGCAAGTAAAATTGTTTCTAAATAAATAGCTTAAAATGACTAATATTTATTTTGATAATAAACCGACCTAACTTTATGTTAACTTAACATTTTTTTTTGTTTAAACATTAATATTCATATTACTATTCCTATAAATTTATTTGATTTTTAACGTAAAACTAAATAATATTTGCACGTACTGTGCCTTACAAATTAAAAATATGTACTATTTTGTAAAGTTTAAAACTAATATATACTAAACATACTTATTTTATATTGCTACATATATAAAATGGGGTGAAAAACTTATTAAAATGGTCTCATTTTTTAAATGCATTTGAAATAGTTGTCGTAACATTATATAGAAGAAATATGATGTAGTAAAAGTAAAATGGATGTAGTAAAAGTAAAATGGGTGCAGTAAAAGTAGAAATCGAACCGTAAATTACTTTCATTACTTAAAATAAAAACTTAGTAATTTTAGAATTTGTTTTTTGAAGGATTAAAAAAAATCAATAAAAATTACTTTTCTGTTTTTGAGAATAAGCTAAAATAACTTTTTTTATTTATTATCATTATCCATTAGAGTTCTTTGGTGCAAAATTAAATAAATTTTATCACTTTATATTTAGTCATTACCTCCGAATTAATTTAATTTCCCGTCAACGGTGTAATTAATATTTAGTTATAAAATAAATATTATGTTGAATGCTAAATAGATAAATTTTAAGGGTTACGTGCCACATAAGGAAAAAAACGGAACCCTTAGCGGTTGCGTAACTCAAGGATGTAACGGATTTTCGAGCTCGAGAAGTTATAAGTTTGTTCGTTCCGCTGCGCTGCTTCATTAATTGTAAACCTCTTAATGTGCATATACGTACGTGCGTACACACGGATACATTTATGCCCACACGTACATACAAAGGCAATGACTCCGAGGTTATACGTGATTGCTTTTCCCCTAATATTTCCTTTTAGAATACCCGTCTTCCTTTACTTTCATTGACATTTCTTATAATTTCATTCAATTAATGCATAAATTTCATAATTTTTATGAAACCATGAAGTGATATTTTTATTACGAATGGTGCGTTTTAATTGCGTAGATGCATCCGTACGTGCATCCGTCGATGCGTGCATGCGTGCGTATGTGAGTGCGTGTGCGTGCGCGTACGTGAGTCCATGCGTTAATGCGAATGTGTGTGTTTTTAGTAATAATCTGACTAAAAACACATAAACCAATTTTTTTATGATTTTAAGCATACCGTGGAATTCTCCAACAAAAGGGGGTTTATGATTTATATATTGGTATATGTATACACATGTGTGTATGTATGTAGATATATATATATATATATATATATATATATATATATATATATATGCATATATTTAACTTCATTAAATACTGCAAACGTGTATTTCCATTTCCGAAACAAGATATTATTCAAATGGATTCATTGTAAGTTCTTGAAATTCTGGGTAACATAGGATATTATAGATAAAATTCAAAGAGCTCCTCTCGAGCGTCATGAATGTCAAAGCGAATGCCAGACGCGGCAGTGAAAGTCAGAGAGGAGAAAAGCGTCGACTTGGCATAAATCCAAAAAATTTCGAGGAACAGCAGTATTTTACAAATTTATTTATGTTCGAAAAGGATGTAGCACCTCAAAAGTTTTAACTGACTACTCGTTTTTGCTCATTTTATCCTTTTAAATGCGCTTTTTATTCGGTGGTTATTTCAAGTTAGTTTATTTTTACTTTAAAATTATTTTATTTTAGCATCTCTACTCTATGAAATTAATTAATTTGAATTAGGAATTACCTAATAAATCATATAATTCAAATAAAACACAAGATATTTATTGGCCATATTTATTGGCGTTACAAAATAAAATAAAAACAGATATTGAACTGTTGAACTTATTCCTACTATAGGGAAAGTAAGCTACTATTCATATAATATATGAATGTATAGCACACTAACAGTTTCATATTTTGTATTAATTATTGTCGGGTTTCCATTTCTTAAATCACATTAACCTGGACATATGTGTATCAAGCTTCTTTTTCTGTAATAAATTTTAAGTCATTAACGCCTTGAAAAATTAAGTAATTTTTTTAGTGTTTTATTAATGAACACAGACTTCAATACCCGACAAATGCAAGGACAGTAACTGCTATAATTTCAAAATTGCTTTATTCGAAATTTTGACTGTAGTTTGGAGCGTTTGTGATTCAAATCGGAAATCAACCGTGGATTGAACAATACTGTACATATACTATATATTTGCAAGCCGGAATGTATTTAAAGGAATATAATCATTGATGTAGAAATAAACTTGGTCATAAAACACACATCGATATTTACATTATTGGTTAATAATAAATTGTAAAAGAGGATAAAGAGGCCCTTTAGAGAAATTGGGACTCCTATGTAATTAAGCAGTACGTAGTCTCCCTCAGAGTATCGGGAAATATTTTTGAGAATATGGCACTTCTGTATCACACCTACTTTAAATTTCTTTATGGGGCATTGATTTAGACATTTATTAAAATCGACTAAATCGTTTCGCCTCTACCAGGAAAAAAACCTCATATATTTACCTGTAATAATGTTTGCTCAGATATGAAGTAAATAAAATAAAATGATATATTTCGTGTTACGAAGAATATATATATATATATATATATTTATTTTTTTCTTTTTTTTTTTTTCGGAAAAAAACTTTGAAGCCATAAAACTAAATTTAAAAATCTTAGAAATAAATAATTGCGTGAATAATTAAAAAAATAGTTGCTAAAACATTAAAAAATGTTGGTTAACTGGCCTGCCAATATACACAGAAAAAACTACACCGGTTTAATTAGCTTCAAAAGAACTTCTTTTTTCTTTATGATGACCTGGTCCTTAAATACCCAAGAAATGAGATATTTTTATCTTCAGGGTCTTCAAAGTGTATTTATTTTATCATTCACGTATATTAAAAAAAAATTCCGAGTAGGCTTTGAACTAGCATTATGTGATTTTCATAACCATTTAGTCACTTATAAATATTTATATGTATAAAGTATCGTTATTAAATTATTTGAAACTATTATTCTAAAAATATGTTACCTACTATATCTTTCACGAGCATAAAAATATGGGACATACTTCAAAAAGATATAGGATAATAAATTTAATTTTCCTGAAAAATTTGCAAAGGTTTTAATAACCCTGATTGTGACAGTACCCGGATTAATTCAATGACTATTAAAAAACGATTAGTCAAAATGAAAAAAATATGTTGAATATCAGATAAAAATAGCATTACGATGAATCTTTAATTTTTTTAATCATTAATTTACTTGCTCAAGAAAAAAATTGAGACCATTAACTAATTGAAGTATAAAATATTAAGTATTGCGCTTATATTGTCTGAGAGCACAAATAAAGTGACACAAAAAATAAATACATTATAAACAAAAATTGTATAAAACCGCAGATACTTTTTGATAATTGTTGGATGTTTTGATAATTGTTGGTTAACAGTAAGGTGGTCAGAGGTATTACTCGAGTCATTTGCATTTTAGTATGCCTACGGTTCCATTTTAAACTATGTTTTAACTAGTTACATCTATTTCTTACCATACGATAAGTTACCAGTCTTGTCACTACCCTCTCATAGGTATACCTATTTACTTTATTTCGACGGACTTTAACATACGTTTTATTTTTAATAAACTCTAATTTAAAATTATTTCAAGGCTAAATGTTCATCATCACATGTTATTTTAAATAGGTTTCACAATAATGTTGTAACAATGCTGGGACAATATTTATTTAGCTAATTAGCACGCTATGAAAAATGTATAAGTCGAGTCTGAAAATAAGTTTTTAATTTTATTAGTTATGTTTCCTGTGTACTTTTATATAGTTAAATCAACTAATAAATTTTAATCATTTATTAGAAACCCTAATTTAAATAAATACTATGCAATAAATAAAATTCTTTATCTTGTTCTTCTTAGTTCTTAAATACCATATAAATGTAAAATGAAGACTTCTTTAGGGTACAGATATAGGCAGATATCTTTCTTCTCCGGTTTTTCAAGAGCTAAGTTCCATAAAAAATTAAAGCTTAAATAGGGATCATCAAAGTGCATTGTATACACAGACAGGCCAGACTTCATACAAATCTGCCTATGATCCTTTATTAACTCCTTGTTCAATCAAATGGACTATTACTAATCTTATTTACCACAATTATATCAAGAACCACGTGAGAGGGATTGAGTAGAATTTTATGCTCTTATCTTTTATTTGAGAGAAATTTATGTTAAATGATTTTATCTACAGCATCAAGCCTGCATGCACATCCTAGAAGGCCTGAGGTGAGCCTTTCGCACAATTAATTTAAATGACACCATGTCGCGCCCATCCTTTACATTTTTTTTTACTCTATTGTCAGCTTCCGGAATGTGATTGTGTGGTTTCTGAATATCATATTATTATTTATTAGCGTATGTTTTGCTGATCTGTCAGTTATATGTTTTTTTGTTACTTATTAAAAGTTCATTCACCTATGAAATTCTGCTTTTCAGCTGTTTATTTTTCTAAGATCTCGGTAAACTCTGAGCTAAGACAGATTAAGTTTTAGATATAATAATAGAGCATAATAAATGTCAACAGAATATGCAACAGGTCATTGACGTTATGTTTAATTAGAATAGTGCTTGATTTCTTCCATAATCCTATCAATTTTTTAATATTTTTGCAAGAATTCTTCAAAGCCCACCCAAAGATCTTGGCGCGAATCAACGGCCGTAATAAATAACGAACGATAAATCTATCCGACTGTCCGCAAGGTTTATTCTGCAGTGATAAATTACAAAAATACTCCGACTGCCCATTTCTGCTAATTTTTATTACTCAGCACTTAATTTAATCATGTCAAAAATAAGGACAAATTTCAAGATCAATCCAGCCATTAATGTTAAAATTTAGGCAATTAAATGTCATTACACATTTCCGTTTAAACAGTAAATATTGATGTTAACAACAAATTATGTAGAAATGTATTCTGTAAAATTGTAATGTACTGACTTAGTTGTGGTATGGCTGGTATCGGCGAATCAAAACACCACATCAACTAATATTAGAAAATACCAGATAAGCGCGTGTTAGTATTCCGTTCTTTCAAGTTTAATACATTAGGTAGTATTCCGTTCTTTCACGTTTAATATTTCGCAAATGGAACTTAAAAATGAAAAATGGAAAACATAACTTCTGCTTTATCTTCGAAGACCTGTCAAATGGTGATCAATATTAAGGAATGTGAGAAAAAAATTTGTCTCTCTATATTTACTTATACAGGGAGGAAAATTAAAGAAAAATATAAGTCATAATTAACGTTTGCTAGCGAAATTTCAAGTACATGGCTTAAAACTGAAGAAATTGCAGAGACGGACAGACGAACGGACATGACAAAACTATGACGGTTCTGTGCTTGCTTTTTGGCTACAGATTAATTAAAACGGATATTCAATAAAATTAGTAGGTTTTGGAAGTGGTATCTTTTTAGAATAAGGTTTCCTTTTCTAAAAGGAATAATAAACATCGATTACATGTAAAATTACCCTGGTTATAATTATTATTATCGTCAAAAATTTAAGGCTGACTCGTTAGTCGATAACTAATGAAACACACATCCACTAGTTATGCAATAACTAGTGGATGTGTAAAGAAAAAAAAAATTATGGAATATATATTTTACTATTTCTTCCATTTCATACAAAAGGTACTGACCGAATGGAAAAAGAAGTTTTATCATTTCGTATCTGAATGTTCTTTACATAAATTGTAACTTACATCATCTCGCAATGATATTAACAGCAATAATTCAGATTCTATTATTTATTTTGTGGGAAAAAAACTAATAAATATTATTAAAACATTATCAATGAAATTGTAAATGTCATTTAGAGTAAAATTTTATCTCCAAATTGTGTTTTCATATTTTTTTTACTGAATACAAAACGACTATATCTAATTGTTATAGATAGGTTTAGGAATATTTTCCAGTATGTTTAGTATTTTTTTTATCGTTCAAAAACAGTATAGATGCAATAGAATTTTGTATCAAATAAAATAAATCACTTTTTAAGCTTATTATAGCTTTACGAGGCAACAGAATGTACAGAACTTTCGTACATTTTTCAAAATACTCGATTTAGCGACCTAAAAATATGTAACATTATAAAAAAAATATTAATCACCATACGGCTGTTTCCATCAATGTATAATTTTATTTTGAAATTATTTTGCATATATTGTTTAATGACATTTAATTTCGTTTTACCCCTCTTCTATATGATGTATAATATACATAATAATTATAACCATGATGTGCCACTAAGTTTTGTTACTCATTTTCCTTTAACATTATTTTTCAAATTTTCGTTAAAACGAAACTCATTTTTGATAATTTACAATTTTCATGAAACATTAAAATATGGAGAGATAAAAATTAACGCGACTAGGCTTTTAGTTTAGTTTTATTTGGTAAACTTGCGTTACTTTTGTGCAGATATAATATTTGCTGTGGTTTTTTGCTATGTAGACACACAACAATGTATGTTGAAATTTTATGTATTTTGAAAAAAGAAAAACAATAAACGAAATAAATGGGATTTTTTTGCAATTTTTTTTAAAAACTCCTCTTTTCCCAACTTGAAAACATACTAATTTCTCTGTTTTGCTATTGTCCGTATTGAGGTTTAATTAAAGTTTGATTACATAATACTCTCGTAATAACATTTTGATCCTACCGTAATTTTGAGGGAAATATATAAATGTATGTCAATATCAAAAATTTATTACTTGAATTTTTTGGCCCCAATATTTTCTGTTTATAAATTGTCGTATACCTAATTTACGAAGATCAATTAAAAGTTAACATAAAATTCACTTGGAAACACCCATAATGCCATGGTAAATATATGGTAGCCAGGGCTTAAAAGAAAATATATGTATACTTTATATTCATTATTGACACCAAGTGAAATAATTGTGAAACAGTTTGGTGGTTCATTGCATGCATTGAGTTTTTCGTCAGAAATTTTGAATAAAAAAATAAGAGTAAAATAATACTTTTAAGTTGGATGTATATATCAACCTTAATGAAATTAAATTTTTTAAAATGATTCTAATTAGAGATATTACCTCGTGTAATATTAGATATAATGTTCATTTTTAGTTAATATTAAAATGGTAAGTAGTTATCTGTTTTATTTAGTATTAGTAGTTCTATTGTTATAAGGCTCTCTAATCACTACATTATTGGTCAAATTAAACTTCGGTCACTCATAATATAGATCAAAGAATACAGATTGGTAATAAATAAAAATAACGTACACAATAATCCATTAGTCAGATAAAAATTAGAAAACAATTATTGACATGTCAATTATTTTCTATGATAATAATTTATAAATGAACCCTTGAATGTTTATAATATATTTTAGTAGCGAATAGACAAAACGCGTAAAGTATGTATATCTTTATTTTGATTTTCCATAAAGTCTATTATAAATATAAGGCGTGTTCATATTATGACCCATGTTTTCGCTTAAAAAGTATCAAGAGTTAGAGCCAAGGTCTACCCATTTCCTGCATTAAATATAACGCGGAAGTAGAAAGTGTAACTACATCTACCCCCACCCAAAATAATATGAATTATATCACATTTTGAATTGTAATTCTCACTAAAAATCACATCGTAAAATTGCCTCCTTTAATTCAAATTTCGTTTGTGAAAATGTGTGACAACGGGAAGTCCGCCGACTATTTTATCTTTGATATTTAGTGAACATATTTTTTAAATTTTTTTTCTTTCTTGGCTTGAAAATTATTTCTATTAAGAAAAGTTAAATAAAATTAATTTTACGAAGACCTGATTCTTTAAAGAATATTATATTCGTACAAAAAGTAAAAGTCTAAATGTTAATCTGAACGTTAGGCATTATTTTAGTGTCAGGTTTGTTCAAATTAGTTTAGAAAATAGGCAAATAAATTAAAAGTCTATCGGGATTAATAGAGACAAAAGGTAGCCTAGATTTTAATCGAAAAACTTTCAATTAGATGGACATTTCCAGGTAGCGAATTACTAGGCTAAAGTTTGCTCGTTAATATTTCCTAAACTGATCTCTCTTTATTTGAAAATATGCAGTATGATTCCAATGATCCTAATTGTATTATAACTACCTACATGTTTTCAGAATAGTATTAAATGATATATTTTGAGAGAAAATGTTAGTAACAATTGTGATTCTCAGTTAACATTCAATAATAACGACAATTGCGAGTTACTAATAGGATTATAAATGGTCTTTGTCTCTGTATGTCATGTCTCTTTCTGTAATAATCTCGTGAAACTGTTCCAAATTTTTCCACTCGAATATTTATATTCAGGGTTGAAATTATTTAGAAAGAAAATATTTCATATATGTATCTATGAACAAGATTCTGATCACTAGTGAAAATAAACGGAAGCTGAAGCTGTTCAATGCTGTTGCGCAAAAAAAGTAAAAGTGAATTGAATTATTAATTACACTTAACAAATGCAATTAATTTAGTAATGACAATATTGCCTTTTTGTCGCTTTAGGAGTCTTACAAGATTTGTTACCTCTTCGCCGAATTCAGGCTTATAATTATCCCCAAATATTGAACTGGTATTTCGTTAATATCAATTACTAATAAAAACACATGCATTATTCATTAGCAGAAAAGAACTTGGAAAAGACGCACCGTTTGTTATCAATCTTACAGAATAAATTGAATGTACGTCGTACACATAATATAAAAACGTGTCTATATTAATAAATTATGACGACATATTTGTGAAGTTTTATTACAAATAATACTATTGATAATTCATAACAGAATAAAAAAAAGTAACCGCCATTCATGAAAAATCCATGTTATGCAAAATTAAGTATGCATGAAAAATCCATGTCATGGAAAATCAAGTATGCCTGTTTCTTGATCTCCAACCTCAGAGGACTCTGACATATTACGAAAGTATCATTTTACGAAATGACATTACAAAAATCTTTAATAAATTTTTAAGTTATCACAGATTGTAATTTTCATAATAAAATTTCGGGAACAATTAGAAACGATTATATATATATATATATATATATATATATATATATATATATATATATATATATATATATACATTTATGTAATTGATAATTTTAACAATTTCATTATTTTGGGCGTCGAGTTTTTCTGGTAGACTGTCATAATTAACTCTTTTAGAAACATCAAAATATCTGTTAATCGCATGGAACACTCGCACTTGGGGGTTCCGTATAAACTTATGTACATGTAAAAGTTTAAATGTTGAAACCTTTGAATGTTTAAATGTTTAAAAACAAGCAAAATTTAATATAACTTTAGGTAACGGTGCTATTCTGTTGTGTAATTTCCTCCTTGATTGAGTGTAGTATATAATGTTGAACTTATGCTTGCCCTGTGGATAAATTACGGTTGTGAATTGCCCCTCTAGGTATTAGATCATGGAGACCTTAGACCAAAATTAATTGGAGTATTTCATGTGTATTACGATGTAGAATATGTATCATGGTAGAATATTATTAACAGATGTATTTTGGCAAATTTGAAAAGAATATGGCAAAACAAATTGTTTTCAGCCTGTTTGATTTTTCTAAAAGCTATTACTTACTTTGGTTGAACATTTTTTAAAGGAAGTAGATATTTTCTATCAAATTATATTATTGAAAGCATATTATAAAATTCATGGAAGCGAAATATAAATATGAATACAGTGAAAACTCTCATAACAGGTTAAGACTTTTATTAACCTGACGTTACTAACTCCCTAATAGTCTTAGTGAATGAGCGGCAGATTTAAAGTTTTCACCTTCATCTTTATGAAATTGAATTTGTGCTGGATTTTATTTATTCTTGAGTTTATTTAGTGTGCGTCAGTTTAATATTCTACTTGAGGTATCTGATGAAAATGTCGATTCATTGAAATAAAGTAACATTATTCCGTACCAAAAAAGTAATGAAATCAGAGATTCGTGTGTTTTAGGAAATGTTTTTACGTTTATTACTGTTTTTCGATTTTAATAATTTATGGAAATAATTTTAGTTATAAGTGTTTATATTTTTAAATTTGTTTGTATTTTGTCTACTAATACAGTTAACGAAAAGCAATTTTCATTGAATCTCCGAAACCATGTTAGTTTTTAAATTAAATTTTTCATGTATTATTTTTGACAGCAGTTAAAACGACCATTTTCCTTTGGAATAATTATATTAGCTATTGCGTGATATTGTACGAGTAAGATGCTTTGGCCCATATTTTCCCGTATTGCCAAAGAAATGGATTACATAAAATTAAAATTTGGAATTTCATTGTTGAAATTTTGTGAAACATCAAACATTATCATATCTGCTGCTGAATATTTTATTAAAATCTTACTGATATTAATTTACATAGTCAGTTTTGAAAAATAAATGAATGCACAGCGACTCTACTTGTTTAGATATAGCATTTAATCGATTATGCGTTTGTTCTATAGATACACAAATGAAGCTGATTTAACACGACATGGCGTTGCCAGCATTCAATATATTTATGCCGGAAGCTATTTTTGGAAAAAGAAGAAAATTATTCCAGAAAGAGTTTCAGACTACTTTTTGCAGTTGCTGTTAATTATTTTATTTTTAAATTAGATCTTCGACTTTAAAATATGAAAAGAGCATCAAGACCGAAACTATCTTTCATCACTTCTCTGTACCTTCGAATCATGTAAACGAGAAAGAGGTAGACGAAATTTGGAATTGACTATTAAAAAGTTACGAGGCTCAGAAGATAATATTTTAGAATTAGGAGAGGTGTTTTACGCATTAAGATTATAAATATTTTAATAAAAAACTGAAGTTCTACTTAAAAATACCTTCACGAGTTTATAACGAAAGCGTTTCACTAAATATACGAAAAATTAATACGCATAAGTGTGTTTGCTGCTAACTGCTAAATAATCTTTTTCTTTTTGAAAACATTTGAACAATTGGCGAATTTAGAGTTTTAACAAGTAGAGTTATGTAATACTGATGGCTTTGATCATTATAAATTTGTACCTTATTGATTATTTTAATTAGCACAATTATGCACAGTTTCGCATAGTGTACATACTCATAATACTGTTTGATGTGAAAACGAAAATAACCCACCCCAAATGTATTGACTTATTTCCCTATCCGTGGCTAATTGATGGGTTCATGGAAGCAAACGGATTTTTTTCCACTAACGTATTTCAGTTTTTAAAAATACTTTACATTTTATTTAAAAAAAAATTACGGTTATTATTTGTCTGTAAACATAGCATGTTATATTTCCTTTGTTATATGCTTCTATATGGAATGCAATTCCTTACTTGCAAGTTAGACATTTTGACATAGTGTCCATGATATATAACAAAGTATATAATAATATATGATATTAGACATTGCAATCAACATATGTGATGTTGGTAAATAAGCTAAAACACAATATTTTTTCCTAAAAATGTAAATGGTTAGACGACACTTACTGAATTTCATAGTTTTTTTAATTTAGAATGACGTCAATATTCACTTCCAAATATTATGTTACATTCCAAATCATTAGTAGATGATACCAATAAAGTTACTAAATATTTATTTTATTCTAAAAGCATTTCGGAATACTATCAAATACATATAATAACGTTAACAGTGTTTTAAGTTCTCAGAGAAATAGAGAAAAACTATTCCTAAATACAATAAAATTATATGTGTCATAAAAGAATTTGGCTCCCAATATTTATCGGTATATTAATTTATACGTGAAAAGAAAACTTTGTACATATTATAAGCATACTGTGCGCGGAGGAGTGCAAGCTTTGATACAGGTAAAGTTCATATGGAGCAGGAGTGCAGAAAGCTAAAATTTATTTGTAAAATATCCATATATTATAGCTCCTTTTTAAGCATATTGCGCGCACGGAGGAGTGTCAGATTTGGCATAGTAAAAGTTAATATGAAAATGGAGTGAAAAGGCTAAAATTAAAATACTGATAATATATATTACAAATACATTAAAATATTTATTGTTTGTGTTCATATTGTCAAAGTCAAGTACATAATAATCCGTAGTCAAATAGTGCCACTATTACACAGTAGAGATTATTGCCAAAGAATTTTAAAACATAAAATTTTACTCATTCAGAGTTTCACTTAAAACAATAAGCTTTAACCTTCAAAATTTAAATAATTACGGTCGAATTTCAACCACTGACCGACTACTAGTAATAATAAATAGTACTAGGCAAGAGCAGTAACATATTTATTTCCCTTTTCATTTTAATTTCAAATATAAATACGGAATCGATAAAAATGCTGACAGTTTATTGGCGACCAATTTATATTCCTTCAGATGGTTTGAACTAAAGAGCATTAAACAACTAAACTATCACGGAATAGTCCGTTTAATAAAAACTCACATTTTTAAATATAAGGAAAATATTTTTCAGAACTTATTTTCAAATTTCACAATAAAAAGTTTGTTTATATTTCTTTAGACTTTATTTTCAAAGTGCGCCAAAATAAGTTTATCTAAATATTTTTATATTTATGTACAAAAAAAAATCAATGTTACTTTTATTAAATCTTCACTCGTAATAAATTTTGTAAATTTAAATATTCTAAAAATACCTTTTAATATACTTCTTACTAAAACTTTAAATTACTAATTTTAATATTATAACGTATTTGAGAGTTTTGTTATAAATTTGTTCATACCTTCTTTCCCCTTTTTAAAATCTTAATATATGGGGTAACATAACAATAATAATCATAATAATCGAATCAGAAAAATTTAGTTAGTTTTCAGATTATAATTTTATTTCCTTTTGCGGTGATAAAGATTTGCTTATTGTTATTTAGCTTGCTTTTCCGTTATATATATATATATATATATATATATATATATATATGTATATATATATATAAACATATATATATATATATACATATATATATATATATATATATATATATATATATATATATATATATATATATATGTATATATCTACATATACTGAAATAAAGTCGTCGAGTTGTAATATTAATATTGAATTAATATTAAGTTCATATTACCTTAGTTTAAAATTTCAACGCACTCTTCCGATTAGGGCCTTCCTGAGAGGTGTAGGTTTCCTACACAAGATAAGCTTACGTAGATATATATCTGAATTTACCCCATAGAAGATAAACGTTTATAGATATGTAATTATTCAAAACTATCAAAACCGCAGTTAAAATTAATCGAATTAATTTCGATTAAAATTAACCTAAGTTCCGCATTTTGTAATGGCCTGTAGTAGGGTTGCCACGTGTACTTTATAATAAAGTACGTTTACAATAAAAACGTACAATACGTTATTTCGGGTAAACATATTTTATACTTTATGTGGGCAAATAGTACATGCAAATACTTTATTTTACCAATTTCGACTGTTAAAGGTTTTGGTTTAATTAACCAAAGAAACAACAAAGGCAAGCTATTATTGCATGTGACGGAATGGATAACATCGTTAAAGCATAAAGCGATAAAATTAAATGTTAAGCGGTACTGTCGTTTTTGAACGTAGCATAAAACATCAATATCAATTATCATCTCAATTTGTCATGGTTTATGTCTGAAAAATCAAACAAATATTTTCAAAGTTCATTTTGAAGTTATAAAAACAATGTTGCAGCCGCTGAGCTAATGTATAACACTGTTAAGCATAATTTTAACTATTATAGTATGGACTGAATTGTTAAGTTAAATAAAATTATTTATGTTATTTCAAGCACAGCTACAAGTATTCACTTAGTCAGGACCAAAGTGGAAGCTCTGGTTACAGAGGTGTTGGGGTTATATGTTTACAAAATGCAATAGGCGATTTGAATAAGGATAATTTATTTTTCTCTTTACTTTTCCCGTTGGTTGTGCAATATTTTAAATTTTAATAAAAATGGCATTCAAAGTAAATTAATTGATTTCTGTGAAAATATCAACGAATCAGCTGATGGCAAGTTGCATGCAATTCAGAGGTCAATAGAACAATGCAACTTACCATTTGGTAATATATCTGGGCTAAGTGCTGATAACATAAACGACAAATTTGGAATAAACCATTTTGGTTCGATTAAGGGGAATTGTGATCCACATATAGTGCACTATTGCACGAAAAATGTCAAACTTTTGTCTTATGACATTAAAAATGTCATCTTTAAAATCTATGCTTATTTTTCCCAAGCAGCTCTTCGGAGAGAAAAATAAAAAAAATCATTGAATCGGTAGATGAAGATTCTCATGAACTCAAACGCTATCTAGGAAGCAGATGGCTCTCTCTCCTATTTTATGTAGATACGAAATTTTTAAATTGGAAATCCACATGAAATTATTTTGTATTTTTAAGAGAAGCCTGATTTTGTAAAATTTATTATTGTTGATTATCAATGGTAATCATGACTTGATTGCTGTTTACCCCCATTTTTGTAGTCACATTTTATATGTGCATAAAACTGTAAAATTCCTAAAAGTGAATAAAAGAACAATTTTGGACACATATGATATGATTATGCACAATCTTAGAAAATAATTAATGAAAATAAAAGAATATCTCTTCTTTGGGTATGAAACTGAAAAAAAAATTAAAGAAATTGAGTTGCGTTGCCTGAAGTTAATCAGATAATTATAAAAAAATTCATATTTTTCTTAGATAAAGTTTTAGGTTACCTGGATCGATGATTTGATTATTGTCACACAAATTGGCTCTTTTCATTGAGCATCATAATGTATAATATGAGCATTATGTTCTCATACTTGTAACTTTCACACTTCAAAAACTTAATTTTAAAAAGAATGACCTGTGTGAAGAAATTAATTTATTAAAGGAGTTATATGCACAAGCTAATAATTTTGTAGATTTTTCGTATTTATCTACGTCGCATAAGTGGCCAAAATTTTTTCACAGTAGTAATGATTTTGTAAATATATACAAAATCGCATCATTTCTGCAGGCCATTCCCGTATTCCACTTCAGCATTTACAGAGAGAGATTTTTTTCTCTGATGGATGCTAAGTGGCAGGACGAACGAAATAGAGCGTCCCTAAACTTAATAAAAAAACAATTATTTATCTATCTTAGTAATGGACATAGATTGTAAAAATGTGTTTAAGACGTGAATGTGTTGTGAATTATTTACAGGAATTAATTTGTTCATATGTTTACTTTTCACTTAATTTGTTCATAGATTGTGCCAAATCTAAATAATAAAATAATATAGTGTTCAAGCGGTTAAGCGTTGCCAAACCAATTCAAAGTGCGTGTATCCATATTTTTGACAAGACTAAAAATTTTCACAACGGTCTTAAAATTGTTCACTGAAGTTAGATTTAGTTTGATGCAGAGTATCTGTGTGAATAAACGATTTTGTGAATCGTCTGTGTGAATAAATAACTGTTTATCTGATTTCAACTCAATTTTTATTTCATGTTTTATACGTAAGCTTCAATTTACATATTACCAGTGATGTACTTTCAGGTTCATATAATTAAATAATTTTCTTAAAATTGAACAATGGCATTAGAGTCCTACATTAAATACATTGTTAATAAGTTTAACATTGTGTTAACGCATCAAACATTGGTATATATAATACATTAAATAATATTTATCTAACGTTGAACAATATATATGTGAATGTTGAGACGTAACATTAAAAGTAAAGTTAACATAAATTAACAGTGTTGACAGATCAAGAATTTACGACAATTGATATATTATATAGTTTTCGTTAACATTAAGCAATATATAAAAAAGCAATATATATATATGTATATATATATATATATATATATATATATATATATACATTTTATAATATTACTTCAATATTGACAATCCAACATAATCCATCCAACTTGATAATATATCGTAAAATAATAATTCCATGTTGAATCAAATTTAATAGCAACAGATTGCTACCATTTAACAGATAATCAAATTGCAAAGTATCAACACATTTTAAAGATCAGATAACATTAAACATATTGAACAAAGCAGCATGAGTTTAAGCCATTATATTTAATTGGTAGTCCAATATTTCCACGAGGTATTTATGTACCAATCTATAATATTTTTGTATATTATGGATTGGTACATAAATACCTCACATCAACAATATTCTCATAAATTTTGTTGTTGCAAATTTGTACCTAATGCCTGTATGTTTACAGAACAGAAGAATTTTGTGAACTCAACGTTTTCAAATATATTTATAGCACTTTGCTTAAAAGGGTTTAAAGACAAAATTTATAGTTTAATTTCAATTGAATTACAGGGTAACTCATACCGCCTCCTTGGTGGTCGTGCAGGAATCCGTGAAAACTACTTTAGCGGTAGATAGAGCCAAACTTTATTTGCACTTACTGGATCAGTTTACAGTACCTTTGTTATTGAGGAATGTATATTCAGTTACCGGGTATCTGGTTTCAATATTGTTTGCATAACCTGCATCATGCAAATAGCATGATTCTATTTTCTTAACCGAATTTTAGTGAGATTCATTGTAATTGTATGAATATTTGATTACGTAATTTATAGCGAACATTATATAGGATCTACTCAGAGTTGCAGTAGCAATTAGTGATTACACTGCGTTTCTTTATTTTTAAGTAGATCGTCACTTTACTGCTGACGTCGGAATAAGTCTAATCTAGCTCCCGTTTTTGACGATGTCGTTTACTGACAGCAAATTTGTTATCAGATTTGACACACATAGCCATTTTTGGTTGGAATATTATTATACTTATCTATAGTATTATCAATATCCAGATTTTCTTAACTGTTCCCCTTATTTTGAATGGTATGCCTTCCCTGTAGCTACATGGCAGCGTCTAGTCGTTTATCTACGCAAATACCATGCCTTACACCATGCCCCAATTTTGTTTGTTGAGTCAGTCAAAACTGTAGTGCAACTTACGTTTTCATAATTCAAGCTCTTTTTTGTTTTTGGCTCAGATCTCAATTCCATTCTTAGATGATTCATCCTGACTAACCTATTACAATTAAAACAATAAATTTTGTTTTGAAGACTATTGCTAAACTTTGTCGTTCAAAATTTGTGTTCATCACAAAAACCTTCATTCGTGTCGCTAAAGGGTGTACTGACATCTCGTAAAATCTTTACTTTGACCAAATCTACATATATCTTTAAATCCGAACTTTTGGTCTACATAATCATTGTTTTTTTAGGAAATCAACTCGAAATCTGCTTTGAATGTTTCTGAGTTTATGCGGTATAATCACTGATCTGCTGATGAAATATTTTATATTTTAACACTTCAGAGTTGTACACAGAACCCTTTTAGCCCTAAATCATCAAAATCATGTGTTAAATTATTTCATACCTCCTTTGCATCTTGAGCTTTAGAAATATGGACATAGAGCATCCTTGCGTTACAACAATCCTTCAAAGCTGTATGTTGCTGTTTTAAAAAATATCCACAATTATACTTGTCGATGATAAATCTTGACGGCAAATATTCACAAGAAATAATTTTTGTAACGGGTAAATTTTCATTTAAATGTGAAGAATTGTTTGAAGCCATTTTACCTTTCTTTTTGTGTCGTTGTTGGAAGTTCGATAAATGTACGTTTGCAGGTTATATTAAGTTGATACTTAAAAGTAAAATAAAAACTTTGAACTATTTTCGAGTTAAGGTTACTGAAACTTGAACGAATATTGAGTTGAAAGAAATACGTTGGAAATTATTGAGTTATCCGGTTGAAGAATTCGGGCAAATAGCTAATGCAACTCTTATGGCCCTGAAGAGGAGAAATAAAACAGAAAGTTCGAAGTTTGAACCACGTTTTTCATGATCATTCATCATAAGCTATTACGGTTGCACAGGAAGAATAAATATAACTGTCTCTTATTTTAACGTTTAATTTGAAAGCATTAAAATGAAAACATAATATAGAATTTTATAATTTATCTTATTCTAAAATATATCTTATAAGTCACAAATTACCTTTCTCAAGTTTAATGTTCTGATGATGATTAGAATTAAATCGTTTGTAGAATTAAATTGTTAACATGTTAGGGCATGCATAAAATGTAATTAAGGAAATTGTTAAGATTGAAACTCTTTACATTTAAAAACAAAGTTGCCAAAAATCGAAAAAAAACTTATGAAGATCGATATGTAAACAAAAAAAAGAGAAAAATTAAAACGTGTTTTAGATCACGTAAAATACATCATCACAGTTTATCGAGAATTAAAGGGAAAAGACCTGATATTCAATTTTAGATTTGTTAAAATTTAAAAAAAATATTTCGTCGTAGGTTTTCTGAAAGAAGATTTAGGCAGACTGCCATTTTATTTTATGTTTCTCTTTTTTGAAATAATTTTTAATGAGAAATAAATATTTTTACAAGCTATTTTAGCTTAGATGTATGAAATGTTTTATTTAATTTATGTGTTGTTTTCGTAAGTAGGATATTAATCAAAGGAAACCTTTATTTAATAAACTTTAATTTTAATAATTTAAGACATATTTATGCTTCCAAAATATAAAAATACAGAAAAAAATATTATGACTTATTAAAATAAAAACTAAATTTAACAATACACTGGTGTTCTAAAATTTATTATAAAAGTTAACTTTTACTTAACCATAAATACTTTTAATACCTTTTTATTTAAACAACAGAATACGCAATCAAATTCAGAATTAAATAAATCCACGAAGAATTGCGACACGTAGAATTTTCATTGCTGGAGACTTTATATTTTGAAATGGATTTATTTTCCTGGTAATAACTAAAAACTAATAAAAATAATTTCCAAAATGTGAAATTATATTAATATTTAGAGCATTCTTTATTGTACTGTACGTTGATAGGATAAATTTTATCTTAATGTTAAACATGTTGCAATATAAATATAGAATCACAGGAATTTAAAACTTTCCGAATATTTAATTCGATTTCCATGTGCATCAATATTTAAAGACAACAAAATATATAAATGAATAAGCTTTTATAAGTAAATTAAACCAAGAAAATATTTTCCAGCGTACAGTTATCTAATACGTGTGAAATAGATTCCAGCTGTTTCGCTGCAATGCAACAAAATGAAACTCGTCCAATAACAGAAGGTACTCTGAGCGCAAAGCATGATACGCCACCCCCATTTATAAACTCTATACCGCTCCACAACAATAGTTTATTAAAACAAAGAAGTCTATATTGCATTTCAATGTACATTTAGGTTTGCTTCCATATTATTCCATATAATGATTGACAATTGTATCAATATAAATTAATTTCGATGTGCATCTGAATTACTCCTGATACGTTTATTCAATGCTTCTTCGTTTATATAGAATTCTATGAGCTCGAAATAATTTTTTTAATTCTCATTAAAGTTTTTAATAATGTTGTGTATCATGCTATGTTATATATATCTTACATAGGAATGAATTTTTTGAAGGCGTTACGCAACCAGGCTTCAATAGACTTTCTACGTTATATTTTACCAGACACGTAACTAGTGTAAATGATTATTATGAATTTTCTTAACCTATATAAAGCCTATAATAAGTAAAGAAAAGTGACTTAAAAAATATTCCTGAGTAATGGGGACCTAAATGTGAAGTTCGTAAAATTTTGATTTAACTCTATGGGCATCTTATTTATATTAATAAAAAAAATGCGAAGAACAGTGCACAATATTATACATTTACGTCATACAAAAAACCTCTTTGAAATTCGAACTTTAGTTAGTGGATATCTCAGTATTATACAAAATAATACAAGGTCATAAAAATCTACTAAAACTTATATATATATATATATATATATATATTACAAGTCTTCAGCGATCTATACACAAAAAAACCTTGAATTATGCTCCAGCAGGATTATGCTCCGCTGAATAATTCACATTATATTTAATAGAAGTATTTCTTAATATAATATTATTAATCTATTTACAGTGGTAACTTGTGTATCAGTGCTTGTAACTTACAGGCATATACATATTTTGTAGTTACCAAAGAATAAAATCAATAGTCACTCACTTATGACTGCCACGGATGATAGATCAAATTATGAATGTACTGATTTTTCAATCGATTGAAGTAAAAATAAGTTTTTAAGTCACAAGGTATCGAAAACTAAAGGAGAAAATAAATGATATAAGCATTTGCGACATGTCGTCCCCCGTTTTCGACACATTTTTGCACACGTTTTTTTGTTTCTTCGCAGATTTCATTAAAAAAAGAAATGTCTTGGTTCACTTTCTTGGTAATTTTTTTGGAATGTGACCGACCATAAAACTTTATGTATAAATTGATTGCCGGACGATTTGACGGCATTGTTCTAGTATCTACTGACAATAATTTATTCTAACATCATAATCATGAGATAATAGTGCATGGATTTTCTGTATTTATACGGACATTGGCGAACTTTATTTAATACTTTGTAGACAGTATTGTGGCTAATGCAAAAATATCTTCCTGTTTTTCATGTACTTGTCGTCGGATCACGCTTGAAATGTTCCAAGACTTGTTCTTCAACACGTGGTGAAACTTGACGTGCTATTTGATAGCCATCTTGTATGTGCTGGACAGCGTCAATTATCGTCTTAGCATTACGCGGTGATCACTCTTTCCCCATAATTTCTACGATACGCAGCTAATACTCTTGCGTATTTCTACCATGTTTACTATATAGTAACACCATTTGCATGTACTCTTGAGCAGTAAACAGTGGCCGTGCGTGAGGCATGTTTATGCTAAAGAAATAATAATACAATACGGTAAAAACTTATGGACACAACACGATTGAACACAAAGAGATTTCGCAAGCGACGAAATTTATGTTAATAATTGACCTCGACCATGAATGCGCTTTCACACACGAGACGAAATTGGCAACATAGCATATCTCTCTTACTTGTCAAACAATCCATTTCCACCTTTATTACTTATGAGTAAAATATAATTTATTTGCGGCGTTTGAGCGGCTGGAGAAATTTATTTAATACTAATAACTTTAACTGGCGGTAAAGTATACGTAACGAAATATGTTAGCATTCGAGCAGGCAGTTTTCCATGAAATGTTCATGGTGCCATAATTTCTAAATCACTTGAGATAATAAATTCTGGTTTTCACCAATGATATGCATACAATAAAGCTATTCATTGGTTTTTATTTGTCGTTTATACGGTGTATATATATATATATATATATATATATATATATATACTTACATATTTATATAAATATATTAGTGTATTCATCAACAAACATTTCAAGTCTTAAATACTGTTTGATTCTTCATTATAATTTAATTTTTATTAGATATGTTATTGCTTTATCAACAGAAATAATAAATCTTATTAAAAACTCTGGCACATTCACCTTTTTGGCTCTTAAGGTTGTTATTCTCTAAAAATAAGCATTTTAATTAATCGATTAAATAGTATAATTAGCTAATTTAATATTTCTAAGATAAAAAACTGGTATAATTTACAAAATTATTATATGTATATATATGTATATATATATATATATACTTATTTATTTATATATTTATATATATATATATGTATATATATATATATATATATATATATATATATATATATATATATATATATATAGCAGGAATATATCTTTATTTATAGTTCATATGCAATTAATAACATCGTGTAGCAAAGTTTTATAAGTTTTATATCCATAGTACTAGACACGAAATCGGTGTGATATTTACATGCACCTCAAGCAGTTAGTTAAACAAATTAGTTAAAGCTGTTATGCTGGAATATGCTACAAATAACGCAATTAAAATGTTAATAACATGAAAAACTCATCTAATAACATGAAGAAACTTTACGCACAGAACGCAATAAGTTGCCTCGTAAATAAATTTTTGAAGCTTGGGGGTTTAATCAAAACACGTAATACGCATGCATTTGTATTTACTTTTTCATACATATTAGCTCTCATACATTCTATTACCTGTATGTATATATATATATATATATATATATATACATATGTATATATATATATATATATACATATATATATATATATATATATATATATATATATCTCCTATAAAGCACGATAAACTTATGTTATTAGTCGTCAACGCCTTTATCTATTTTATTTCCATAATTTTCTCCTATTGGTTCCTAAAGTGTCTTCATGGAGTGCTTTCCTGAAATAATCTATTAGTATTTTTCTCCAAATGCAAATATAGCATGCAAATATTATGTAACGTTTGACTTTGGAGTATCGATTTGGTAATTTATAAAAAATAATAATGTTCCTGTGTATGTACGTATTTTATACGCTTCATTGATTTCCTCGAGGATTTGGAATTATTGGTCGGATTGTAACCGACCAATCAAGGAAGGATCTTAAGGAAGGACCCCGATATTGATAGTGGAATTAAAATACAAGCTTACAAACCATAAAGACATCACTCCTTATCGTGAATTCGTCAATGGCAGTGTACAGCATGGAAGACATAATTTTTCTTACTTTTTTATTCAATTTTGCGGTGCTATACCTAAGATGAACCTTACTTCCTTTTGCAGCATGTGACACTAAAAATGATTAAAATTTAGATTAAAGAACAGTGAATTGCACGATTATTCCAAAGTCTTAGCAATTGCGATTTACATGGATTAGCATGTTTTATCCCCATGCCAAATTAAAGTTTCAACGTCAAACGGTGTCTGAGAAAACGAAAATTACTTTATGCCAGTAGGCAAACAAAGAAGAATAACGATTAGATAAATCAGTTACAATTTTTTTTTGGAAAAATGGAAAGCTAGGAAAAATTCACTGTAATAGTTCGGCATATGTATCTTAAAAATATTTTCATGTACCTTAAAAATATTGTTATGTAATACTCGACTTTCATATAATGATTTTCCTCAAGATGGCAGTTCCTTCATTTTTTAAGGGTAACAAATGTTTTGGGGAAGAAAATATTTTGGAAATTTGAAACTTTGAATTAATCTTGCAAACAGTCTTTAGAGCATGTTAAAGATTTGTGTGAAAATAAGCTAAAATAATTATATAGAAAGATGTTAGCTCAAATATTTCTCTTTTTTTCCTTCAGCTTCTTCTTGATTTTTCCTTCTCCCACATTTCTTTATATCCATTCTCTATTGTCTTATCTTCTTTGTCACAATATTCGTATTACCTGCCCCACTTTCTCTCCATTTACACTTCTCTCTTTATGTCAGCCTCAGTTTCTCCGTATATGTATTATTTCTACTCCACCAATTTTTTCCTATTCATCCCTCCACCCAATCGTTTCCTGCCCGACTGCTCCTCGCCCCTTCTACCCATTCATGCTTCCCCTCCACTTCTCTCCCTTTCCTACATATTCTTAACTTTTACACTCCCATCATCCTTACCGCTGTCTGTCTCTCTTTTTTTCCTCCTATATCCAATTCCATAAGCGCTTATTAGTAGGTATATAAAAAATGACTGAATGGAAATTTGTGCTGCAATGTACTTGACATATTTGGTCATGTCTTCTAAAAAAATATTGTGAATTTTACAAATGTTATACAGCATAGACTTCATAAAGTCAACAGCGCAAACTTTTTTATAAATGGCTGGTGTAAACTAGTAGTAGTGATTAGAATACATTCCAATACATACTGTTTTTTAACATTTCTATATATTAGCATCCAAACTTTTTTCAACTACGGAGAAATAGTGGGTATGTTTTGAAAAACAAAATTTATTATAAATATTAAAATGTTGAGGCAAATTTATTTTCCAAGATAAAAAAACCTTGATTACACTCCAATTTTTACTTAAAAAAAAGAAAAAAGAAAAGTTAACTTTACATATGCAAGAAAATAAATATTTACAAAAAAAGCAAAGAAGAATCTGTTTCATTCAAACTGGTACTCCAAAATTGTAATAGACGACTAAATCTTAAAATTGTTTAGTTACACAAATTTCGACTGTAAAATTGCACTCACAAATCATCATATATATTAACACGCTAAGGTTAAGATGTTACTCTCCCTTTTTAGAAAAAACCTCACAACTAATCCACATAAATTATATATCATTTTATAGATAATTGCTTGCTCTACCGGCATCCACAACTAAAAAAAATATTATTGCTATTGTTTTTGCAAATTAATTAATTATTAAAATATACACAAAACAGCAATGCTGCCATCTAACGGCTCAACGTCAATATGATTGACGGTCTGTAAAATTTTTGTTTAATTTCAAATACCCTCACGTATAAATAAAGTGGCGCTTTAGCTCAATGCTTTCGATACTTGCGCCTCTATATGTCAATTTTAGTAAAATATTTGTTTGATCTGTCATCTGAGCTTCATAATGGAATAAATAATGCGAAGACTTCGCACGGGTCACGCTAGTATTAGTTAATTTTATTAAGAAGCTTTCTGCACTGCCGTTAATGAAAATGGCACACAAATGAAGGCAATATTTATCCGGATCATGATATTGAAAATGTAATGACTGAAATTAAAATTTTAGGTATAGAATATGAAACTGCACCAATTTGATATTTTTTTCTTCTTCTTTTGGAGAGGAGGTTAAGCTTTATAAAAACCAACGTGTTAGTCTAAATATAAAACTATTGGACACCATATGGAAAGCATCAGTGAGTAAATATTTAGTTTCTCAGCACTCTTTTGTTGAACTGTTACCGTCTTTATCAGAATTTTAATAATTAAAATTGTAAATATCTCCACTTTAAATTCGAGTAATTTTTAATATATATTTCAGTATATATAAACATACATATATATATATATATATATATATATATATAAACATATATATATATATATATATATATATATATATATATATATATATATATATATATATATATATATATATATATATATATTAACTGATCACATTACTCAGATTTTACCCATAATTTATAGTACGCATTGAATACAGGTTCTTCCATTTTTCCATTATTGCTACTTCCGCCCATTTGGAAACTTGAATATGGCTGTTTGTTTAGGCTGATTGAAGTAAAATTTATAGGTCAATTAAAAAACAATTGCGCGTGTCAGCTCCGACGCGCGACTGGAGTTTACTCCTTATGATTGTCTTGGAATGTTTAAAATAGGCAACACCGTCATTAAATGTAAATAGAAAATACTTTCATAAAAAATACTGAGAATATAATTATTTTCAAGTAAAAAACAAATGAACAAGATCACATATACACATCAAAATTAAAAACATTTAATAAAGGAAATTTTTTTTAAAATAAAGGAAATTTTTAATTATGCAACAAAGAAGCCATCAAATATTCACACATAATGACATTTAATGATTATATCTTGACATAAGCGAACGATAGTAAACTTTATGTGTCACACTCCGTCATTGCGATTTTGCCATAAGAAAATACCAAAAAAACATATTGATATCTCATCTCAGTTACACTTTTTTAACGGTCTGAACTTCGTACGCTCTCAACTTCTGATTTTATTCCTCATAAAACTTCTTACGGAGCGCTATATATGAAAATCGATTCTTATGGAGTGAACTCTTAAAATTTAAAATTTTCATTATCACCACGATAAACACTTCAAGATAGAAGTACAGTGGCATCTACTTATGTATTAATGCGGGCCAGATGATTTGACATAGATCCCCAATGATTATAGACTACGCCATTTTCTTCAGACATCCAATTTTTTTATTTGTATCGTATTTACGTTTCGAAGCCAGTTTCATCTAGGCTTCCCCTAGATAGAGAATACTTAATACTTGTAGGTGAACTAGCACTTATTAACTAACTGTAACACTTACGTGAACTAGCACTTATTAATTAGGATTGACCTAGTTACGTTTTACATTAGTACACGAAAAATAAACCACATACAAAAGTTGCATATAACTTTGTATTTTTAATAGAATCGATTTTTTTTTAAATGAAAATATAAATTGGATAAACTTGAAAAATAATATTATTTTTCGAAGGAACTCTTTAATTCTAACCAACACAATTTAATCTATTATTCATCAACCAATTGTACTCTTTAATAATAAGATGATATCTTCCAGTGCGAAAACAATATTCACTACGAAACAGTACATACAAATCGCTGTGGCACGAGCGTAGGGGCTTTTTGAAAACGAAGAATCAATATAAAGCGGAGCTTGTCGCCGTTTTCTTCTTTACCAACGAATGGTTTAGCTGCAGACGGTATAAGAAACGGTTTTGCATTTTCCATCACAGATAGAAAACGAGTTTATTGCTCTTATGCGAAATACTGTCTTTCGTTTATATTTTTCCCTGGAAATGAATATAGCTTTGAAGTTTAACTATTTTATAACTTTTTACTTAAAATATCTCTTTAATGCAGAAAAATTAACTTCAGATTTTTTTCCATTATTTGATACCGATTGATTCCGTCTCTAATAAATCGTAACAAGTAATCGTTGAAATTCTGCTTTCCCTGGATAATATCTAAGAATGAGGAGTAGTATTGAGCATCTAATTGTAATTTACTTACGCTTAACTAAGCGACAGCAATAAAAATATTTTTATTTAAAAAAAATTTAAATATAATTTAGCACCACTTTTCAAATCATTTTTCTTTTTAATTTAAATAAAATCATACTGTTTCTAGTTCACTTTCCAAATTGATGTATTTCAAAAATGTTTAAAAATGATAAAAAATATAGATGATCGGAGTATATAACAACTTTTTGTATTTTTAAAATTTTTAAATAAGTTAGTCAGAACAAAACTAGAGTATCATACATTATCCAAATTTTTCGAGTTATTGTACCGAAATTTAGCAAGCAGGCAATGAATATGGTATAAAGGCAATAACAATCACAAATACTGTAGCATTCTGAATATTTCGCTGTCATAAAATCAAATCGATTTATGTAAAAGGAAAAAAGTAATGTTCTTTTTAAATACCCAAGCACTATTATAGATATATAAAAATAGATGCGAGCGACGAACTTTATATGTTTCAGACTGTATATTTTTATGAGCAGCACAAAAAACATATTTCAACGAAAAGGGAGAAGATGATAATAAAATCTTTATTTAACTAACATAACAAGAAGCACACTCAAAAGCATTCGTCAAAGAAGCTCGTGGTGTGGGGACAAAGTCGTAAACGTCTAGACTTCTAAGTAATTTCGAAAAGTTATGATTAGGTAAGTTAGCATGAAATTTGGCCTGTTGAATGTCTGGAGACTAAAGTAATAAATAGCCGGATATAATATTAACATATAAATAGGTGTACTGTAGGCGTATTTTGTAAGTTAGCTTTCTTTATTTATGTATTTTTTAAGTTAGTTTTCCCTCTTTGGTATATGTCATTTATCTTAAACGTGAGAAATTTATATTCCCTTCAAGTATAATCAAATATACTCAATATTTGATTTTTCTTAACTTTTTGAATTACTGAGTTGAAAAACGTATAATGCCCTATTCTCTATATGCTTTAATGTAAGTACGTAAGATCTTACTATACTGTCATATTCGAGGTATATTCCCTATTAATGTTTTTGCATGGTTTTATAAGTACTTTATCATAAATTTAAGGCAATATTTTATATTTCCTTCAATTAGTATGTTCTTCTTGCATTATTTCTTCTACATTGACAGGTTTTTCGTCTTTGGTTCTTTTCTTTAAACCTGGTCTTACTACCGCTAATACAACTTAATTAAATATTAAATGGAAAACATTATACGTCAATCCACACATTATGTAGCCACATTCATCCTTATCTTTGTTCGTACTACTTTTATATTCCGAATAATGACATAAGGATTTCATCGATATTGGATTTTAGAAAAAATATTCAAAAAAGGAGTTATCAATTACTTTTCATAATCTTTACAATAAGTAAAACGACTTTTCTTATAAAAATCATACAAATAATCGAATAAGTAGATAATTACACTGATCTACTCTCCCGTTTGATGTTCTCCTTTACTAAACTTGTATAATATATTCGATTAACGTTTTAATCAATGGATGGACTTATTGAAACGTAATTTAAAGTGAATTTAGTATTAGTGAATAATCGCTATTAAACAAATTGTATCAATTGATTTTTAAATTGACTGATAAAAAGCGGACGTTTTTGAAAAATGGATTTTTTTCTAATGTGGATTTATTTCACAAATATTGAAATATTGTAATTTTAATATTTGCCTACAACGCTATATTATTAGTTGTTGTAGGTGTAGTTCGAAGTCTTTTAATTGTTTTCCAATAATAACTAAAAACGACCTCAACTGTCGAAAATTCGTGACACTGCGACATGCAATTTTTAGGACACTTTTTGGAAGGAAGTGCTAGTATTTTACATATTTTTTAAATTACTAATATTTTTTTAAATTTGAATGGCGGCCATTTTAAATATGTTGAGACAATTCAGTCCAACTCTCAATTAGAAATAAAACTAAGTAATTTTTTGCGAATACAATTATAATGAAATAATAAGAGTAACCTCGAATGAAAGAACCTACATCTTGCAATGTTACGGAATAACGTGTCTAGAAAATATTATAGGTAAAAATAGAGTAAAGTTAAATTAAAATTTTAAAGTCTTGATCTCCGTCCTGCGAAATAAAACACAAATTTAATTTAAGCGCGGGTTTTTTTATTAACACTCTCGTATATTTTTTCGTGTTGATTACATAAATGTACTTGTTACAAATTAAATTCCGTAGTTGGAAAAATCTAACCACCGTCATACAAATCTATTTTTAGAAAAAACATAATTTTCAGCTCAATTAAAATATATGATTTTCGGAACGATTGATTATAATAATCAGAAAATTTTAATATGCTCCTCTCGGAAGAAGAAAATCGTCTATAATAATGGCAAAGAAAAAGATTTGTTAAAAAATTATGCAGCCAAAATATTTGCGAACATTTTATCCACTATATGAAAATAAAATTTTATTTCGTTTATTTTTATTCTTTTCTTTAATTTTGTTTTGGGTTAAATGTACAGGTAATTAAAGGGATAGAGATAATGTAATTATCCAATACCTAATATTTATCCAGCATATACACTACGGTGATATGTGTACGTTCATATTATGTTTTGTAACGGTTTTTTTTCACTAAACAGCAATAAATTCTAATTTGCACGCCATCCGTTACTGTTATTACTGCTACATTTGAAAACAAAACACATAATCTGCATATATCTCAAAAACATTTGTGTAGAAATTTTATTGGGGAGGATTTAGCAGTCGGCAATAAATATGTTTCATATGTTGTGGCTAACGACGTTTTAAAAGGATTATTTATAAAAATCTTGCAATTATGTTTTAGTAATTTCAAGAAGCATATTTCCAGAAATAGGCTGTCTATGGAAATTGTTATAAAAATGAGAAAAAAACACAAAACAATTCAAACACATTTGTCTGCAATATGAAAAGTTACATTTTGCATCGGTGCAATTTCAATAAATATTTGGTCCATTTTAGAGACTTTAAAGGTGAGGAGGTATTAGAAACATATTTTTGTATTATTTTATTTGTATTTTTATTTTTTCCAAAGTCGAATATTTCCTAACTAATTTACTATTTCGATTATACCGAGCAGAGGTTTATCACTGATATATTTTCTATGATATATATGGAATAATTTAGCAAATATAGACCAATCACATCACTTCAGTTATGCATAAAGGCAGATTGCAACATAAATAAATAAAGCCTATAACATTTAATTGACATTTCAAACTGATAGCCATATTTAATTATTTTCAAATAAATTAGCAAATACTAGTCTGCAAATATTATTTGTCCATCATGATTTATCTTTGTAATTATTTATATTATCTCTGTAAAATTATCACAATTTTTCTTCATTTTAAAAGTTTTTCATGCAGCACCAAAGCGAAGGAATATGTTGAAAGCAGTGATGCCATTATCTCATGAATAATTAAAAGAAAGTATTAAGCATGTTCATATCTAAGGACAGTAAGTCTGTCAAATATATTTTATATTGTTTGAGTGTAATAATAAATTAATATGTAATATGAGTCGAGGAGGAATATATGATACATAAAGAAACTTATTGTTTTTATGAAAAGGAAATTAACAACTAATTTTAAAGATTCAGATTGTTATTAAAAAATTATAAAAGCATTAAATTTTTAACTGTTAAAGAGCTTAAATTTTGTTCCCTTATTTCAGTTTATAAATAATTTGTTGTTTCACTTTGAATAATATAACACTTTTATTCAAAGTAACATAACCACAGTAGTTAAAATCATGACATGTTTGCATATCCCATATCAGTCAGAACAGAGCTATATAGTTAATCAAAAAAATGTTGCAATCGTTCCACATTTTTATTACATAGTTAAGAAAGTATTAATTTCACAAAGAAATAATATTGTACTCGTATTTTGTAAAGTTATTTAACTTCATTATGATTGCCAATTCGTTAAGATCTATTATTTAATATAAAATTTCCCTAATTATCTCCAACTATTTCTGCTCATGGTTTTGAGATTCAAGTATTTGCCTACATCTGCCCGAACATCAACTGCTCATCTAACTTCTGGTCTACTTTATTAATCTATTATGCGATAGTGGCTACCTGATTTAATTGTTTTACTGTTTTAAATTTGTCAAAAATACTTTCAATGGAGGCTAGTTAGTTTATTAATAAGTTAGGTAAATTCGGAATTATTGAAATTAAATTGTGTATAATGAAATAATTAAAAATACCTTTGCAATAATCGAAGAAGATTAGCAAAAATTTAATTTCAATTAAAGAGATCATCCACAAATCGTTTTAAAATATATAAATTATTCAAATATAAATAATATAAGTAGAAAAGTAGACTTAATTTTCTGAAGGTATTACTATAAAAGCAATAATAAAATATACACATCCAAATTTTACGCAGAGTAAAACAACCTTAAAATAATTTGTAAAAGTACAGAAACAGAAACCATTATAAATGGAACAAACAGTATATCAAAAAAGCTAATACTTAATGACTTTTCACCAAATTACTAAAATTTTATATATTAGCTAATTAAACCTATTAACGTCAACAAAAAAAATTTATCTATATCGCTTCAATTACATATTAATTTCCATGAAATTTATCAAAAACTCACAACTTCGATACATATAAATGTGACCATTGCAATGTGAATAGGGCGTTGAAATTCTATTATACTCCTTTTTAAATGGTAGAAATGGTCAACGAATTTAAAAACGAAGACAGATTGGCCGAGATCTGCGACCTATTGATTTAAATCGTTTTGACATATGTATATTTGAAGTAAGATTGAAACGACAGAGATATGCTACCTTTTGGTCAAAATAAATAGTCCTTTTCATTATCCCCGTCCCTCTTAAAAAAAATCATTATTTGTCATTCCAATCTGACGCGCGAACAGGTCTGTATGTGTGAATTAATGTCACAATGTTGGCAGTGTAATGCAAATATTGACTCTTTTCACACTCCACGAATGTCTTACAAATGATATAATTTCCATACATTTACATACATATTATCACATGCATTATTATATGTAATGTATGTATTATACTTTATTATACGTAAATATCAAATCGGTGTGCTGGATGTGGGACATAGGAGACATAATTTTAATTCGTCGCCATATGCGATTATTTGTTAAGTAAACTAAAGAATGATATCATTTTTGGTCCGAAAATATTGATGAAAATAAACAAAATTGACAACTATTTTATTCTTACAAATTCATACATGTTTACTAAAAGTATAGCCCGTCACAAAAAAGTTGAGGCCGTGTGTCTTCTAAAAAACTTGTTTATTGTCGTATTGAATCATTAACGGCAGAAATGGGTGATTTGTAATTACCAAAATAAAACGAGCAATAATCGCAATTCTAGATAAAAATAGAATTTTTATCTTTTATATATCTAATATTTAATATATTTCATTTACAAAGAAAAACAAATGTTTTTCTTTGCAAAAAAAAAAAAATTCTGCTCGTCAATTCATGAACCAAAAAATTAAAATATTTAGTATAAGACATAATTTTGTTTGGCTAGAAGAGATGGATCATGTAGCTTCAAGTCCACCGTATATGTTTTGTATTAAATTTGATAAAAGAATAAATAAACAAGTAAATGTTTTTTTATAATTACATAATCGAAGATGATGTGTCAATATAACTAAGTATAAAAGCGAATACGAAAAACGGCTCTTTTTTTCGGCTTTTATACTTAGATATTCATTTTGAGAAATATTTTTGTAACGAGTTAAATTCCTTCAAATGGACAATTTATTTGCCAGAAAAATTTAATGGCTCATTTTTCTAAAGAAAAAGTATTTATCTAGAAGTATCAGATATTTACAAGTATACTGAACGCGAGGGAAAGTGTGTTCTATTTTTGAACAGGCTACTGGAATGACGTTTTTACTTCCAAAGTATTTACTGTTATTACTAATTTATTAAGAAACATAAATAAATTTTGTAAAACATATTTCCCAGGAGCTATGTTCCATTGATTTACGCACGTAAATATTTTTTGTTAGGAAATATGATTTGACATTTAGAATAATAACATATATAATTCTAGAATATAGGTAGCTTCTTCAAGCTCAGCGTATCCTTTCATAATAAATGTGGTCGTTTACACAGTTACGATCCAGTCATCAGTTCTTGCATAACAAAAGTCAATTACATTGTTATTACTTGTGTATTTAAGATAAATTCAAACTTTTATGATTATTATCATGTGAATAAGCAAATAAAAAAAGTGGAAAAATTGTTAAATACTTTCTTATTGATTCAGTCATACAGTAACGTGGCTCACAAATAAATTTGGTGTGTTTTCAACTAATTTCCAATAAATTTGTTTGAACAATATTTTCATCAATTTCATTTATGATGAACAATTTGCAAGGCGAAATGAGAATATTACTCTTTTTTTAAATTTCGTCTCGTACCAGCCGTTCATTGATAATATTTTGTGGTTAATTTGTCCCCCTGTTATCCCACACTTTATATAATTTTATGCATTTATCTCAACTGATATAACGTCAGTACGTCTTTTTGATAATGCTATACCGTCTACAGGATAGTAATCTTAGGCATCTACCGAATCATCAACAAATTATTGCTCTGGTGCAGTAAGCAAATTATCCGAGATCTCAATGCATTCACAACTTAGATAATTTTCAATATCGCATAGGAAAGTATTCCTTGGATATTAATTTTTTAATGAAAAATGAACATTTTTCAGTTCAAATTAACTATTATTTCTTGGTTAAACGGACGAACCAGTACCCTTTTTTTAAGCTAACGGTGACTTTGCATGGTTTCTATTTGACCTTCAACGCGTATTGTTGTTTAATTGTATTAAAAACAAGAAACAGTATCAAATAAATGATTAACTATAGTGAAACAAATATACATTAAAAGGATCCCTAACACTCGTTTTAGAAGTTGCACGGTGGGGGAGGGAAATTGCTTTTCAAGAGAAATATACTTAATTATTATTAAACTTATATTAATAACTTAATTTTAATAATATTTTTATAATTATAACTTAATTTTTCAAGAGAAATATCATTAAGTACGAGTAGAACTCGAATTATGTGGGTCCCATGAACACTTATGCTTGTATGAATATTTAAGGTAAATATTTATATGGTGAAAGTTAACATTAAAATTATTTTTCACTGTGTGAATATATTGTTATTAAGACTTTCATAAGGCGTAAGTAATTGCATATGCCTCAAAAACTTTAAGGTATATGAAAATTGCTATAATTTTAAGGTGAATTATATATAAATTTCTAATGAGACTGTTTATGATTTCGGAGAAGCCGAGTAAGGAAGGAATTATTTTAACAGTAGATCTATTATTTATCAATATAAATCTGATACCCAATAAGATAAATAAAATGAGATATAAAACATCGAGTAATTTTTCCCTCAAAAATTTCCCTATGAATATTTTTGAGTATATACTATAGAATTCATATTTCAAAATGTATCATTTTTAAGAATATTAATGTCGAAATTGTTTAATTTATTTTATAGATTAGTTTATCTTTTGGGTAAAATAAGGGAATAAAATCCTAAAATTGTTGATTTAGTTTATATTTGAAAATACTACCTGACACCTGGTTGCCAATAAAAGAGCTACCACCACTACAAGCATTAATATATCCAGATGAAAACATTAATGGGGAATCAACATTACAACGTGAACAAAGATGATCAAAAAATGATCACATTAAACCAATTTGCACTCTTTTTTAGCTATATTCAGTAATTAAGTATTTTAACATTATAAAAAGTCTTCATAATGAACCTGTACAGTTTTCACTGCAAATCTGTCCTACTTCACTATGTATCTACTGGCTGCTAATGCAAAAAATACATAAAAAAACGATATCCTTAAATGTAAACTCGTTCGTTTCACAAACTACGTAAATGTAAAATATATCTCTTCCGATACATATATCTAATTATCACAATCGTTTACAAAAATAGGGCACAATCTTCATTCTCCAACGTAATGTGGCTCAATACGTGTTCGCATGTACATAAGTATATCGTTTGGTTTTTATTGGATCACAACATAACGCCTTTGTTAACTTCCTGCTTTATCATGCACATTTGCCATACGGTAACTGAGAGTGCAAAATAAAGGCTTTTCTCTTTCGGAAAACCTAATTATGTTATTTTTCAGCTATTCTCTATTTACAACAAATAACAACGTTATTTATAATAAAAAAAATTCTAAATTAAACTTGAGTTATTTATATATAAACGCCACAAATATAATTAGTCTCCTTATGAATGATATTTTTAATGAGGTTATTAAACACTAAACTCTTTTAATGAGAGTATTACTCCTTCAAATACATATTTATTACTTTAATTTACATAAAGAAAAACCAACAAAATTGTAATTCCCTAGATTTTATAAAAAAAAATTATTTCGTTTGGGAATCAATAAGTGAAATTTTAGTACTTAAGCTACTTCTATATCAACTTCTTGCATTATTCTAATTATTTTGTGTAATTTTGTGACGAATTAAAATATAAAACAAGCGAACAATACTTGAACTCTCATAGTTATAACTTCCATTGATACTAAGTTTCCCTTATTGCGATGTTGCAATATGTATGCTCAATAAAATTTACCCTGGAATTCTAAGGATACCATGAATTTCTAACACTAAGATTAAAGCTTGTAAATAACGCAATGAAGCCAGTTTTCCACGTAATTTTAATTAATTTTCAAACGTAAAACTCAATTATAATTTTTATATAAACTCTTAAAAAAATATTTTTCTATAACTGATCAAATTGGCAGATTCAAGCTATTTTTAGCCCATCCATCCGTCTGTTACATATGGACAGATATTAAGTAAATGGTCAGTCACATATAATACAGTCAAAAATTTTGCTTTGTATTATATGTGGCCAATGATATTCCTTATTTAGAAGAAGACCTAAATTTTTCTATATATTTGTTGGTGCTACTTTTATAGCTTAGCTATTCGTCAGACTTTTAATTTGATTTATTTATAATACAAGATGTATTATATATATAGAAATGAACATAATTACAAAATATCTCAAGAAAAAATAATTTCTTACAAGCGAAGGCGCGGGCATCAGTAACAAAATCCCGACCAATAATTAAAAACAATAAAAAAATATAATAACTCTTTCAAAAAAATTATACATTCAACCAAAATTAAATAAATTTAATGGAATCCATTTTTCTTCCGTACGCTTCAAACGATTCCAGCGTTAAAAATTAGAGGTTTCTGATTATAGTATAGACGCAGGCAATTAAAATCAACTCAAAATAATAACTTTGGTACTTTGAAGAAACATTTCGAGGAGATTACGTTTTTTGGATGAAGCTCCATAAATAAACTTTTAGGGTCTTATTGGGCCATTGCCTCATCGTATATATATATACCTTAAACAGTAGGTGTTATTATATTTTATTTCAATTAAATCAATTGAATACAATAAAAAAACTCCAAATATCAACGCCACAATTTCAAAAATTAATATTTTCTTTAATAAAACATCAGCATCAGTGTAACATTTTGAAACTGAAAAGACATAGTGTTTTATTAGATCTAATATGGTTACAAGATAGCAAAATTTAGATAATTTTCACTGAAAAATGATTTGACCAGAAAGCTCAAACCATTTTTATTTCTTCCCCCAAATTAAAAAACTATCGAAATTAATGAAGTTGTAGTAATCAGTTCAAGTTGATTGGTTTGTATATTTCAAAATATATACGAAATGAAAAAGAATATTTCGGGAAACTGACAAAATATATTACTATTATTTCATCATCAACAAAACAACCGTAATTTCATAGAAAATAGAAGAAATTACATTGGAGTCCCTAGATATCCCTCAGAGAGCTCAAATTTAATACCAACTTATCCAATCATAACTTCTCGAAATTATCTTCAAAGTTTAAATGTTTACAACTTGTTAGCCGCTCAACAAGTTCACTTCATACTGAATGTGCTGAATGGTCTGTACAAGTCTTAATCTGCACATAAATAGAACCCAATACATTCTATATGTACTATACAATCTTTCGCGGCATGCAAAAACTACCTTACCGTGATTGTTGCGAAGTATAGTTCACTTAGGTTTACGTCAATTGAGAGTAATTTTGTTGAAATATGTCGATGCTTTAAGTTTTTTTGTATAAAAGAAGAAATATTTAGGTCAAATAGGTTTATAAATCTAAGAAACAATATGTACGTATACATATTGTTAAGCTATATTATCAGGAAACCTAACAGTAACCTAGTAGTTATTTTTCACGAAACATAACAAAATCTGCATTGTACTCCATTAGGCTTTATATAGCGTACAGTGAAACCTGAATTTCGATATATTACCTTTTCATAAAATGGAGGACCGTGTATTTCATAAAAGTCGGTAATATCTTGTAGAAAAAAAATTTAATTTCGCTTTTTGAGTGAAAATATAGTTACCTTTTTAGGTTTAACTCTGTATGTATACACACTGAAGCATAATATACAATGATAATTATGTTGCCTGAATCTTTTTTTTTTCAATATTACCAAATCATTTATGTGCATATGCGTATAATGTGTCGTAGACGTATTGAAGTTCCTATTCCTTGTTAATATTATTTTTCAACGTCGTAAAATGCCTTAGAATAAATAAGAGCTAAAATGAAATTTTGAAATTAAAAATATTTGCTATTCTTTAAATATTATTAATTTTTATTCGTTATAAAAATTACAATATTATTCCACAATAATTACTCATGTATGTTGATAAGCCGTAAGAACTAAATTCTTGACAGTTTGAGACATGTGCGTTAATTTTATATTTGTGATTTATAATAAGACGTTGTTCTCGTATTTGTTTGTCATTTAGTAATTAATTATAATTTTATAAATTATTTTTAATTTGAAATTGCAATCCTCGTTTCGAAGAAATTGACAGGCGAGGAAGTTACATATTATTTATATGATCACCATTGTGTTTAGGTCACCTGGATTGAATACGATGAGATAAAAAAAAATTTTGAATTTAATGCAGATACGTTCCAAAAAGCATTCCTTTCCTCATAGTATTCCTCAATTTACTTTTTAAGACTGAAAATCTTGTTGAGGATTGAACTCTTTACTCTTTTCCTAAAATTTAGAAAATGGTTGTTTTTTAACGTATTTTTCTAACATATTCTTACATGCGAGATATGAAATTAAATTTTTTAAATGGCTTATATCCGCTTGATATAAATTATTGAAATGAAATATTAAAATTGTATAAAAATAAGAAAAATTTGTAAATTTTTTAAATACACCTATTTCATAAATTATTAACTTACATTTTCTAGAGAGATAAATTGAAAAGTGAAAATGTCGAAATATTTCGGCAATAAAACGTATCCACAAGACTTTATTCCAAATATATACCTCTTGAAAACAATTTCTAAATCAGGTACTCAAAATCAGGTACAGAAAATCAGACAGTCCGTCTAATATATCATAACGTCCGTCTGTTTTTCAGCCAATTTTGTATAGTAACACAATTTCTTAGCTCACATGTTTTGGAGCTTTTATTTAATTTAAATAATCTTTTAAATACTCATATACTCATACATCATCTATTTTTTTAAAAACTCATCTAAGAATTAAAGATGGTGTAAACAAAGAACTAATTTTTTTTTAAATTTTATGCATCATGTTGGGTACCTGGACTTGTAACATGAGAAAGACAGAAAAAAAGTTTTGCATAATTATAAAGTCAAAATTTAAAGCGATATCTTTTTCAAACCATGCAAAATTAAAGCACACCCTCCCGCCAATCATTCGAAAACCGTACCAAAAACAATGAAAGAAGATGGTTGGTAAAGTCTAACTTGAAGACTACGTTAAATTTGAGATATGTAATATCTAGGATAATCGTTATTATCTTAGATCTTATAATTTATAAAATATACTCCGTAAGTTAAATGTGAGACATATCAAATCTAGGATAATCTTTATTAACTTAGATATTATAATTTATAAACTATTCTCCGTACGTTAAATGTGAGATATGTAAGAGCTAGGATAATCCTTATTATTTTAGATATTATAATTTATAAAATATACTCCGTACTTTTATGCATGTGAAAGATATAGGAGACAAAATATTTACTTCGCGAAAAAATATTTTTCAATGCTAAATATTTATAAGTGCTTAATGGCTACGAAATCCCCTTGGCGTGAGTTTTATGCGTATTTGACAGGTTTTTGTGTAATTCTGAACACAAAGAATTCTTCACAATTAACTACTACAATTTGCTGTATAATTTTCTTCTTGAAACATTTAATCTGCCTTATTTTTTGAGTTATTACTTTCTTCATTTGAAATTTGGTAAATAAATATAATTATTTCAAAATTACGATCAGAAATATCATCGTGGATCATTATATTATTCTTCCCTATCGACCATAAATATATTATCATTTTGAGGAATATTTTTTTTACAAAGTCAAAGATATAGTTAATTATTAAATAATAAATATAGCAATCTTGCATAATTAAAACTTTGAAAGAAAATAATTAGTTGAACCTTCTATGGCTAATTTTATCTTACCAGTGAAATATTTAAATACAAAACTAATCATTACATCAACTGTTTCTAATATGCTGCGTAGGGTAATTCAGGGTGATATGGCCGTATTTTTTTGTAGGTAGATTTTAATACAATATTTATAAAAATAAAAGTAAAAGTGTACTTTCTAGTTAAACTTTTATTAATCAACTTTGGCTATACAGACTTTGTTTACGTTTAATTAAATGAAATTTTAATAATAAACTTTAAAAAAAAAACAGACACTGGCCATCTTAACGGACATATCTGTCTCAGATGGCCATACCAAGACGTACAAGATGGCCATGTTATTTCTTCGTCCATTTACCCTTGCCTTTTCCTTCTCCTTCATTTTCCTTGCTTTCATACTTTTTCTTAGCCTTTTTTCCACATGTATCACAAGTATTGTCAAACGGTGTACAATTTTCATGCATCCATTGAAGACAAATAATGCACTGAATCCAATCTTCAATTTTTTGTGTTTTATAGTAATTTTCACCACATCTTATACAGTCATACTCGCAATCTTCTCCCGCCGTATCCTCGCTATCCAATTGTATTATGTCTTCTTCTTCTTCAGAACTCGATTCAGATTTGCTTTTAAATAAACGTGGCTTGCGATTTTGTACTTTAAGTTTCTTCTCTAGTTTGTCTTTCTTTGATTTAATACTTTCTTTTGAAGTTAATACTGCTGCTACTTGTTTTGCACGTTTTCTTGCAGAGTTATCAATTTCTGGAATTGGGGTTAACGCATCAAGAAATTTAGAAGGAGTTTCGTTAGTGTCTGAAACAGATTTTGACGTCCCTGGTTGAGGTGACTTTGACCCTTTGATGTTGAGGTCCACTGGTGGTTTATTTTGTGCTTCATCTTCTATCAAAACTTTTGATATGAAATTTGATCTGGTATTATTGACGGATTAAAGGGATGTATTCCCGTAGCGCTGAAACCAGATGAACCATTTCTTTGAGTCGCAGATTTTCCCCAAGATTCTGACAAAAGAGTACCAAATTATGATCGGGTAATCCTTCGCCCTGGATGATTATTAAGCCAATTACGGCATTGTTCATAAAAATAAGTTTTTAAAGACTTGAAAAACGCTCGGTCTAAGGGTTGTAGGTAATGCGTCGTGTGGCTCGGTAAACAAAGAAAAATAATGTCGTTTGCATCAGCCAGTTCCAGAACTTCAATCGAATAATGCGATGCATGCCCATCAACAATCAATAAGACTTTACCAGTTGGTTTTCTAGGTATGAAATGGTCTTTAAGCCACGCTGTAAATATTTCCGCAGTTATGTAAGCTGATTTTTGTGACATGTACACAACAGAACCCGTAGGCAAACCATCCTCAAATTCAGCTTTTTTATTTTTGCCTTTCATTATGCAAACGGGAGGCAAAAATATTCCTTCCGCACTACAGCAAGCTATCACGGTCACAGTTTCTCCCTTTTCAGTCGAAGTTATAGATGCTACGGCTACTTTGCTTCCTTTTTTAGCCAGAACAGCTCCAGGGCGATTATTCAGCTGGAGACCAGTTTCGTCCATATTAAAGATGTTAGAAGGCTTAGCAAATAATTCGTTTTCCTTTAGAACAGTCTAGAAAAGGTTGAAATATGATTCTGTTTCATTACGATTCATTCCCTTTAAGCGATCAATAGATATGCCTTCTGATTTACAGATTTTGATGTCTTCGTTTCTATTTAAAAATCCACTCCACTTCTATTCAAAAATCATATCCAGCCTTTTGATTTTCAGTATTGAAATTATGTTTTAGATTTAGCTACTGAGCAAATTTAAATACTATAATCCGCAGATCCCTCCCGGTTAAGGGAAATCCCATAGACTGCATTTTCTTTATATGACGAGAAAGTCTTCTCTCATTTTCATAGCCGAATGTGCAGCCAGGACCCAAATGTCCCTTAATAGGGTTGTTATTTTTCAAACGCCGCCCTAAAGTTTTTCTAGGAATGCAAAAAATTATTGCAGCCTTGTAAACTGACATGTTCTCGTTTTTTATAGCATCTAAAGCATTTGATATTGGCTCTTGGGTCCTGTTACCACGGTTTGATGTTCGCACGTATTTTGGCATCTGAAAACCATGAATAATTTATTGGCTAGCACTTAAACATCTATGGCCATAATAGCCAAAAAAAACCATGTTAACCAGACCTGCAGGATAAGATAGCCATATAAACAAAATTACCGACACTGTACAATAATAATGACGATTTTGAGGTTATAATATCAAGTAAACATCCATCCATCAGAAAAAAATACAGTTAATACAAAATTGATTACAAAATCACATTCACAACGTAAGAAACAATGTGCATAAACAATTTTTTAGGTCATTATAACATGAAACCGATAAAATACTTACCTTTTTGTTTTTTTTTTGGCACAACTAACTGCAGTACGTGCGATCACTGACAAGTATCAATAGCTCACTGCCGATAAACAACGCCATCTATTAGAAAAATGTAAAATTGTTTCAACTGGCCATCTTAAACGACTGACCATATCACCCTGAATTATCCTATATAATATATTCAAAACCACCCTTCCGATTAACCATTAATTTTCCTGGATTGCAGAAACCAATACTGCGAAAAAATGATCATCATGCTCGTTTAAATAGCCCACAAATTAACGCTTATGAACCTGTGTACATTGCATGTAATGGATACGACCTAAACGAATGTTTGTGTTCAAAAGACGTACTTGTAATTTAATTTAATTTGCTCTACGGAAATGAACCCCAGTAATCGATAACATAAATAATGAAATTACTACATTAATTGCTATAATATCCATATTGATTACATTTGTGGCCTTTGATATAAAATTTCGTATTTGACATTTCTAATACCATTACATTAGAACATTTGCGTTACTTATTTAATTTTATTCATAGTATTTTAACAGTTTTTCTGCCATAATCTCAACAAATAAAACTGGTTTAATGGTCAAAACTATTTTCACCTTCGTTTTTGCTTTGCCTTGGTATCGTTTGCTTCTCCTTTCTTGAAAATGAATTCCAGCATGATCTTGTGAATAAGAAAATTTTTCACCACAAAAACCCAATTTTCGTAATTATCCCATCCCTTCAACCATATTATTTTACAAATTACACATGTGGCTATTACTGACTACTATTTTTATTATATTTAAGAATTATATATAAAAAATAATATAAAAACGTGTTCGACCCATAACTATTTTCTAAAGGTTAGAATTTTCGACTGACTAATTTATTTAATTAAAGCTTAATACGCAAATGGCACTGCACGATATTGCAAATTATGACCTCCCTAGATGGTCATAGTTACTTGTCATTCCCGTGATTTTTTCATACTTGACAAGCAAAACTCAGTGATGGACAATGCTTGATGAAAAGTTAATTTTTCCAATGCTTGTCAAGCATGCTTGTCCTTCTAGAGATACATTTGTCGGCAAATGATATTAGTGCGCTATGAAACGTCATGGCGAGTGAATGCGCGACCTGCGAGTGATGCGCGATGAAACTGCTGCGTTTGGTGGTCGTGATTATATATGATATGATATTACTGACATTTTTATAGACTTATTCTCTTATACTATGGGATACCAAATTTCAGCAAGAATAAATAAATAAAAAGAATATGGCATTCATGAATACGCTGTTTTGAAAATGTACAAAAGTGACCGCAACATTAAAGAATTGGAGAGGAAAATCAACTTTTGAGAACTGATTTTAACAGAGAGCATATAAAATAAAAACACTATAATCTCGGATATGGGATAATGTAAAGTATGGTGCTCAAAATAGTTTTTGCGATTGAAGTTCCTGTCTCATAACTTGATGTTTCTAAGAGACGGAAAAGACACTGTCCCAACACTCAGTTCCCTGGAAGAAAGAAAACGGAGTATCATCCCCATATTTTTCTAAATACTTATTTTCTTCTCAATATTTACAAAACAAAAATATTGAAATGAAACTACTTCTTTAAAATTAGACAGATAAAGTGTATATTAAGTTTTCAAATTTATATCAAATATTATTATTATTGTCATCTATTAACAATACAATAAATAATGTGGAATTTATACGAGTCGATTTTTGCAACCCAAAAATTTAAATATTCAATTCGAACGACCTAAATCGCTAACGCAATAGTAGCTTTCAACATTTGTGGAAGGCGTAAAACAGAGCGTCTAGCGAACGGCAAACATCGACCTGATTAAATATCGCGTAACTATAATTATTATGTGCAGTTGAAATATTTTTTTAAAAGAGCCCAAGCATCTGTTTTACCATGAACTGTCTTACATTTTTCACGATCAGTGCTTTCCAATTAAATATTATGGGTTTCTAAAATATATCATTCAAATATATAATATCTACAAGGAAGCAAGTGTTAGGAGAAATGTTAAAAGGGCACGTTTAAAATATTCAAGCGTTTAAAAGTTAAAATTAACCATTTCACATTAAGAAAAACAATCATCAAAATCGATGATTAGATAATGGCGACTTCTAGTCGTAACATTACTAAACGATTGTAACATTAACGATTTATGACACATTTTCTTGAAGAAGGGTAAACTAATATTGGGAAGAAATCGACTTCAAACAACCCAGTGATTCATGTTTACACGTATAAATATTTAAAGAAATATACTGGCACATAGTTTATAAACATTATAAATCGTTCAAGGCTTTTTATTTGGACTATGTTTTATTTCATAATGCTAATTAAAAAAAATTATGCATGTATGTTATATTTACATTTTTGTATGTAGTACTTATTTATTTGGAATTAGATAATGCAACGTGTGTATTTAAGATTTGTCTAAATTCTGTTAAGTTGGGGTGCTGAGTTTAAAAATATCGTCAGTAGTTTATGTATATAAGTCAAACAAATAAATCTAAAGGAGTATTCCAGTATCTACAATTTTCACTTTATTTCTACTTGTGATATAAATACGTGATCACATATGACATTACTTCTGTGGATATAATCAATCTCATCCACTAATGCCATACTTCGCTCAAAAAATTAAATGACAATTTCAATTTCATAGATCAACTTTAAATGTAAGGTTAATCGTTAAAAGTTAATTAATATATCCGTAGAATAATTTATATTTTTTAAGAACTGGAATTTTGGGTGGTAAGGGGGAGAATGGCTTTAGGATCCTGCCGAACCCAACAGTCATATTCACCTGCTCACGTTGGTCATTCGTATCAACAGCCCATAACAGTGGCCGAACCGTTGCGGATAACCGAGTCCCCTGCCGCCGGATAATCGACGTGGTTCTGGCGACCAAGCTGTGGTGGTATAACCACACATGCCTGACAAAGAAAATGGTTGGAAGGGGTCTCAGCAACCTAGTTCAGAAAGCAACGGGAAAATACTGCAACTATATTCCCACGAAAGTCTACATGGAAATGCAAGTAAGTAACTCACGATTGCCATGCGAACCGCGTAGCGACCGGCGTCACTCTGCGTTCGGGGCAGGTGGAGGGAAATTGCTTACCTGACATGCTGGAGTGAGCAACCAGGCTCCTCAAGGAAATTCAGCTACTAGAAATACCATCAAACTGCGACAAGTCCTAAAGATAAATACGTGGAATGTGCGCGGCATGCTCAGCCCCGGGAAACTAAAGATTTCAGAGAGGGAGATTACTAGATGTGGATGATTAAATATCTGTGGACTTAGTGAAACTCACTGAAAAAATAATGCACATTTCCTCACTGACACCTATAAAGCAAGTTTCTCTGGAAGTGACACCAACAGTTCAAATAGGGTGACATGTCTCATACTCCTACATAAGAGAAATTGTGCATACGAGCCAGTCAATGACCGAATACTTCTTATCAAACTTAAGACATCGCCTATAAACTTAAACCTTATACAAGTTTACGCATCTAGAAGCACTGCAAGCGAGAAGGATATCGAGGACTTCTACTCAGAATTGCAGAGCATCATTGCAAAAAATTCCTAACAGGGAGCTGTTTTAATGGTAAAACTAGGGCTAACACTCAGGTAAGCAGCTGCACAGGAAGGTTTGCACTTGGTATGCATAGTAAAAGTGGTAAAGGGTTATTACCATTTGTATCAGAAAACGAGCTAACGGTAGCTAATAGTCATTTTCAACACCATTTGCGAAGACTTTACACCTGAATATCTCCAGATGGCAACTACCGCAAAAAATATGGAGTTTTCCTCTGGTGTTTTCCATATTTCTCTACGCCGTAGAGACGTGGACGGTACGAATACTTGAGAAGAACTAAATAGATGCTCTGGAAATATGGTGTTGGAGAAAAATTCTTGGGGTATCATAGACTGAGTTCCGCATGGACTTCAAGGACTCGGCATCGTCTCAGCAACGTCTGTCAACACTTGTTCATGCTCGGACTCTAACATTTTTTGTTTACGTCATGCGTGAAGATAGTCGCTTCATAGAGCGCATTGTTATGCAGGGAACACTAGACCACGTGGGAGATCGTCGATGTGGTGGACAGAATAGATCAAGTCTACTCTAGGCGGTCTCCTGTATGAGTGAAATAGGGTGACAATAAATAGGGAGAGATAGATGGAGAAGCATCGTGAGGCAAGAAACAGCGGCCACCCATAACGGTACTATATGCTGACTGCTACCGTTCCATCAAGAGTGAAACGACGGAGAAGATAGGAGGGATATTGTTAATATTAGATAAAATTTTCATTATATTTTACAAATAAATGTTAAGAAATTTTATAGTAACAAAATAAAATTAAGTTTTAGAATACTTGTATATCAGATTGCAGTATGATTTTATGTACATAGAAATAAATTTCTTGTTGTAAATAATTTCAGTTATTTTTAGATATTTATTTTTTTTAGTGAAAATCATGCTTAATTTATAGTTTAATATCAGTATATTGAGCAAGTTAATGAATATGTTAACGTTCAACACACATTGCAGAGGGTCAAAGTATATGTCGACCGTCAACCTATCAAATCTTCCATCGTTTTAACTATGCATTGCGAATTTAACAAGTAAACAAATTGATATGGGGTAAAGTCATTACTAATTTACTTACATAAAAATTAAACTTGATGATTTTCATATTCCACCGCAAATTTAAGGCGACATGCGTTAGAAGTATCCTATGATCACCACAATTACTTATTTCAAGAAATTAATTCGATCCTCGACAAAAAGAAGATATTTTGCTATTTTACACAAAAAAGACCCGATCAATTATAATTAAAAGAAATAGGAAGGTACCAAATCTTATACCCTGGCTTACGCTAGGGTGCCTAATAATTTGGTTTACTACTTCCATACTGAAAAAAATGCTTCCGGAATCAACAGTAGTTGGAGAATAATTGAACAAAATTAGAAAAGAATTTTGTAAAAAGAATATCGTTATCAAAATGGTCAAAAACATTTTCCGAATAAAAGTAGGTTACAACCACTGGACATTCTTGATCCATCTAAGCAGACGTGTAGCTAAAAAATGAAGGGAGATGTTTAGCGGTGGAAAACCTATACATGTAAAAATATATTTAAAATATTTTTCTAAAGATTATTTCCGTAAACTTACCTAGCTATAACATAAATCGCAAGGTAGTTTCGATAAAAGTATAATTAACTAAACAGGAACATCCTTTAAAACCAACTAGACATTACTAGTAACAAAACTAATATGAAATTCTAACACTTGCGTCTATATCAGAAATAGTCAATATTTTAAAAGAATACGTAGACTGCAATTCTTTTAAAATATTGACTATTTGTTACCTTATAAATAAATATAAGAAAATTTCTTTTATAACTTTCCTTTAGTGTTTTGTTCGATAAACCTTTGTAGAAGCTGTTTACAAAGTCCAAGTCAATGTAAAGATAAATTCAGTAAAAATTATTTTTAACATAATTTTTTGGTTATTTACTTTGAATTAAATAGATGAGATAATTATTTTCAGTGATTTATAAAAAAGAAAAAATTTTTATTTTGATTTCCCAAAATAATTTCAATTGATATTTTTCTGCAAACTACATTTGGAGCATTTCTTCATATGAAGAAATGCTCCAAATGTAGTTTACCTCTCGAGATATTTATTAAAAATTTTATAAAAATGGCGATTAACGCATATCTCCTCGTTCCACCCCAAATTGACATTATACTAATAATGGACTAATAACTAATACAATCAATTCGCGTGCCAGTTTCTACGGCATTAGGAAAGTAAGATTCTGAAAATATCTTTAAAAACAGAAGAAACGCTTGTGGTGATGTGATAGTAGTGGTAAATTTAAAGCAAAAAGTTCCATAGTAATATTATTAAAAAGTATGAATATGTTTTGAATTCATATGACGTAATCATTATATTTTAAAAGTACAAAATCATATTGGTATGTTATTATCAATAAATTAAATTACATTTAAATTAATTTACGAAAGCGTTGAACATATCAGAATATTTGGCTTCCAGTTATATTGGAATTTTGTAATTAAAAATTGTTTTATAAAGATAGATACTTTTGCATAATAGATAGATACTTCAATGAATGTTTATCAGTAAGCAGCAGTAGACTTAAAAAACATCCGTTTAAACACAAATGTTGCCCCTAAAGCGATGAAATCAATCTTGAGTGAATATAAACTTAGATATATGAAATAGTATTCTTTTTTGTTCCACATTTACCTATAGAGACAATATTTCAGACAGTGGACGTGTCATTTTATATCATTCGCATGTTATGGCTATTCCACCACATTATATTTATGGTGGCTATGTGTTTCGTGTGTGAAGAAATGTACTTGCAGACTGAAATAACAAAATGTCGTTTGACGTCAATGCAAGTCGATGACGAATTAAATAAGTGAATCATTTTTATTTACGCATGTGGAAATGACTTTCTTTAACGTCAGTGTCATGTTTAAATAAAATGGCATAGTGAATATTGATTCACAATAAATAAATGGTGTAAACGTAAACCTGTTTTATATTAAACTTGCAAGATTTAGTGTTTCATTTAGAAAACACTATAACGAGACAAAATTTAGTTTCGATTATTTAGGAATGATTGTACCAATATGCTTAAAATGAAACATTTTCACCACATATTTGTAGAAATTAGCAATAAGTCTGCTTAAAGAGTATAGATAAATCAATTTAATATATATATATATATATATATATATATATATATATATATATATATATATAAAAGATTTAAAAAAAATATGAATCTATTCTCTGAATATTTTTAAGAATAACTAAGTATTATCAACTATAGACACGCTACTAAGCCTTAAACAACAGTTTTTACCATTTTTATCCGTTTTTTGGTTCTTCTGTGCGCACCTTCGTTATGCACGCTAATTTCAGTAACGCTTGGTTCATTTCAACGGCTTTCAGCGACGTATTTAGATTTAGTGCAGTTGTTAAAGGTAAAAATAGGCCATTATCTCCGAATTATTTGAACCTCAATTGATTCTCATAAAAATTTCGAATTAAGCTCATCGTACCCTTAACTTCAAAGTGACATTTTTTTGTCAGTGTGATCTCATTAAAATTCATACCATCAATTGCCTCCTTTGGTTCAATGCCAAATTCTTTTTTTTTTCTCGCGTTTCTTGAATCGACATGTTGATGACTTTTATTGAATTCCAAGTCGTAATTTTTTTCTAAATTTTCAATTGTATCTTTACTATTTATAAAACCTTTAATCCATTTGAATACAATGCTGTCTGTAGTACCTCCTTTAAACGATGAACTTTCGACGCTCATAGCCCGTATCAAAGTTTTTTCGATGGTTTAATCTAAGGAAATACCAGCATAAAAAGCATTGGTATTTAGGGAAGTAAAAAATCCATTTTAATTTAAATTTTTTATACTCAGCTGGATCCATTGCGTTTTTTAAATTTTCCATATCCTATAGATACAACCGAATAGATTTAGTATAATTAAAATGGCCAGGTGTATGAAATAACGATATCAAGAGCTCGATTCACTTAAAGTACAATTTCTATTCTCCCTCTCTGCTGCGAGAAATTGTGTAAGTAAATATACCTTTCTAAAATATAATATCCACAATTACAAACATTTCATTTAGTTTTTAAAGTCTTTAATTAACTGAATTTCGTTAACGTTCATCTTGTATTTAAACGTTTATTCGTTCTCAACCTATTTTGGAAATTCAACGTTGTCTCTTTTAAATTCATCGAATATTAACAGCGATAATGCCTTCTGCGGAATACAATGGGCTCACACTGAACGAGCATAAGGATGGCCAGTTAGAATTTGATCTACTGGTCCTTCTGTATACATAAGTTATAGGTTATCCTTGATTCAACTTCCTTCTATGATTTGGGCTATGCATCCCATGTAGGACATCAATAGGTGAAAGCCTCCAAGATGCACGACAATATGAACTTTATTAAAAATTGATGATTCTACGATATCGCGAGCCTTTACATATAATGGCTGATCGAATGTGATAATATAGTTTTGCATAGCTTTCTTCAATACTATTGAAGAAGCGTTTTACATATAAAGTGTCAAAAATACATTTTTTTATAAAAATGTATATTTGACACGCTTAAATTAGTTTGACAATTAGCATAAACATAAATTCGTTCCAACCCAAAAAAATATTGTCTCTTGTATACTTCATGTGCATCCATAAAGTATTTAGCTTATCAATTAATTTTGTTTTACACGAAGGGTCTGCATTAAGACCTTTTACAATTATGTTTATTTTACCACTATCTTCCTTCTTTTTTTGTATGTAATAAAATAATAATTTTTTTCAAACAATTCTGTCTGCGCGGGAATTCTTGAACGGCGGAAAAGGCTTTCTATCCTGCCAACTATTAGCTGGAGTGATATTTCAATATTTAGTATTTCAATTGGTCCTAAATTATGAAGTGTTTCTTTATCATCTATTGTAGAGATATTGAAGACACTATTGTCAGAAACTATATAGTATGAATGGATCTGTAAGAAGTCCCTCTGCTTGATATACAGCAGAAATTTCATACAATCTCACTTCAGCAAAACTGCAAAAGTTCGAGTTGGTATCCTAATTCAATAATTTTTTTCGATCCAAATTTTTTATAAAATGTAGCACTTATGGATAGGAGAAACCTGAGCGATAACTCGAAAATTGTTCGTTGTTCTCGTTTTGAACTATATATTTGTAAATAACATGGTTAGAAAATCACTTGGAATATTTTCATTAACATTCGTTAATACCTTGTCACTAGCAGGATATTCATCCATGCGACATATAGTGCTTCTAATTTTTCGACGTATTAATTCCGAAACGGAGTCGATTAGCCGATTTTGATCTTCTTCAATAGTAGTTGGCCTACTCTTATACCACGCATCCATGAGGATTTCATATAAATTATTTGAGGAACATACTTATATTATACCACCCATATTACTCGAAATAACAATTTGACCTGCCAATATTTTAAAACTTTTTAAACGATTCTTTATAATACCTTCTTGAGAAATTATATCAGATATTTTTATGAGTTGATTAATCGTGAACTGACATTCATCACTTGATAGCATGAAATTATATATCTCGTTCATCGCTTGATCATTTTTTTCTGTATACGTGGTTGTTGAGCTTTTCATTTTGTCTGTATAATTTTTATTGAAAATAAAATACGAGTAGCATTCGTTGTAATATTTAGTTTTCACTCTTACGCAATTTGGTAAAATGGTAATAGATCTCAATAATTCTTGATGTAAATCGTCTTTAAATGTAGTTAGTAGTCACAATTAAATGAAACTACGTGATGTAGTATTATTTCTACTTCCCTTAAGTTCTTTAGTAAGACCTGGGTTTCGTTGTATTACAACATCTTCAGGTGGGCTATTAGCAAAGACTGATTATCTAATTGTGAATAATGAATTTCTACAAAATTAACGCCAAATATATTCAACAGAGAAGTTAGTAGTGTAAGCTTGGTATAAAATCAAAAGATTCATTATAACAAATCGTATTTCTTTGCTGAGGTGTATTTTTTTATCTTTTGTATATTTACTTCATCTCCACAGATACAATAATTTTTAGCCCAGTCTCAAAGGTATCATTAACTACTAGAACTTGAAGATCGTCTCAATTTTCTCTTCACTGGACAAAAGACTTGCCATTCTTACCTTGGCCTTTCTTTTTGCTACTTCGATATTATACTCATTATATAGTTACTTCTGTAGAGAACATAAACAAACACAGCATTTGAGTTTTGAAAACAAATTATCATATCTTTCAATTGATACTCTCCTTGAAAGCTTCTTACCATTTGTACTAACAAGTGCGAGTTTTTTAGAAGTATTTAAAGAGCAAATGCCACAAAAATTTCCATTAGTTGGTCCTATTGAACTTCAATACACTTTCAATGTTCCGAGATAAATCCCGAAATATTAATTTGTCCTTTTGTAAATTATATTTAAATGGTATTCTCTAGCTATTAATTGTACAACTTCCAAAATTATGATCACGATATAATAAAGATGCTGCGTTGCATTTATTTCTCTCAAATATCCATATATTATAGCGTATTATCAAAAAACGAAAATACAAATGTTAGGCGGAATTCAAAATTAAGAGGGCTCGGTATATAATTAGAAAGATCAAATATTCTTGACATGTTCCCGCTACATTGACATTAGCTTTTCTTTAATAATATAATAAATATAAATTACATTGATAATATATTGTCTGAGGTATCACTGAATGCATTAATCTCTCCAAGAGCTATGATGCAGTACAAATTGAATGTGATTATAATAAACATATTTAGAAGGGAAATGAAAATTAAAAACGTGATTGGTTTTTTTATCATAATTCCCTTAATTTTTGAAGCTAGTTTTCAAATAGTTAATAACCATTTGAAAACTATTTTACAGGTAATTTCAGGAGCTACAAAATTTAAAACTAAATCCATGGTATTATAAAGGTAAAGGGTTGAAGGGTTTGGGAGGGGTGGTCCGCGTATTATAATGCTAGCTTCCAAGATTTATATCTCCTTTATTTTTTATCCTACAGAAATAAATGTAAAATTTTGTAAAGTAAAAACCAATATTTTTCTACTACAAAATTTTATTATTTTGAAAAAAATAAATAAATTTTTTAAAGAATCTTGAAGAACACATTTTTAAATTTAATGCCATTTTTTCCGAAAAACACGCATTTTAACCTGACCAAACTTTTGAGAAAAAGTCTTTTTGTGCATTACAAAAAATATTTTATGAGTTTTTTTGCAAAAAATGCTTCAGTTTTGTTTTCTGTAACTCCCTTTATTTTAGAATTTTCATAAAAAAATGACATTCTCTTTGATTTGTTTATAAGATTGATTTTTGGTTATTACAACTTTTCTAATAAAACACGAAGTTTTCGAATTATTAACAAAAAAAACCCCCAATAACATACATTTGTAACACGAAAAATCTAGATTTTCAATCGTGAATAATTCGAAATATATCGATCTATCAAAAAAACTTATTAGAACATTTTTCACTCAAATTTGCCCCTCTATCGATTTTTCAGTGATTTTTAGTAATTAGTTTGACTAGAAACATTTTCTCCCCCGAAAAGGGATGGCATCAAAACTCAAGGTTAAAGTGCACATCGGCGCTTTGCCACTTTTGTACATTGCACCATCCCCTAACTATTCACCAAATTTCACGGTCAAAGTTCAAAGAATTCGGAGCGGCAAACCATTAACGACTGCACTGATTAGCTTGGGCTAATATTTAGACTTGGTTGAATTTTAATCGGTTTACAAATAAAATACATACGTAACTTTTAATAAACGTTCACTGCGCATGCTACTATTAAAAATCGGCGGAACTGATTTGGCTGCCAACGCCATCTAACAGTGTTTTAGTAAGCATTATACACATAGAGTTCTGGGAGAAAAAGAACAAAAAAACAGAAAATTCCTAATAACTCGTCTTACTCTGAATTACACGCAAACGAAGTCGAAGGCACAGCTAGTTTAAAATAATAGGGGTTTCAAAAACACGATCAAAAATACTATTTTGCTTCAACATTCAAAAAGACATATTATATAGACCTGTGTTTAAATGTAAGTGTTGTGTGTCTGTAGAGTTTATTTATATTTCGTTGAACATATTTCTCTCTCCACACTATTGTCCACTTGTTTAATTCAGCGTCTAAGAAATAGAACAAATGAGTATAGTTTTAAAGGTAGACATGTTATTTTACATGAGAGGTAATTTTGCTCAGCAATTTTTGATGTCAGTTTTGTGTTCTAATTGAAAATATTTTTTTCGTGCGTACATTATCTTAATCAAACTTGGTTAATCGTACATCAAAAAAATCACAATACGTCTAGAAAGCTGTCTATATTTTATAATTCGTAGCTCGTGTATTTCGTTATGTTTAATTAATAATTATTTGAACCGACTCTTTATGAAATGTGTAATTATCGACAAATATTACAACGTCACTATTTATTTAAAATTCGGAAGAAAAAACTTATCGTGATTAGATATGGTATACAATAATATTATAATATTTATATAATTTGTGAATATTATCTTTAATCCCATTTTTTAATATTTTAACCTATAATGGTCAACATCTTTACAGGATTATTCCGATAATTGTTTGAAACTAACCTTATTACTATTCGTCGTAGAAAGCTACTTCCAAAAATGTCAATATAAGGTTTACCAAAATTGCATTTCAGCTATTCAACACCTAATCCTGCTAATGGATAGAAACCTAAAAGAAATTCAAAAAGTAATATTGTCTAGAATTTCCTTCACAAGTTTTTCAGGCTAAGCCCACGAAATCCGTATACGTTTTATTACATTTACTTGAATATGTAGATATGTGTTGTAATTCAAACCAAGGATTTTTTAGGTTTATTTTGATTATATTTTGTTCTTTTTTCTCTTATTGCATTAGAGTATTATCTAAATCGACTTTTCTTTGGCGCACATGACTTTGCTTTCAACGTCCCTTTTCCTTTCAATTCCTAAACATAATACTCTATTTATGAATACTATTTTGCGTGACGTAATACGTATAAACATATATATATATATATATATATATATATATATATATATAGATATAAATACATATATATATATATATATATATATATATATATATATATATACATATATATATATATATATATATATATATATATATATATATATTTATATTATTTCTTAAAAATATACCTACTAAATTACGACTAGCCTTACACTTGAAATATTTATAGGATTTCATATTATAAAGATTACTGAAACATTTTGGAAGTAATCGAATATTGAGTAGAGCTTGACATTCATGACATCATGTAAACCTCATAAAATAACCGTATCTTATGCCCCATTTAATTAAGTAACCTATAACTTTAAGTATGATTATTTGAAATGCCCTGTCGATATTTGCTTTAAAAACTTTTTCAGGGCACGGGTTCCAAATCATACTAAGGGTGCTTAACAAGAATCGAAGAAAGAAATTCTGATTATGCTATATTATTTCTCTACTCCTGTCATTTCGATATTTAAAGTAAGGTGAATATAATCATTCATCCCTTTTTATCTGACATGAAGACGTAAGTCACATTTTGTCTGAATTAAGACAACTCAAGTTTTTCATGCCAATTAAACGGAAAACATAATTAAAAGTAAATGATAGTTATCAGGGAGGTTTTTCAGATTTTAAATGCATGACTGAAACATGAGAAAGAGGATCATATTTTAAAAATTTCACGAGCGCAGATTAAATAGAGACACGTAGAATCACAACTTCATTTTAAAAGATTTATCCAAAGATTACACAAGTAAAATCGTTAAAAAAAAGTACCCATTCAAATATACTAACCCATAAATATATGCTTAAGCGCAAGAGAAATTTGTTAAAAAATTAATTGAGATATCTATGTGAATTGTGGACGAGCAAAAATACACAAGTTTATAACTGTGACAACTGTAAGCTTAAGAGAGACGCACGGACATACGGACGAACATGATGAAATTTTAGGTGTAATTGGTTTCTGTGAGGAACTCCATAATATCACCGTTATTAAGCAAATACCCAGAGGAATCTTCATAAAAATATGATATCTCTACGCTCTTTATTTGACTGTTATTATTGACCATTCTTATATCTGGCGGGTTTTTATATTTTATACTGTGACCAGCAATATTTCATTGTAATTTGGGGCTATAAAATTTATTTATAAATGTGATGACTAATACAACTTATATTTTTTCACAAATAAACTCTGTAATTTTGTTATTTTGACCATAAATGAAAGCCAAAAGTCAATTTGAACTGTCAAATTATTGAATAGTAAAGAAGTGAGTAAGCTAAAATTTAAAAAAAAATTAAAACAAAGGCCGATTACCCACTTAAAAAGATTTAAAAATGTAACTGTCAGTTTAAACTAAACAACTGAAATCAAAGTATAAATTTGCACTTTTTGAAAAAATATTGTTTTATTAATAATATAAAATCATTTTTTCTTATTGCTTGCCTCTAGATTGAATTATGTTTGCAATTATTCCTTGCACATTAGAAAAGGTTTAATTAATATCTGAGTTATTCTGTTGAAAGGTTCTATTGTTTTAAATCATTTGAACTTCAAAGTATGCAAGAGACAAGTGCAAGCAATCCATTCAACGTCTACGAAGCAAATATTTGATAAAATGGGTATTTCAATTTTCAAACTTAATGTTAAGTTATTCACATAAATATGATGAATCATACAGGATAATATAACGTGTTGATTTTAAATATTGGGCATCTATTCTCTTAGATTCGAAAGTAAATGTGGCCTGATCAATTCACGATCACAGATTATTTTGTAAATATATAGCCAACTTGAACTTTAATTTTTATGCAAACGGGGTAAAGCGTTCATTTATTTTTCGATATTCCCTCTTTTTTAAGGCAGTGGTGTTCCTGTAAAACCGCAATAAGTCGATTTACTATTTTTCACAGTTTGATTCGTTTTGAAAGTTTCATGTCAATTGGAGAAAAATTTTTTGCTGGACTCCAAAAACGATCAAATAAAAAAAATCGTCCAATTTTTAAAATTAATATGATGAAATACAATAAATAAAATGAAATTGAAAAGACGCCTGATAACAACTTTCAAGTCGAATAATTTAATTGTGCCATACGGGCTTAGCAGACAGATGATATTTTATTTTTATAGACAGAGAGGTAAAATTACTTCTCTCCTTTTCCTTTTTCCTGTATTAGATTGGATAAACTTTAATTATCACATTTTTAAATACTTGTATGGTTAAATTGTGATATTTTTACTTTGTCACGCATGAAGCATCATACCAATATCAGTTTTTAAAACAAATGCTTCACACAACTGTGTAAAATGTCCATTATACGTTTATATATAAATATTTATATCTGGACATTAGTATTGAATATACTTAGCGTTAATTTTGTAAAAAATTTAATATTCACAATTAAATGAAACTGCATGATATAGTATTATTTCTACTTTCTTTAAGTTCTTTACCACGAACTAGGCTTCGTTGTATTACAACATATTTGCTAATAGCCCACCTGAAGGTGTTGTAATACAATGAAACCTAGGTCGTGGTAAAGAACTTAAAAAAGTAGAAATAATATTACATCACGCTGTTTCAATTAATTGTGTTATTAAAATTTATGCACAAATAATACTTATTCCACTGCTATTACTGGGAAAATTAAAATGTTCTGCTCAAAAATGATTCATTAAAAAAGGTTTCTTCTATTTTATTTGTGAAACCAAATACTCGTATAAATAGTATTTAATAAGTATTGTTATTATCACTTTATATGCATATACAAAATCGCAATATGAAATTTGATTCCGATCCCTTTAAAAACCAAAATGTCCTAAATTAGGAGAAAGTCACATAATATTTCAATTAATCTATATTTTATGCTAATAATAATTAATTAAAATTAATAACACAAGCTTTTGATTTCGTTTGAATTGGAAAAGGGTAAACAGTTTATTGCATGATGCAACAAAATAACGCAACAGGAAAAGAAATACACTTACAATAGAATCATGTGATTGTTTTTCTAGGTTAATAAATGCGTAGCTAGATAGTAGTTTTTCGTTCATACTATTCTATTTACCGTATAAAATAAGTTAAAGGATGAATACAACTTACTTTAAACTATTGGGTCTATATTAATTTGTATAATAGAAAAATGCATAATTAGGGGTAAATATCCCACAAAGTATATTGGAAAAAGGAGGAAATGTCACTATTTGCGATGTTAAAAAGCGGTTATCGACAAAGCGATCTTTTCTCGGAATCATTAGAATAAGATAAAATATACTTTTTTCACTTTGGAAAAGCTTATCGATGAAAATTTATCGAGAAAAGAATTTAACCAACTGTATATTAGTGCACTAAACTTTTTGACGAGTTCTTGCTTAGTACGACCTGAAAGTGAATGCGATGTTGTACAGTGAAGTCTTTTCTAACGGAAAAGTCAGTAACAAAAGGAAGGGTTTAGAATAAAACATACCCAAAGATAAACTTAAACTGTTAGCTGAAAAATATGAAATCAAATAGCGTGTGACTAATCAAGTAATTGCAAAGATGTTAAATAATTTCACTCTGCAAAAATTTCATCTTTATTTGAAATTAAAAAACAAAATTAACGAAAGTCTAATTTCCTGTTGAATTACTAGAAAATATAATCTTTTATCCATATAAGTAAACATCGGTGAACGGCTCAAATATCAATGAAACTCATACTTTATATTTGAGAGTGATATTTGATTGAAATTCAAATTCCTTGGTTCACGCAACGAAAAAATCCGGCTCCTTAAAACTGATATTTTTGTTACCTATACTATCATCAAAACCTATATGGTTCTCATAGCCGACCTATAATCTTGAAAATCAGAACAATAAGAGGTTTTATAGCACAAATAAAAGGGAAAGTTGAAAAATCTAAAATTTCTCATTCTATGTGGAATTATATATATATATATATTTTAAATACGCGTTTTCAAAAGTGGTAATACTCAATATATTTACATCCCAAAAGATTTAAACTTTTGTAAGTAGATTAATAAAAATATAACACACAATGAAATGTTTTTAAATACCTGAATATTTATAGAGCCCTGTAGTGCGAATAGTGTTATAATCGTACTTGGCATGTTTATTCTTAATTCATATTAACTTCAGAATCACTCTTTTAAGTGCACCTGGTCTTGAACAACATCTTGACCGAGCTCATGACATCCTTTATTCCAATATAAATCGCCTTCTTTGAATTCTCTATCAACTGTATTAGCTGCTGAGCTGTGAAAAAATCCAGCAGTGATGTTTGGAACTAATCCAACACAGAAAAAAAATAGACCGGAAAAAATGCACACACGCAAGCATAGCGCCCACACGCGTACACGCTCTCACATGTACATGCCTGCTCAAGTACGAGAAAACACATGCATACACATGCATACTCTATACCACATAGTTCTGTAATCTTTTAGATGATTTTTCTGAATAAAAACAGTTTTTGAGTAACTAAATTTCTAATATAACGTAATCTTATTTCTATTAAAATTTTCCATAGACTTCAGAAACCTATTAATTTTACATAAGCGATTGATCATGTCGAAACTTGGGAAGCGTTTGGAATATAATTGGAAATAAATTATTTTGAAACGAGGTGATTTAATGAAAACAACCTTTAAAAATATTTCGCATAAATTGGTAATCTTTAAAAATAAAGAATTGTTGGCTACTTAAGTTATTTTATATACTGTGTTAAATAATTGGTTATGTCAAAAACTAGTCATTCGTGGACATAATTTTTATATACGCACATATATATAACATACAGGATAAATGGAATAATATCAAAAGGAAAACATACTAATAGGTATATCGGTGAAGGTGGATTTGAATTTGCTTTGCGGTAAAATATTTGCAATGATGTTCTTTTTAATTCGATTCGAACTTTATGGACTGCCGTTGCAAACTTTGGACAAAAGCTCGCCGGAAAAAGTTTTCAAAACCCATTTTAAACGAAAAACTTTTCTGTGCCACTTCAAATAATGGTGAAAGAGGTGCGGTATGAATTATTTATTTAGATGCATCTAATCAAATATCTGTTTTCTCGGGGGTTTCAGTTGTATTTCATATGGATTGGTATTTATTATTTATTATATACATGCGAGGTAAAATGTATTCGAAATATTCATGATTTTTCGTTTTTTTTGTATTAAAATTTGTATCAAATTCTTTACAAAATTTTTCATGTTTTTGTTTTTATCTATATTTTATTTATATGTATCATGTAAAAGTATAAAAGTACAAAATTATTTTATTTTTTGAAAAGGACTTTTCCGGACCAAAAAAATCTAAGCAAGAAGTATTGAAAAATCCTGTATAATAGTAACTTAAAAATTTAAATATTGAATGTAGTATTAGAGACTGTCGTTAAATAATTAAAGTTCGAATATCATACACAATTTTCGTAACTTAATGTTATATGCCATCTAGTACTCAATGTTTACTAGATAACAATTCGTACATTTGAAAAGCCTTGTGTAATTTTTATAAGTACCAAAATTTGTTGTATTCAAAATTTAAACGAAAATCTTTTAAAAGTGATTGAATAAATAGGGCGTATATCTTTTAATTAAAAGTGTAACGCAAATCAAAATTTTATATAAAATTTTTAAATTTGAATTATAAATATCCTCAACTTTCAAATTTTCTAACGATGCATTAGCGATGCATTCTATCGAAAAATCAGTATTTTGACTTTTTTTAACCTTTGAATTTAAAAGCAGAAAAACCACTTATTGAATAAATAGGGCGTTTTCCTTAACAGAGTTTTCCTTTAAAAAGTAATTATAAACATAATTATCTCGTTTGGGTATGAAAGATTCAAACCTGATTTTGATTATAATGGTTTCATACATAAAACCTCCGAAGAGATAATTACAATTCTGGCTAATCTCTTTGGCTGTTTGTCAGTTCGTCTGTCCGTCTGTCTATCAGAATTTTCTGGTTTCTAAACAAAATAAGATTTATACTTGCATTTACATACAACATGTAGTCCCTTGGTTCAAACACATTTATAAGGCAAATTAAAAATTATAAACACATTTATGTGAAGAGAGCACCCAAATTAAAAAGAAAGCAATTCTTTCCTACTTATTATCACAAATTGTACTTTAAAAGAGTTTTCTAAGTAGAATGCAAATCGTTTTCTAATTTTCTTAGTGACAAATAATTTTCTCACTGAACAAATCTACCATTGATGAACCCATTTTGTTGCCAGGTCTTGAGATGAGCAGCTAAAAGGAACTGGGTAAAAAAATGACAACATTTTAGACCTAAAAATTTAAAGTATTTTTGAGTAGTTTACGATATCTTATGCCTTCAAAAGACACTAAAATAATAATATTTGCAAACACTTAATGAACATTCTTAAATACTGTTAAACGCTTAAATTATTATCATCATATCATCATCATCATATATATTAATACGCTAAGGTTAAGATGTTACTCTCCCTTTTTAGAAAAAACCTCACAACTAATCCACATAAATTATATATCATTTTATAGATAATTGCTTGCTCTACCGGCATCCACAACTAAAAAATGTATTATTGCTATTGTTTTTGAAAATTAATTAATTATTAAAATTATATACACAAAACAGCAATGCTGCCATCTAACGGCTCAACGTCAATATGATTGGCGGTCGGTAAAATTTTTGTTTAATTTCAAATCCACTCACGTATAAATAAAGTGGCGCTTTAGCTCAATGCTTTTGATACTTGAGCCTCTATATGTCAATTTTAGTAAAATATTTGTTTGATCTGTCATCTGAGCTTCATAATGGAATAAATAATGCAAAGACTTCGCACGGGTCACGCTAGTAAATAAATAACACTCGTACTTGGCAGGTTTATTTCTATCTACTTTTACAATAACTCAAGGTTTTAACTAATTGCCGATTTCACAAACACGACTTGTTTATAGAGCAGTTGTAGCTATAAACTATGGTGCGGCAGCGTCTTTAAGTTTCCTATAATTTTGAATGAGATTAATAAATATCTCTCAACTTATATTTCCATGATGACTCTATCTTTATCTAGCGATAACTTTCTTCTTTTTTTTCTAGCGATTCTTGCTCGTAATTGCAACATAAGAACGTCGGTGCTTTTAATTTTTTTTTTGATTAGTTATACATGAATAAATATTATAAATCCAGTTTTATTTTTAAAAAAAGGAAAGATTCAGTCACTATGATGGAGAGTAAAATGCGGTAGTGGCCCCAACGTTCCCAAGTAGCATAATTAATTTGTAATTTTTTCTTAGGTTGTAACAAAGTATTTGACGGGTGTAATTAAAGAAAAGTATTATAGCTACAATTGCCAAAAGAAAGTAAGCCATATAAAATTTAAAATATATTGGTTTCAGTTCAATTGTGGAATGAGTCTATCACACGTGATACGCTAGACTTGACACTTTAGCGTCAGAAGATTTTGCTATAATATTGTTGATATTGAAAAGTTTTTATGAAGTTTTTAACGTCTTCCCGGTATTTTTAAATTTAAGATCAAGTTATATCCCATATAAGTATTTCATGCTTGCCCGCCTTCTAAGTCGTGCCTCACAAAAATATTTATATAATACGAGACCTGACCACCTATACTAATGTTTTATTTAAAAATATGCTATTGTTTATTCCTCTTCGGGATAAACACCCTAGACGATAACGAAAATTTTGTCAAAATCTATCTAGTAAAAATCTAGTTATCAGCGAACCGACGGTCACACAGACGAACATAGCTATTGAATATAATATATTTTTGTCGAAACTTACTTAATAAAACAGTATCCTGATTGTTAAAGTAGCACAGATGCATATATTCAAAGTGATAAATTTAACATTCAATGGAGACATTTCTTCAGCCATCTACCAAACAGCTCTTAACCAGAGGTCCCCTACTTATCTATTTTTAACGGAGCTTCACTACTGTCATTTATTCGTAATTTTTAGGGCAATTAATATATTATGTCAGTCTTGTCCTTAGATTATATTTCAATTTACGTTCATATTTTCAATATCAAACTGAAAAACTGACATTGTGGATAAATTTCATATTTTCTATTTGCACAACCATAAGAAACTGCAATTGAGTGGCCCAACTGTCTAAATAATTTCATATTAATAAAATAAAAATTGTAATGAAATAACTCTTTGATAGAACTTAATTGCAAAATAAAATTAAAAATTGTAAACCATTTTGATGAAAATGACGAACGACCGCCTTCGGTAATTAATGAAAAAATAAAAGTTATTTTAGTCGGATATAAACGGAACAAGGTAATTCATATTATTCAAATATATAAAATGTATATTTTCGCCCTACAGAAAAATAACGAATATAATCATAGCAAGGACATCTGTGTTTTTATAAATAAAAATTCATTTCTATACTTTGTTATTAATTTAAATAATTGAATATTGCTTTACCACTATTATTAAGGGTCATGTGAATAACATAACATGATAAGGACACAAACAATTTTATTTCGAGATATTAAACATCATAATCAACTGGCGATACTGTACCGATAATAGGACCATGTCTTAACTTGATTTCAACAAGAAAATTTGTAACATGGTAATAAAAAAAAGTTAATGTTATTCTAATTCAAGCGGACTTAGATACGATAAATACGCGAAAGAAATGAAATTATTTTTAGAAACGTGATATGTCCTACATAATCTAATTAAAAGTCAGTTCTTTAGATCTTACAAATAAAATATTATATTGTAACAGGAATATGAAACGTGACCATTGTTCGTTGGGGCACCGCTCAGTAAAATAATGGTTGATACACCGTTTTAAAATACAGTATCGCCGACGTGCAGCTACGCAACTTGGACATTGATCCATACGAACAAGCCATTGCCCAGTGAGGTTTTTCAACGTCCACCGACTTTAAAATTGTAATTTTTGTTATTTCACTCAATAAGTTAGTGGTTTTACTCACTTATTGAGTGAAATAACTTATTAAGTTATTTCACCTTTTAAAAATTGTCAACCCAAACTTTTCTGGTTCCGGCTAATATTAGATACAGGTGTTATATGGTTTTCGAGTGCTGACGCATTTTTCCGTAGTTGATAGTTTTATTAACAAATTCTTAAAAAAATAATTATATTACTTTCTATTAACTTCCTTTAGAGTAAATTAACTTGATATAAGAAACGGTGCATTTTTTATTGTATAGATCAAGCTACAGTTTCAAGCATTATACTTGTAAGCACTAAAATGTTTTGATTACGCTATTAAATCCGCTAGTGTAAATGAAAAAGTCTATAAAATTATTCAGGTTGAGTTTCATAATTTGTTATTTACAATTATTCGTTATAATTAATTTAGTAACCAAATTCTTAACGACACTTTTCAATCAAGTTTTATGTTTAAAAAATAAAATGAATAATACATATGAACGCTAATAAAAAGTTTCAGTTTTGTTAGAACATTTACAATATTTTATGGGCGAGTATTATGTGCCATCATAACATATTTTTGAGAACCATTTCTTGACATAAAATAGGTTGCACCACGAAACTTTTTCCCTCTTCGAAAACAAAACCGAACGCTAAATTGTTCGAGCAGGTGACGTATATTCTTTGCCGTTCACATTCCAAATGTTGAATCTTTAAAAGAAAACATATTTTCCAAGCGTTCACCTATAACTCAAAGATTGAGTTTGAGATTGGTTTCAGAATTGTTTTATTAGTTTTATAAACAATGGAGCGCAAAATGTGTTCATTTAGGTTTATCCGAACTTTTAAAATAGTGTGAACTAAGATGTAAACACTCAACTAAATGCCAGTGTAAGCATAATGTTTCTATCTTTTTCTCTCACTTTTTGATGTATTGCAATTTTCTTAAATCATACCATTGTGACATTGAAATTATTGATAAAATTCATCGAGACTTCCTATGTGAATACAATATTGATACTCGCGTATAAAGATAATGGAATCGATCATATCGAATGTCCGTCAGAGTTCACATTTTTTAGTTTTGTGCGCATGATGAGGTAAAGGAGTTAGTGTAAACCTATTCATATTCTAATTTTAAATAGTAAATTTTTTTTCCGTTTAAAACTTTTTATTTCTAATTTTATACAAAAAATTACCTTTTTAATATAAATAATATTTGAAACTATTTTATTTAAGTGCCATCAAACTTCTATGTTCAAAAGGTAAACCATCACTAATAATTTTTATTAATTTACTCACTACTGAAAACGCTTCAGTCATTACAGGAGAGGAAAGATAGTCGCCACCGTCATTTCAAAAAAATGTTAGAGTTCTATATATTCCATTTTATCTGGTTTCGAGTACCGGAACGGGCTAATGACCAATGCTTTATATGCAATAATACACTATTTTCTTAAAAACAGGTAGAATAAAATACATCATGTATCATCAGGTCAATATTAATTGTTAATTTCCTGAATTATTTGTAGACTTAAGGGTTATAATGAAACGTCCGTCCGTCGGTTATAGTTTCTAAAATTATAGTTCTATGTGAATGAAATTTTGCGAGCACACGTATACACCTCATATAAATATCTAAATTTTATAAGGTTCCATAGCCAAACACGGATCCTTATAATTTCGTCTTGTCCGTGCGTGTACCTCTCTGTTTGTCAAACTCTCAATTTCTATAGTTTAATACCGCAGGTCGGTTATGTAATTTTAAAAGTATGTGCTTCATACAAAAATCGCAATTGCCGTGTAGCAAACTCTTTTTTCTTATTTTACGAGTTACTTCCCCTTATTATAAAGTGGAGATAAAAAATAATTTTAGCGAACCACGTTGTACCAGGTATCGTTAGATAAGTTTAAAGCAAAGTTTAGGTCCCATTTACGTCTTTACATTTTTGACCCTGTTGACAAAATGTTTAAGCTCTAAAGTTCTTTGCGATGCGCGTCTATTTGCAAGCAAGATGATAATGTAAAAAATTATTAAATATCCCGAAATTACGTTTAATGAGTACTTTTTAGTGAAATTATTTAAGATTATTTAACTTCTTTAATTCTGGATATATAAAAAAAAAACTCTCAAGCACGCGTAAATAACGCAGACTACAATCATCGGGCGAGTGAGATCGCTAATTTAATTAAGTAGGAAATAATAAAATATATTTTGAAACATTTAATTTAAAAAAATATAAAAAATGGCGGTGATGAATGTTTCACATAGTTTATAGAGAAATATTTTGCGTGTACATTATGTTTATAAAGATATAAAATGGATATTAGTATTTTTAACAAATATATAAGACAATAAATTCATAAATTTTTGGGTGCAAGAAGAAATAATTTATCTACCAATATTCAAATATTTTCTTTATTTTTGACTTTTCCACAATAATATTTAAATTTTTACATTTATTTTCGTAAACAAAAATTAAATGAATAAAAAGAAGCTTTAACAAAACTCTGAATCGCCAGTATAATTGATTTTTCTTTGCAAAAGAAAAATCAATTATACTGGCGACTGTTATACATATCGCTCACTATTCAAGACCAAGTAAGTTTGAGGTGCCTCATGTAATATATCGCTTTGTTGAAATCACGTAATCCTGTGTCTAGCGGTTTCTCACTCTGTTTACCCTTGCAGTGACGTTGAAACGGTGTATCCAAATAGCCAGATAAGATAAGAAAAACAATTATTGGTTATCATGATCTTATTTCGTAGTCAGGCACTGACAGATTGATTTTTCTTTTCGCGAAATAATACTTATATAGCTCATTATTTAAGACGAAGTAAGGTCGTAGTGCATCGTGTAATGTATCGCTTTGGTGAAATCGCGCGGCGCTCAGTGTCTAACTCTCTTAACACTTGGGGTAACTTTGAAATAGTATATCCAGAGAAACAGATACGATAATAAAAACCATTATTAATATTAAGTTATTATTTTATTTTTTTCTTCAAGCGCCAATACAAATTTATTTGCTCTACCAGTTTGACAACGTCTTTTGTAATTATAATTAAATTCCTATCCATTGGAAATATGTTTTAAATCGTTTTAATCAATAAAATTTAACATATGTTCTAAATTCTTATTTGATAACTAACTTCTTAAAATAAATTTTGGAAAAGGTAGTCATATTATATGACGAATTTTAATTAAATATTCCAGTTTTTAAATATATAAGATGGAATAGGCAGACGTGAAACGAAATTACTTTATCTCGTCCGAGATGCTTAATGTAAACCTTATCAGATTATTTTAGAACGCGCTTTTTCAATTACACTTTAATTAAAATGTGAGAAATTACTTTTCTGGAGACAAAGACTAAAAGAAGGCTAACAGAAAGGGATAATGATACATTTAGGATCTCATTTACCGCAACTAAACCAATTTATATCGCTTCGACATAATGGCATAAATTTTAACGGCAGACATTTTCTTCATTTCGCAACACTGCATTTCAAATTGCAGTATTATTATACGAATTACACGTTTTAAATATTTCTGGCTTAGAACTTTTGACTTAATTTATAACGGTATGAAAAAGATTTAATAACACACGTTCAAATATTATGTTGTTTTAGTTTGCCCACTCGTAGTTTTTAGCTAAGTTATTACTTTTGTAGGAAGATGTACAGTGAGTTACAAAAAGTTGGCAAATAAGCTAACAACAGGAACAATTTATATTTGACATGACATTCGGTGTCAAAAAGAAATGCGAGAAGGTTCACGATATACTTGCATTTCCCATTTTTATGATGAAGAAAGCCAAGTTATGTTAATAAATGTCGTATCCTTAAAATTCTGCATGAAAATGGAAACTGAACGTACATAAATATTGTCACTCTCGAGCAATTACACCTAGTCTTCTTCATAAATATGACTATAGTATAGAATATAAATTATATGTAAGTGTTACGACGGTGGCCACATGGTTATCTGTACTATATTCAGTGTCATTTGACAGAATTTCGAAACAATTTATAAAACAAAGATGCAGCGTGAAAACATAGCAATAGGTACTTTAGTAAGTTATTACATATATTAAGTGAAATTGATTGATTAGATACTGTTTCTATGTGTATATATATATATATACGTACATGTATATATATATATATATATATATATATATATATATATATATATATATATATATATGTATATGTACTTATATTATACTTTAAGAAATTTAACATTATGCTTCGCAATCTTTTGCTTTCACGTTCGAACATTTTCCGAGAGACTGTTGAATATTTTGCGTGTAACAAAGTTGGGGGCGAAATCAATTAAACTTCAGCACGTAATGGCAACCTTTTGCTGCAAAAGGGATTTTGCAAAGTTAAATATCAGGACAACCTTAATAAATGCGTCGTGTTGAGGAAATAAAGTGGATTAAATTAAAATATCGGAGGAATATAATGTCGATGAAATATACGCATGCCTTAAGTAAAGTTTAGCGTATTTAATAAGTTGTTATCTAATATGATTTTATATTAACTGGATGTTTGCTTCAAAAAATAATTAAAGTACGAATTTTTGCAAACAATTATAATAAAGCTTTATTAGCAAAAATTACTTTTTTTCGATTAAATATATGCTGCTTTCAATAAAGTTTTGAATGCTCATTAGATTGTTACCTAAATTGATTTAATACTAACTAAATGTTTGCTTCAAAAAATAATTATGTAAAACTACAAATTCTTACAAACAATTAAATTAAAAAGTTAAATTACTTTTTTATCCCATACATAGAATCGACGTGAAGGAATTTGTTTTCATATCATTATTTCAGTCCTATTTAATTTTCAAGATTGATTATTAGATAAATATTGAAACTCTGTTTTGCATGCTTCGCTTATATAGAGAAACTATCTGTAAGATGGAAACCGAAACGAATAAGAATGGTTTATACACATGCACTACACAGTAACTACTACTACAGTAAAATTTGTTCTCGAAAGTGTATACCGTATTGAACACTTGTTGATTTGATAGTGATTTTTTTTAAGACGAATTTGGTAAATTTTTTGAATAGCAAATATGTGAAGAACTTTTTGTGATAATTTGATGTCTAGTTTAAACTTTAAATGCAATTAATAAACCATGACACTATATAAACAGAACTGTAACAGTTGCTCGGGGTTTTTTACAACAATTTGTTCAAAGTTACTTAGGAAAATGGTCTGGTGTGAAAATACGTAGATAAAAAAAAGAAAATATCTCAATAGCCAGATTTTGGTAGTCTGTAAATAAATTTCCTATCATTTTCTGTATTGTTAATTTACTGTATTGCCAATTTACAACAATTGCTGAATTGTGTATTGCCTATTGATATTTAGAATACATCGTACCCTCTCTAGCGAAGGGATGAAAGCATTTTCTTGAAGTACTAAAGATGATTGCCTTATTACAGGTTAAATAAATTCCTCTCCACTAACAGGAACGACTTTCTGTAAACCGCAATACACCTTTGACCAAGTATCGAATGAAAATAAATTCCCATATTACTTAACGCTTTACTTGTTTATGGAATCATTTTCATGTAGTTATAAATCATTTAAAAAATATAATTTTTCACGAAACTAAGTCTTAGGAAAAAGTATATTTTTGTGCGACAACTCTTAGGTTAAATGAACTTCTTTTATTATTCCAGTTCCAACAATTTATTTTTTTAAATTTTTCAAACAGTTCTTACTTACAGTTGTTGCTACTGCTGCTCTATGGGTTATAAAATAAGGATTTTTCAAACCTTAGAGCATACAATTCGGCCCTCCTCTGGGAAGATGTTAATTTCATTTATCTTTAAATGAAACTGTGAAAATCAACAGTGTCATTTTAATTGAAACATTATCATATAAAACAGCTGATATTTTTAATCACGCTTTATTAAAGGTGATGTCTCATAGCTTTTAATACATTATAAAATTTAGTCTATTTTGATTTTTTGTTAGGAAATAAGAAATATGAGTATAATTTCCTGTATTTATGAGACGATATCATCTATGTTCCACTGCTTTAGTAACCTTAGTCTGGTGGTGTGAGGATTACAAAACGTATTATAGAAATGTGTTTTTACAAACACAGAAATTAGATAATACTAAAAGGATGTAACCTAATTCAATTTTCTTTATGTTATGCGTTTATACTTCCTAAGAAAATAAATATTAGTCAAGAAAAGATATTGGTTCATCACTCTGTCTTCTGTCTTCGGTTTTAAATTTAGTAATAGTAGAAATTATTAATGAGAATGCTGAATAATACAGAAATAAGATTCCAAACCTTGGCTATCTATTTAAAGTAAAATTGAAAATAAAAATTGTGATTTAATGTATTTTAACTGTGATTATAAAAATCAGATTAATCAAATTTAAAAATATGTTATTACGTATGAAATTATTTTAGATGATTGCCGACTAAATAAGCCAATTATATAAACCCTTATGGGAAGTATGACCTTAATTCATTAGTGTTGTTCTCAAATAAAGGAACGAGAAAATGTTTCCTCAGTTTCCAATCTTAATCTGAAGATTTTCCGATGAAGAATTATTTGAGATAAAGAGATAGTTTGATTAAATACTTTGTTCTAGTACTAGTCTTGGTTCTTTCGATTAGGAGATGAAATAAGAAAGTAAGGAAGTATGGTATTCTCAGGAAGTTTTTAGTTTTCCGCAGTTAAACAAAGAACCCTTCTAAATTCGTTATACTACGCCAGTCCGTACGGCTGACACAGCCACAACAGTGAGTTCATAGTACATATGACACAGTACATTTAGTTTTACAAATTATTGGTTCATACGCAAATTTTAACTTATATGTATATAAGTTCAATCAATACTTACAGTTTGGAAATTTCGAATACTAATCTTGCATTATCCAAGTAGAAAAGTCGTACAAATTAGTTACTTAGATCCATTTTTTTTCTTATTTTGAAATCTTGCACTCAGTTGTTAGCATGGTTTGCACATGAATTAAAACCCTTCTAAGATTTAGTAGTCAGTCTGATAGTGAGCTTTTCCATTTGAAGTTCACTTATTATTCCAATGAAATATTAGTAGTAAGCTACATTCTAATAAGAGCAAATAAGCAATGATTCCCGCTCATGCATCCTCTGTACCTCTTGTTAAGCGCTGGACGGGACTCAAATGGGGTTTTTATCCGTAACGAACGTTAGAGTAATTATTGGTAACCTTATATTTCAAAGTAAAATAGTACTAGAATTTGCCACATGGTATTCCTAAGATTGTCGTGACACCAAATAAACTTTGATCAACTCTTTATTTCAATGCATTCCTAAATTAAATGCAATCATCTAATCTCCTTATGGAACTACATATATCCTCGTCCTAAAGACAATTTAAAACGAAGTTAATGGGTTTTGGTTTTACAAAACGTAGGGGTACTATCCTTTAGCACTCCTTTTAGATTTTCTAATAAGCATGGTTAGATATAATTCCTTTTAACTCTGGCAGAAATTGCCATTGATCAGGCATTTTTTAAAATTATTAACTAATTACGTTGACTTAACCTCGACTTTCAATTTAGTAACGGGTTATGCTCCTGGCTGTTCCATGAGAGGATGATATAGTTCGTTCACCTGACTAGGGTATATACGAATTTCCTGCCACATCGAATTGTCTTTCTTTCAGCCACGTTGTTCATCATAGAATTACGACAAGCGCCCAATTTTGATATTTTTTCTGCTCCTTGCCTTTTTTAGGGGTGGTGTTATGAAGATTCTTGGGAGTCCATTACTGCTCACTAGTTAGTATGATATTTATTCCAATTGCTTCGTATTTATGTGTTATTCGCTAAAATTTGTAATGCATATTTTATGGCACGCTCATATGTCAATCACTAAAAATATTCCTTTAAATTCATGCCTACAATAACGGAACTTTGATAACTATACCTTAAACATCTCTAATAGCATATGAAAATAGCATGAAATTGAATCAACTGAGTTTTGGGGAGTACAAAAAAATATATATGAAATATATGGAACTCAACACAATGTATAGAAAATGATGGGCGTAAGTATACTCTTTTACGTCACGAACTAAAAATTGGAATTTAGAAGATTTGAAAGAGGGAATTTTGATATTTTTAGTAATACTCATCCAGGGTAACAGTTATTTTTCAAAATCTGTAATGTATTTTTAATGGCACGCTCATATGTCAATCACTAAAACTATTCCTTTCATTTCATGCCTATAATAACAGAACTTCGATAACTATACCTTAAATATCTCTAATAGCATATGAAAATAGCACACAATTTAGTCAACTGAGTTTTTGGGAGTAAGGAAAAAAATATATATAATATACGAAACTCAACACAATCTATAGAAAATTACGGGCGTAAGTATACTCTCCTACGTCACGAACTAAAAATTCGAATTCAGAAGCTTCGAAAGACCTTCAGCAATAAAACTAAAGTATTTTAAAACATTGCTGAAAGAGATTCCAGGATAAAACTAGTTACCTGGTAAAGTTACGTGATGCTTTAGTATTACAATAAAAAATTGCTTTATGATTTGGGAAATAAGTGGAAATATTCTGTTTGTTATGTGAGCTAATATCTATGCAGTAATGTGAAATATTTATTATTTTACGTCCTTTAACGTGTACAACTGAATAACTGATACATACGGCGGAATTATAGCTGTGAGCTCACTCTCTTACAGCCAATCAGAACACTAGTCCAGCCTCGCTCAACGAGTGGCCGGGTATCGAACCCAGATCCACACGGTGCGCCGTACCATCAAAGGCCGTAAGCCTGTTGATCAATTTAATACACTACGGTAATGACGATGAAATTTATTAGTTACCAGCTTAATTCAATATTAATTCTTAATAGAGATCTCATCTGGCAAATGGTTGGATATTCGTTATAGAAAATAATTAAATTATTAACTGTTTTTACAAATTGGCCCACCTTTATTTTTATTCCAATAAGTAATTATCTCTCCTTACTTTATTTGTGTCTCTTATATAAAATCATTCACTCTCCAAGCTATCAGTCTTTAAAATAAACTAAACATCAAGAACTCACTGATATATTTGTTTTCGACGACGATTTGAAAAATATTTAAATTTTTAAATCTCTGACCCTTCTGTCAAAGAAAAAGAAAGAATAAATGTAAGGAATACATTTTTTCTTTTTCCGATCATAATTCATTTTAATATAATTAATATCTTCTGTCTACATTTAATTTAGTTCCATTGTTTTATCTTTTTTTCGGCTGTATATTGGGAGCTATTTTATTTATTTAATTAAGTTTAATATAAATCTTACACGAACAGCGGATTCATTGTTATTAGTGAAATATTCTTCAATCAATCACAACCAAGGGGTGCAAATTATTATTTCATTATACTTTTGACACAAAATAAAATTCGAATAAAGAAACTACACGTGGATAGGAGAAAAGTAACGGATGAAACCTGAACAGGATATGGATATAAGGAAAACGTAACGGTTTAATTTAAAAGACGTATATTTTTTTTCAAAGCGATTGGAATGCATATAGGAACGGTGTATTTGTAATGTTAGGATTTAATTAATTTCATAATTTAGTTACATAAATAATGAAAGAGGGTTCCTCAGAGGTCTACCAAATTTAGGTTCGAGAAGCATGAATAAGTTTTCAGAACGTGCTCGCAAAGGGGCAGATAATTTCGTTAATTCATCAAGGTAAGAAGATCTATGTAGAATATTTCAAATATTATATGTAGCAAAAAATGCTAGAGGCGTTAGCAGCAATGCCACAGATATTAAAATTAAAGCCTTAAAGTAGCAGTTAACACAAGTACACAGCAAATAGAGTCATTTTACAAAACATAATTACTTTAATATTTGATGCTTAATGGATTTTAACATCTAAGAATAGCTAATACTTGCCGAATACTAATATCATTAAGTTCAAAGGTCAGTAATTTGGAGACCGCCAGCATTAAGGACTTAAGTTATTCTTTACTTGGATTAATATGTAACTCGTACTGACGATTTGCGAAATTACAATTTACTATCTTATATTTAATATGCGCGTTATTTCTTCTTATCAGCCAGGAACAATTTTTATAAATACGTTAGCTGAGGTTTATAAAATTTCGATAAATTCACTGAGAAGTGATAGATGGCGAGTAAAAGGATAATTTTTAAATTCTTAAATATTTGTGTGTTTTTTTTTAAGTAACTGAACTAATTTATCAATAAAATTATTTGCCTTTATATTTATTTTACTGATATGCGCATACTATTTGCAGTTATTTTTTCATTCATCTATTTAAAGGATCATATGTGAAACGTTTTTTCATAAGTTTTCTAAAGCTTGTCACTGTTTTAAAGTGTAAATGTGTCCTAGTATAAAAAAGGAATGCCGGGTTTCGACGTTGATTTCTTATTGAGAGAATACGAATACGTTTAATACGATCCATGTCTCCCGAAAAAATTAGTGACATTTTCATCGCATGGTGAAGTTTATTCGATGCGATGTCAGTACACATTTCTGTGCGATGTCGTTACGCGTCGTGATGAGTCATCACAGTATCATATGAAGGCCCAAAGTAACAAAAGTAAGTTGCTTTAATTATTTTTAGCAAAATCTGATTAAGGTTTACCATTTCGCGCACTTTTCACTGCCTACTTGTTTGCCCCTTATATCCTCATAATCTCAAAAATAATCGCACTGGTTGTAGAAATATTTCTAAAGGTTTCTTACTCAATTTATCTTTAAACAATAATTCTATTTCTATTCAAACCAGTTGCTTTTTAGACAACAGAGTGGAAAAAATAAAACACCTCTTTAATTATGAGAAAAATTCTGTAGCTGTAGCAGACTAAATAATAAAAAATAAAGTCTTATAATGTGGAAAAATTTGACATTGTTCATAAAATTTAAAAGAATTTTAGAAGTATTAATGATTTTAAAAACAATTATTGCCTGCTACTGGACCAAATTTATTTCAATAACTTATTTCAAATACTTAACATAACTTTAATTTTTATGTAATAATTAAAAAAGATGAAATATTTATCGTCCTCAAATTAAACGAAATATTTTTTTAATATGGATTATAGCCTTTTTACTATTAAAAAAATAATTTTTTGACAGGTTTTCATTTATAACTAGTGTATATTCCTTAGCAATTTCTGAAATGACTACTTGAAATAAAACCTGTTAAGTAGAAGTAGAACTCCAACTACGAAGATTCCGTACGATTTTAGTATTTCTGTTATATTTTATACAAATATTAAAATTATTTTACACCATGTAAAACACTTACCTCTATTATGCTAGTAAACTGGATTGGCTTTACACAAGGAAGTATTGAAGTAATTTGATTCTCACCATTTTGGCGCTGATAGTGTGGTTCCACAGTAGTGAGCGTCCACGGAACTAAATAGGGCTGAGACAGAGTGAAATAAATCGATAAAAACTTCAATTGAGTAAATTTGTATATAGCTTATAAAATATTCGTCGATTTATTTATACAATTAACCACATGACAAGCTCAGAATCAATGTCGGTAATTAAACGTTTTCTGTGGGCAGGAATGAAATACAATTTATATTTAAAGAACACAAATAACATTCAATAACAATTAGTTGATTAAAATCATTAGCCGGCCTGCATTTTCGGTGTCGAAAAATTTCGTATATTAACATCTGTAATATATGTTAAACAATTTTTTATTTAGACGGATATCTAAGTATTTCGTGTTAATTAATTTCATTAATAATTGAAAATGGTATAGTTAGTGTCAGATATTAAAATTATTTGATACCAACTATGAGTAAGGATTTGTAAAATACCAAATTTTCTGCTGGATTTGTAAAATTTTAAATTGATCTAGCAAATCAAGAAATAAGATTTTCATTTTATTTTTAAGATCTTTAAATATTTTCGCAGTTAATAACGCGAGAAAGTTTAATTCCATTGGATGATCATTTTTATTATTTTTACAAGTTTGACGAAACTTTATTGACTCTACCAACAAACTTGCAGAAGGTACAGTTAAACTAAGTCTCTGTTTTTGGACAATGGATGTTATGTTTGTACAATACAAAATCTTGTGGTACAGAGTTACATGCTACTAAGCAATATATAATAGTCACATATATTTTACTTTCAATTCGCCCGAATGATAAATCCTGTGATGTATCCGACATATTGTTTAGATATCTGTTTCGCTTTATAGGTCTGGTATCGCCCAAAATAAATATAAACATTCACCAAATTCTTATTTCAGCGAGCGTGATTTTATTTCTACTAATATTTTTGTTATATTTTATACCACTGTTATTGAGAGACTCTTGCAAAATGTTTCTTCGAATACCTATAATAATTGTAAGCAGGATTTTTTCATTGCATTTATATGCTAAACATTAACAAAACAATAAAAAATATCCAAAGAGTATTTAAAATACAATGTGATATTATTGTGTGTATACAATGAATTAGCATATGTTTATATATATATATATATATATATATATATATATATATATATGTATATATTTATATTTATATATATATATATATATATATATATATATATATATATACATGAACAGATACATAGGAAATTTTGGGCATCTCCAAGTAAACGTAAAATTTTGGTTCCCGGGACAAAAACTAGTATAATGTGTCTTTGAATATATCGCTATCGATATTTCTTAAAAACCATAAGGTTTAAACAGAATTTATATATTTTTCCCGTAAACTTTGGACAAACTTCTCGTAACGTTGTTCTTATCTATAATTTTAATTTTCTCACTACTTGTAGTACGGAGCATGTTTTTTGTGGACATTTACTACAATCAGAATGCTTTTTCTTTCAATTTATTTCTACACAATATTTTAAACGAAAAAAATGTTTCATAAGGTATATCAATTGGAAGATAAAATTGAGCGAATATGTTTGGTTACTTCACTTACCATCACTAAAATTTATGAATAAAAGTTTAAGAGTATTAATTTAAAATTTGCACTTTCATATCCACTCTCACTCAATTTCGAGTTTTCATTTCAAACGGTTTCTGAAAAAGTGCCTGAATATTTTCTGAAATATGGCTTCTGTTCACATTAAATAAGGTATTACAAGTCGGTGTTCAGGGAAAATTATCTATTAATTCACACTTCATCTCAAGACTTCGTTTTATTCTTAATTTTATTTCACATATTGACTTTCATAGGAACGGGATTTCATGTTCTTTTACATGAATATATTTTAAGCTTTGTCAGAAAAATTATTTTAGTCATATTTCACGTACCATATTTATGAAGAAATATTAATTTATTTATATCAATACGAGCAGATTAGCAATCATGTGTAAAATAAAAATGTTCTATTGATGATTCACCCTAGTTTCATTACCAATCACAATTAATATAAAGTTTATCATTATGCCAACGAACAAAATATAATTTTATTATATTAATTTTAATATAAATGAAAGCATTGACTTACAGTGTGAGAACAAATATATATTTGGAAGAAAACATGCTCTAATATATATAATGCTTGTAGAGAGAATATATTTCAGAATTTTTAGTTAATTACCTTTTTTTACGTTCTTAAGAAAACAGAGCCAGAGTTTCTTTTCAATAAATAAACAAAGAACGTGAAATTTTTGATGAAAATTTTTGAAGAAAAGTGGTGAACTAAATTCATTAAAATATATTATTTTAATGAATTTAGTTCACCACTTGACGTAAGCAAAATAATTTTCAAACAAGTCTGCTAATAAAAATGAAAATTACTTTCGAAATAATAACTATACTGTATTCTATTATTATGTCTTTCTTCCTTTAAAATTTTTATTTACTTCACTTCTAAACTTGATATATAAGAGCATTCCAATAAATTTTATTAAGTGATGCGCTACATCATGTTTAAATATAATACTGCGTAAAGAGGACAACACTTTATAAATAAGTATTCACAATATTTAAAATTATTTTCACACGTTTAAATAAATAAATAAATATTTTGGAGACGAATACAAGGCAGAATAAAAATTAAATTAAACACAAGTTAGAAACACCAATGGGAACTGAAAAGTTGGAAGAAAAAATGCGAAGTATAAATATATTTTGAATATATTTGGCGTTAATTTTGTAGAAATTCATTATTCACAATTAAATGAAACTACGTGATGTAGTATAATTTTAACTTTCTTTAATTTCTTTACCACGACCTAGGTTTCGTTGTATTACAACATCTTCAGGTGGGATATTAGCAAATATCTTAAATTATTAAAAATAATCTTTGCTAATATCCCACCTGAAGATGTTGTAATACAACGAAACCTAGGTCGTGGTAAATAAATTAAAGAAAGTAGAAATAATACTACATCACGTAGTTTCATTTAATTGTGGATAAATATATTTATTATAAACATTAATGATGCTACTTTGTACTTCAAGTTGCATTGACCCAATTGAATTCGACAATGATTATATATAGACAAAGGGCCTGGTAAAGAGATGGTTTTACCTGAGAATTTTAAATATTCTTCCATGTTTAGTTTTCCCCTTATTCTTAGTCATTTACACTTTCACTTCTGTACTTGAAGTTAATATAGTACAATATACGGTCTTTTTACTACGGTTTTTGTTTGGCCACCCACTTATCCATTCAGTTATATTATATATTCGTCCATCAAAAGGAGCTTTGCTTTATTCATTTATTATCAATATTTAACGTATTTTAATCTAATTTGATTTATTTTGTTTTAATTTGATTTATTGGGGGCGACAAGTCGTGATAATTCAACAAATAATGAATTTATCTCGCCTGTAATATTCGTGTAAAAACAAGTAAGCGTAAAAAATTTAAAAAGTTTAAATGAGAAGTGAAAAATAAAGAGTCTGCAGTAACTCTTTTTTATTTTGTTTACTTGTTATTAAGTAGTAAAATAGACCTGTGAAATAATCAGAGACTGCTCTTAACTTTCAAACATAATAAATTGAACACATCACAGGAAAATTTATGTCCATTGATTAAAATTTGCATCACAGTGAGCAAACTTGTGCAACTTGTTAAGCATAAAATATTGTACTTTAAATAAAGTAATTTTCTTAGTTAAATAAAGGGATTTAAATAAATTTTTGTAGCAGCCGTAATTCGTGCAATAGAGCATCATATATTTGAACCCAATATGATTTATTTGCTTTCGTATCTTTTATATTATTCATTATTGCAACCAATAGCACTTCAAATGTTAAAATTGAACTCACAGCTTAGAAGTATAATTAGTGTTAATAATACTTATTATTAATTTTGTAACTGCAAACCAGTGTCCATAAAAGTTAAAGTAAATAATATGTATGAAGGTAATAAAATTATCAGATTTTACCATAAATTTTTCTTGAGGATATCGTAACGAAAAAAGGAGCCTTTATAATTTCTTTAATTTCATGCATTCACCTATTTGTCACAACATCATAGCTTCGAAAACGGGGCAAACAATTTTTTTTCGTGTACTCCATCGAATGGGAAATCACGAGGCAAGTATTTTATATGAAATTAAGTTCTCATTTACTACATTTTACTAATAAATTGAATTCATGGATATTTTAAATTATAAAATCATATTCAATAAGCACCGCCTCCGCCCGCTTCAGAGCTTTCAATCCTGGTTTTGGAAAAAATTTAAAAATTAGTGTTTTATAAAAATTTTCTATCAAAATTTATTTGATTTTTTAAATTTGTATCAATAATTACAATATATATGGAACTACTACGGAGTAATACAGTATTTCCATATCTCTCTGCCCATTTGCATGGTCTAGTCCAGGGGTCGGCAACCTGAGGCTCGCGAGCCACATGCGGCTCTTTGGATGTGAAGCTGCGGCTCTTTAGTTCCATACACAAATATTATTTATTTTATAAAAAAAAATAATTAAAAAACTCGATCAAAGCACAAGGGAGGCGACCACAGATGCGACGTAACTATGTACTTATGAGTGAGGATGAGGAGACAAACAATGTTTCGTGTGTAAATTATTTATTTTAATATTTAAATTATTAGAGAACTATTAGTTTTATTTAGGTAAATATTTTAATCAGGAAGTATCGTTGTAAAATGTTTTCTGATAAATTATATTTAATTATGCCCAACTTCTCGTATGTATTTACGTAGGCATACGTTGACATAGTAAATAATTGCAAAACTTCTTATCTACTGATACCTAAATAATAATTTTTAAATATTAATTTAAAAATTCTTTATTTCAGCTTTACCGCAAGCATGGCATCTACAAAAAAAAAAGACAAGAACTGAAGAAGAGCATCGAGAATTCAATCGGGACTAGACGGAGTCGTTCGCTTTCATATGCAACTCAGACGGCCTTCCGACTTGTCTCATTTGCCACAAAAAACTCGCACACAATAAAAAATCAAATTCAGAGAGACGCTTCACAACAAAACATGCTCAGTTTGCTAGTAAATATCCAGCCGGCGAAGAATGAAAAAAAGCTGTTGGCGAGCTCCAAAAACAAAAACAGGGATCATGTTCCATGTTAGGTAACTGGACTTACAAGTAATGTTAATCTGGCAAGCTTCGCGGTATCACTAAAAATTGTAAAAAGAGGCAAACCATTCACAGATGGTGAGTATGTCAAATAATGCTCCATACGTGCATCTGAAGAACGGTTTCGTGATTTAAAAAACAAACCAGAAATCTTGAAAAAAATCAAAGATTTGCCACTATCCGCTAAAACAGTATAAGATAGAATAGCCTTCAAATATCTTCATATATAACATATTTGCAGGTGGAAGACATTCATGACATAGATGGGTCTTGCAACATAAAAGATACGGCACAAGTTGCCCTTTTTGTTAAGTATATGTCTTCCTAAGGTCCAAAAGAAGAACTTCTAGGATTGCTACCTCTCTCGGGACAAACTAGAGGAGAATATATATCGAATGCCGTGCAAAAATGCCTCGAAGATAATAAGATCGATTTAAATAAAATCATTTCAGTAGCAACTGATGGAGTCAGAAGTATGACAGGAAAAAAAAAGGGGCAACAACGATTCTTCAGAGCAAAATAAACAAATTCTTACGTTTCACTGCATAATACACCAGAAAGCGCTCTGTGCCCAAACATTTCCGGCCGAAATAGTTGAGGTAATAAATTTGGTAATCAAGATTGTTAACAGCATCTTGTCAAAAGCACTCTACCATTGACAATTTAAAGAATTCTTAAACGAAATGGTGACTCAATATTCCGACCCCCTTCTTCACAATAAAGGCTTTCCAAAGGTAAGGTGCTGAAACGTTTTGCTTTGTGCTTGAATGAAATAAATACATTCCTCAATGAAAAGACATTAATCACCCTGAATTGGAGAACGGCGAATGGTTGCAAAAATTTTACTTTATGGTGGATATCACGGCAAAATTAAATGAGCTGAATCTAAAACTGCAAGGAAAGGGAAAATCAGTCATGTTTTGGTAGACGAATATGTTAGTTTTGAAGAAAAATTAATTATTTTTGCAGAAGATATTCAGAGGTAAATTACTTCCTTTTACTATTTACTATTTCTAAAGCAATATCGCAATAAAACCAATCCAACTATTGACACGAACTACTTCAGCACAGTTATTAAAAAAATTAAAGTTGAATTTACTGATAGATTTCAGCAATTTAAAACCAAGAAAACCACTCTAGCGTTCATAATAAATCCTTTCAACACAATTAGTAAAGAAATCCATAATGAGCCATTTGGAGTTGATCTCTAGGAATGCAATTGATTAATTTAAAAAGTAAAGCTTTGTGGAGTGTTAAATTTACAGAGCTGAAAAGTAACTTGAAAGAGTTGGAGGTCCAGAAATGTATGTCCAGAACACAACAAAGTTGACAGCTTTACAAGAAATGCCGCAAGTTGAGGGACTTATATTCGACGCATGGAATAGTCTTCCAGATTGCTACAATGAGGTGAAGAAGTTGGCATTTGGAGTGCTGACTATCTTTGGATTGACATATTTGTGCGAGCAAGCGTTCTCTTGCATGAATATAATGAAAAGTAAAGTAAGAAGCCAACTAACAAATGAAAATTTAGAGTCGTGTTTGAAACTTAAAACCACAAGTTATGAGCCAAATTTATCGAAACTTTCAAAAACCATGCGAAGCCAACGCTCGTATTGAATTTTTTTGGTCAAATGTACGTTATGTTTTTTTTATTTTATTTTTAAGTTCAAGTTACATTGTTTAAATTTTCTACTTAAATCACTATGCAAAGCCATCGCTCCCATTGAATTTGTTTGCTCAATTGTTTATTATTGAAGTACAAGTTAGTGTTGTTGTTGTACTTACGATGTAAGTAAATGTTTAATTGTTTTAATTTTTTACTTAAACATTAAATAATTATCTAATAATACCATATATATGTTATCTAATTTGTTGTGAAAAAAAACTCTTCTTATATATGAATAAATAGATATTTGTCTTATGAATAAATGATTTAAAAAAATATCAAAAATCTTTATTTATGCAGGTACTATTGTTGGTACGACAAAAATTTTGTGGCTCTTTAAAAATTTTGAAATTTTGTAAATTGCAATTTTTTACTCTTCCGACTCAAAAGGTTGCCGACTAACGATAATGTAACATTTTATCTCTTTCCATGAATTCAAATTATTATACTTATATTATTTAAGAAGATGTAAGATTAAATGTTGAACGTATCTTGTTTGCCAATATGACAATCTTGTCTCGTAAGTTATGTACCCGCCAAAAAATGGAGAGAGGTCAAGCTATTTGGTTACTGACAAAAATTGACCTTGATAAAAATCTCTTAGTTTTTGTGACATGAAAACTTTTTAAAATTTATTTGACGACAATACTGGATATATAAAGTAGTAATAAGAAAATTTATTTTTTGGTGCTGGAACTAAAAGTAGACAATGCGTCCGTTATATAACATCTCTTCGAAACATAATAAAATGTTTACTATACGAGGGTTAAAAGATATCGATCGGGAAAAATGACCAAACCTAGCGTTTTAGAACTTCGTATAACAGTATTATGTCGATTTTGCATTACTAATGGCTATCAATTATAGTTAAATTTATAAGTGTAACACTTAAAAAGACAGTATAACACATTACGCCGATTTAATACGTGAAAAGAGAAAAACCTGTGGAGTGTGTCACGGAGATTATTATCCGGGACTTTTTTGAATCATAGACATAATAAAGTTATTTTGTTTACACAATTATTATGACTAATACGATGGCGACTACTCAGCTCAACATATACCGCGATTAAGCTACAGTGTACACACAACCGCATTCAACCACAGCTTTTATATAAAATCGCTGGTGTCCGCTATAAACCTTAAGGTTATAGACTAACATAAAGTAACGCAACTACTTCGTAACGTATATTTATGAAAATTTCCGTACAATAGGAGTGACTTTATGTTGGTTTACAACCCATTAATCAAGATAGTTAATACAGTTGATCCGAAACTAGAACCTTGACCTATCTCTGATTGTGCATTACGTGTTGTACATTTGTTATATAATGCATTTCGCATGGAGAGAGTGTGACAGAAATGAAATGTAATATATTACAGAAATGTCGTATGAAAGAAATGTTTCAAGTCAATGCCTAGGATGATGTTATCAATTATTACAAAAAAATAGTTTTTCTATGAATTTAAAAACAGTTTTTACATATTTTTAAATTCATAGAAAAATTAATTTGTATTATGTACAGAAGAATTTCTGTTTGTGTAATATGTATAGAATAATTTCTGTTGTACAATTTTTGGTAAATGTAGTCCCATTACTTAAAAAGATATATTTATAGTGATTAAAAAAAAGATCCTTAGATATCATTAGATTTCTTCAAAGTTATTCAACAACAAATCACGAAACTGTTAGCTTAATAAAAACGTAGTACTACAGGAAAATCCTAAATCCATAACGTGACACAAGGTTATAAGATATTTTTATTATCTTGAAAGCTTAATGCTATTATAGACTTTGGCTTCAATTTGCGCCTTCTTTCTGCCAACTGCAACTTCTTTTAAAAATTTAATTTTGATATTAAAGTTGTAATAAAAATATTGTCAAAAATTTATGTTAAAAAGAGAAAGAAATTTAAAAAATTACTTATTTTAAATAAAATATCAAACATGAGATTTTGCGTCCTACTAAAATTATAATCATTGTGTTATAACTTTGTGTAGTATTTGTAATAAAATTCCTGAAATAAACTAAATTGGTACTCGTTCGTAAACGAATTTTCTCAGCGTATATGAACTGACCTCTAAAGAAGAATCTCACTATCGACGTGAATTGTGGTGGGATTAGCGCTTTATCGCTTTTACGCCATGACGCGTTACCACGAGCTTATGTGTGTTATTATCTATTCTAGTCTTTGCCTTTTGACACAAAATAATAATACCTATGCGGTGGTTTTGTATTTTCTTTGGATACCAATATATTTTATATAAATTCGTTTTTCTTATTTATATTTCTTAGTAGATTGAACTAGGCTTTTAGTATAAGTCCGAGGTAAATATTTTGTTCCATTTGATTTATACATTTGCACCTATTTAAACGTTTATTTAAAAACATTTGAAAATTTGTTTACTGATTCGTACTGCCAACGACGTCATAATTCTTGGTCAGGCAACAAGTTTTTAATTATGCTAACTCTTAAATCGGAAACTTTCAAATGTATTTAACCTTATCAATCAAATAACAAACTACAACTGCAAGTATACGTTATCTAATATTCACATAAAATACGTATCGAATTAAAAAAAAATTAATGTGTCTCTAAATAATATTTATAGATATAAATAGTTAGAGTATATGCTACAAGTTTGAGATTCCAGTTTTGGCAATAGCATTAAAACATTGTACAATTTAAACAGTAGTTGATAATTCATTCTAGTACATCTAAATTATATTGCATCGCCTGAATTCTCTGTAAAGGTTTATTATTTATTAAATTTTTCTAAATGTACCAATAAATTTAATTGCTACACGGCAATATCTAAAATCTTCTACCAGAACACTATTAATTATAAAAAATATTTCGAATATTCCCAAATTTAATATTAATTTGTTTTTAAAAGGAAAGGGAGTATCGCTTTCATTTTTGGGTAACTTTAATTTTAAATTTTTAGTTGAAATAAAATTGTAGAAATTTCCTCAAACAACTAATTAATCCAATCATATAAAATCATATGAAACATAACGTTAAAGATAAATTAAATATCTATAGAAAAAAATTATTAAACCATAAAATAAAACGGAAAAAGAGTAATGATGACAAGAGGAAAAATATATTGTTCTTTAAAGCGATCAAAAATTAATCAATTGTTTTCTCTAAAACATCATATTAAAGTGAACTTTAATTTGATTTGTAAGTTTATTTCAAATAAATTATTTTTCAAAAATTCAGTGTTAACAGGACAAAAACAGCGTCAATGCTATCCTGAAAAGGATCTTTAGAAATAAATGTTTTTCAATTAAAAATTCACGTTGTCCTAGAATAAAAATTTCCTAAATAAATTTAAAACATTAAGCCTAAAATTGTTGCTACTAAGGCGTAGTGAAACGGAAAAGGAATTTAAAAAAAACTAAAAATACATTTTTTGCTTCTAAAATTTCTCTACATTCCAAGTGCAGAGGAGTGGTACTTAAACTAACAAAGACTGTTTGAACCAGACAATTTTTTTGTCAAATTAGATCCTATTGTACCTATGATACCTATTGTACTGTAAATGTCTATGATATAAACTCACTAAATCCCCCAATATTTTTAATAAAATATTTTTATAATTTACTACATACTACTCCAAACCTTGCTAGTGTAGTAATGAAATACAGACCAAGTTGACTGAAACTTCCAAGACAATCAAGACGAAATGATCATTTTATTAATTATATCTCTATATCTATATCTTATAATCTATTTTTGCTTTTCTCTAGAAATACTGGTGATTCGTTATCTGAATCTATTATTTGCCAATAGATCAATTATTTGTCAATAGACCTACTATTTGTCAACAAACAAGAAACTTCTATTAATTTCTCTACCGGTCTAGGGTTACGTTCTGAAAGTCTGCTTAGTCTATTATTCCCAACAATCAAACTTTTAACGAAAAGTCTTTTTCTGTCCAAGTTGTGAAACTTAGTTGAAAACTGGATCCTTATAGCAAGATACCATTTTTTTATACAAATTTCCGATAATCGTCTATAAAGTCCCATTTACCTCTTATGTACAGAAACATATTTAGTGTCAATTCATTCCTTGTATTTGCAAGAATTAGTCTAGCAAATCTATTATTTTTATTGACTATAAAGTTATCCTCGTGTTTACTAAAGAATTTAGCAATGTACATAGGCCAGATGAAAAATGTTTTGGATATTCTTTAAAAAGTAAAAGCATTAGAGTTATCTCAAATACATTTGGAAAAATAAACACCTGAAAATCTCACTATGCTGTTCAATGATGTTTAGTGGGAACATTATAAGCGATATATTGTCGTAAGACTTCATTCCATCACTTAGATATCCGGTTTCTGCATATTCACTTTATGTACTTGCATCAACAGGTGAGTCGTTCAGTACAAATAAACAGACGTGACCTATAATGAATTGAGGTATATAATTGTTTTAATTGCGGTATTAGTCACAAACATACTGGCGTTGGAAGCTAGATTACATTTTCGTGCCTGCTGGATAAGGTGATTCAATCACAACGAGCTTTGGAAAAAGATACAAATAACGTGGTGGATTGATTAGGTAGCGGGTAGTAGAAAAGTTTGTTTACCGAGAGTACAAATCTGCTATGCACAGTAGAATTTAACGAAAAGCAACCAGCTACTTGCGTCTTATTTATTATTTTGTTTTTGTATTTTCTGGTCTTATTTCGAGATTGATGAAGTAAAATAATAAACATAGCAAGTACGAGTAGAACTCACACTGTTCCGTAAACATTTAGGCTATTATTAACATTATACGTACATAGTATTTTTATAAAACTATTAACAAATATAATTTTTTTCGCAACATAAAAGTATTGCCAAAATGCATTTTAAAAATTTGACATCGAGATTCAGTGCTACAGTTTTCCTACAACGTTTGCATATGCTTCTATAAACCCTTTTTTATTATTTTAGATCCTGATATTTAACTCTTTTTAAACGACATCACGCACTATATATGGAATTTAAAAATATCACGTATATAATTTGTCCTCTGCAAATTCCCATATAATATGTGCAGGTTAAAACATCTTGTTACTATGCAAAATTTAAAGTTTCTACGTGACGTGGTCTTTGAGAAAAACGGATATAATGCCAGGTAGATAGCTATCACAGTGACCTTATAAGTCTTCTGTTATTCCTTTTGAGATACGGACCACGGAAAAAGACTAGAGACTGCGGAACAAATTTTTTCTGAATAATTTATATCCAATAAATTGTTAGAGCAGGTAAACTGACTCAAAAGAGAAAGTTTTGGACGTGGCTTGAGCTTGGTTACTAAATTAGCTGCTAATTAGATAAAATTTGTACAGCGGTATCGTGATTAATAGATTCTAGCTATTGGTTATAACATTGAAATGTGGCCTATCGTTAAATGTAAAATTAATAAATATGAACAATCTCTCTTATCTAAATCATAACTTTCCCAAACGTCTCTTATTGAGTCTAAATATTTCCACATTGGCTATACGCAATACGACTTACGTAGTTCCTTCTCAGTACTGTACTAGTTTCGAAAAGTTGTTTGGCGTTAAGAACACAAAGATATGTTATTGAACTCAACTTGTTCCAGATTTATATAGTGATGAAAAGTAATATTTATGAAAAGTAATGATTGAATATATTTGACGTTAATTTTTTTTATATTTCTTAGATTCTTTGCTAATATCCCATCTGGAGATGTTGTAATAAAACGAAACCTAGGTCGTGGTAAAGAACTTAAAGAAAGTAGAAATAATACTACATCACGTAGTTTCATTTAATTGTGAAAAGTAATGATATAAGTGCGAGTGTATACCCTGAGCAGGTATGATTGCTTATGGTTTCATGAATACAGTATACATGTGTGGAGTATTAATATATATTAAATCGGATTGGCGTAATTTAAAAGTATTTTGTATTTATAAGTCAATACTTAGTATAACATAAGTAATTGAATACGAAATGAAGTACATTATTTTAATAGTAATAGATTACCAAACAAAAGGCTAGAAGTAATATTATAAATTTCTTGCTTTCGTGTACAGGACCGGATAGTCGCTAAGGTACGTTTTATTGGTATACAAGTAATAAATACACTTGTAATAAAAATACAATATGACATACACACACGTAATAAATATACAATTTGACATACACAGTAATAAATATACAATATGACATACACACACGCACACACATATTTATATGTATAGGTGTGGTTGTATGTGCGTGCGTGTATGTGCGTGCCTGTGTGTCTGTGTGTGTTTGTGGGTGTGTGTTTGTGTGTATATGTATGTGTGTATGTGTGCGTGTGTGTGTGTTGGTGTGTGTTCTGATTCTCACGTTCAGTTCTTTGTAGTGCAAGTTCTTTGACGTTTACAAGCTAGATGAATTAATATATCTCACGTGAGTTATTCTTAACGAAAACAATTAGCTGCAATGCTGATATAAAATTCAGCGACAATTCTTATAAGCACATTAAAGGAGAATATAAAATCTAACGAATTAACTGAACTCACAATATACCAAATGAAATAGAGGAACTCTGAACTCATGGTATGATTCAGGTTTAAAGACGACGATCGACCATATTGCTGATAACACAAGATCCACTGAGAATTCTTACAAATAAGGAGACCGGAGAGAAACGTGGCAATGGACGATGGACGCCGTATATACCCTCCGTTGTTATCAGTAAAGTCATATTTGTTTTATATAATTTCAATTGTAAGGAAAGTTAAATATATATTTTTATATTAAGTCTAAAACTAGAGTTTCTTTAAGAAGTCACTTACCGTACAGTAACTTAAAACTTATACGTCATTACACGTGTGTGTGCGCACCTTTATATGCATGTACGTGCGTGTGTGTGCGTGTTTGTGTGTTTATACATGAGTTTGCGTGTGTGTACATGTAAGTACCTGTGTGCATGCGCACTTGCGTGCGCGCTCTCTTGTGTATGTGTGTCTGTGTGTACGAGTATTCGCGCGTGTGTGCATGTGTGTGTGTGTGTGTACACACACACACACATATATAAAATGTGATGTGATTTGAGGCTTGAATTGTGTTGGGAAAAAATAATTAAGAAATAGCTTTTTGGTTGTTAATCGTAAGAATGTCAGAAGTCGATATCGAAATGGTGTCAAAAGATATTCTCAAAACTGTTCATAATTTTGAAAGTCAATTTGATTGTACTTCAAAAAACCAGTGGTAAATTATTACTAATTAAAAAGCAAAATGAATTAATTTTGTAACGAAAGTCGAAAATTAATTACTTAGGGGGTAATCTTACCAAGAAAATAAGCGGTATAGCATCATCGCTTCCGACTCCCTCTACACAATCGGCAGCAAAACTGGCTGGGCCTATTGCTAGCAGCGGTCCGACGTCAGCGTGCGAGTCGTCGCCGAACTTCGCGGAATGCAAGCTACAACCGTTAAGACCACATCGCTCACCCTAAGAAAACCGATGACATCCTAATGCCACCGAATTCACGACAGGTTCATTCGTGCGGAACTGCGGAACAGCCGTAGAGCGAAGATGTGCGACGAGGACTGCACCGCCGTACGCGGTACGGATGAAGTTGACGCTGAATTGTCAGCTGTTGAGCGCATGAAATACATTCATGTGTTTCATCTCATATCCACTCGATACCCCAATCGCTGATCAATTATATAAAAAAATAATGCCCGTTTGCGTCCCACATAGAAAAGTTAAACTCAAAAGGAGGCTATGCTTCTTTTAAAGCCAGCTTAATGGAAGACAAATTTTAAACGCCCCGTCATTTTGGACCCTGCAATTCTTCTATAAAGGAGTGGACAATTCCAAGGTATATTTGAAGATTGTTCGCTAAATTCGAACAGCCGGCCATCGCACTTTTGTAAGCGGATCCTTCAATTATATTATCAAAATACATCCGGCGTCAAAGGAAATATTAGGGAGTTTTACGCGAATGCTCAGGTCGAAAAGTTTGATATAATTGCAGTGAGTGAAACAGTGTAGGACGAGTCCATACACGATGGCGAAATTTTGAACAGGTGCAACATAGTACTGTGACGCGATCGGGCAACTCGCGGCTGCAGTGTTCTGCAGTGCAAGATCGTCGGCGAGCATTTATGGGCGAAGATAAATGTTGTCTACAATAGTGAATATATCATATAGCAATCTGGATTTAAATCAGGACACAGTACTTCAGCTACACTGCTAAAAGCAATTAACAATGTACCACGAATAGTAGCTAACTCATATAGGTCTTTGACATAAGACGTCGATTGAAATTAATAAATCTGCCACAACCATGTTTTGATTGGTTCAACTCGTATCTTCGTGGTCCTAAATAGTCATTCAGTTAGTCAGTAGGCCAGTAAATAGGGCTTTCTGATTAGCTCAATAAAATTATAGGCTAAAATTATGTGTGTATATATATATATATATATATATGTGCATATATATATATATATATATATATATATATATATATATATATATATATATATATATATAAACCACAGCTATTCATTTACGGCTATGCTATCTCTTTTACTTCCACTTTAAAAGATGTTGGCCTACTGATAGATCAACTTTTCACGTGGCACTCTCAAGTAATTGTAACATTAGTCGTAAGATTTTCTTTTAAAATTCACTCGGACAACATATTTTCGGCCTTATAAACTTTGACCATATATCTGAGTATAAGTCACAACCTAAATGGTTAATAATTTATTACCGACGTAACCTACCTCTTCGCCTATTTGCGTTCATCTTAGCTAGTTCTTTTCCCAATTTTAAAATAAAATATTTTCTGCTTATTTTATTTATTCTATTCACGATACAAATCCAAGCACTTATTGCTGCTAAGTCTAGGAAGTTATAAAAAGATGTGAGCCGGCCACCGCTTAGATGTAGCTTTTACTGAATTTTTGCAAGCCATTTAATCTATAAAGTCTACCCAACACTTTGAACTATTGCAGAATGATACTACATCCGGTTTATTTTTTATACCAGTCTCAATTTGAATATCTAGGTGCATAGTGCTAACGAGAAACACATTCTTTTTGTGCTTCCCTTGATATACTGTTAAAGTGCTATCATATTTTTTCAGTACAACCGTACTATACAATTCTTCTTTTGATTATTTGATGCATACAGGTATTTCCCGACGGGCTTTATTTACAGTACCAATAATACTTATATTATATGATTATCGAGTTTTAACAAGTGACAAAGACGTGAAAAATTATCACACGTCATCACATGGTATGGCTGCGTCAATTTTTTTACAACCTAATCCCCCAAGTTATTTGTCATTTGATCTGCTTAGGTACGGAAATACATTTACCATACATTTTGAGTTCTTCTCTAGACGCAACCAGAATTTTATACGTATTCGTCGAGTTTTGTGGCTATAAATTGAGTATATCTACATCGCCATTTGGACGGAAAAAGTTGTACATCAATTGTTATGCAGGGTCCTGGAATATAACAACTTTGAGCATTGGAAATAAACTTGGAACACACCTTGCATTTCAATGCAAACTTGTCAGTTGTCAGTTTTGTGTTCTCTCCGATCTAACGTCAAATCTCAAAAAAAATCCTAATCTCCCAAAATCCATCTCGAGACCCCGTGGCTTTTACAAAATCGTTACCCTATTTAACTAACCATAATGCATCTAGATTTAAAATTTTTGCAGCTATAGCCTACGTACATAATTTATAGCTAGAAAAGCCTGAAGCTCTTCAAGTTTTAGAACCGAGTCAGGAGAGTGAGTACGTCGCACTTCTGCTATGTTGCAAGACAAATTTTGATTCAAAAATGTTTCGTCAATCATAAGTCGCCAAGCACTGCTGCACGTCTTATCCACACTACGTTTTGCATATGGAGTTGGTACAATTTGATTTTTGAATATATTTTTTTTAACCTCGACTGCCTGGTGATACACAGTTAGTTGATTCAACTTTCCAAATCATTCCATCAGGTGCTGTAAGTTCAGTTTTAAGACAGATTCATGTGAATCACGTAAATAAAGCAACGGCTGACTTCTAGCATTAACGTATATGTTCTTAGATTATGTAATCAATTGAAAACAAATATTCAAAATACATCCTAATTTTTTATGTTTAAAACTGTATGAAATTACACATCTGTCCCTTCTACAGCCTATTCTTTTCCGTCGCTATCCGTAACGGTTGTTTTGTTTTTATTTTACTTAATCTTATATAAAATCGGTATTTCTAATAACATGCAGGTTTATTTTGTACCTATCATTAACTAATACATAGATTACTTCTTGTCTACCACGGTACTTATCTTTCTCATTCAATTCATTTTGGTTGGCCGTTCTTGTAGCAACAAATCCGCCACTCAGTTTTATCACCCTACGAAAAGTATGATAAATAAAAAGTAAATATAATAGTATATGCGAATCCATATCCACATTTCTAGTCTTCACTTAAACTTCCCTCTTTCATATAAATGACAAAGCATTGCCAGAAAGAGTAATCAATGGTAATTTTGACACTTTGAAGTAATATAAAATCAAGTAAGCATTTATTTTTTAATCGTGTTATCTTATTTGATCCAACAATATTCTTTTTAAGCCGTAAATGGCGTGAACAGTCAATTTAGTGAACATGTAAAATTTTGAGTGCACTCTTGACTTTATTTGAGTGTAAACTTTGGAGTAAGTCTGAACCCGGTGCATTACGGTGGCTCGTAACAGTGAGCGCTTTTTAATTTGATATTAATTCATTTTCTTCGCATGATGTCGCATCCTAAGTTTTAATGCTAAGTGTTATAAAGGTTTACATATTATTGGCTTTATAAAAGCAATTACATTACCCAGGTATAATAATGGAAAAAAGAATTATGGCTGTGTAGTTATCTTCGAAACCATAGGGATAGGAGAAGAAAATTTAGTTTTGAAACGTTGACATTAGTATGAGAATGTAAAAGCAGAAAAAAGACAAAACCACATCATTACGTAATACGTATTTAGGTACTTGTTAATTAGAACATATTGGGTAAGAAAGTAAATTAAAAATTGAATATTCCGCATCGCACTACTGAAATCAATACAATTCGTTGTGCTGGAATTATAGAGCATCATCGATATTTCATTTAATATTTATTTTAAAGAATTTTTATTGGATTTTATGTATGTCTATCGCAAGAGTAAACAAAGGTTCTTATTTTAATTCTTTATATTATAATATTGTCATTCAAATTTTGAAGTTTTTATTCCATACGTAGGAATATGAATTAAAATGATCACATTTCAATTTTAAGTCGTACACCAATTCTGTAAAATTCCTTTATATGATAGCATAAAATTTGCTACGAAAAAAATACTACGGAAAATCGATCGAAATGATCGAAGTGACGATTTCACCAAATTGGAATCCTTCATTCGCGTTATACATTAACCCCATGAAATTTGTTAGAAGTCTTACTTATGCATTGTGCGTGGATGGAAGTTTACGCAAGCTTAGAAAATAAAGTTAATAATAATTACAGGAAAATCTGTTTAATATCCTCATATAATAATAATTAGAAGGATGCGGATCAGGATGTCTAAAATTATTAGGTTAATTATTATTTTCAGAAAACCGTACCACCCCTAATATAATGGGTGTTTTTTTAGAGATATACAACATTAAAATAAAAAAATAAACATATAAAAATCATGATAATGGCCATGGCATTGCCTTTGATAGAAAGGCAATTATATGCCATTTGTGTTTAAATACGGTTTGAGGTATATGGATGCCGCTGTTGACTCGAATAAAACGCAATCTGAAAGTCTCATTCTCAACCACTTTTTAGAGCAGTTGGGGTCGTACTTTGTTAGCAAGACAGCGAATCAAGATGTACGCTTATATCTAACCATGAAGTTCAACGGCTAAATTTATACATTTCAACTAAATATCATTTATATATATATATATATATATATATATTACAGAACAATTTACTCTCATTTTTATTTCGTGACATCGGCGGTATATTTTTCCGCTATTGCTACTTTACGTGTTAGTTTTAAATGTGTTCCAACTATTGCAGTAGTTTTTAATAGCACAAGTAAATCAAACTATAAAGAATTGTGACCCAACTGATTTCTTATTTTCGTTCATTTTCTTCGACAATTAGTACTTACAGTAACTTTATAATAATTTATTAACTTAATACAGACCATAATTTGCATTCCAACTTCACATTTAATAAAAATTAAGTATTCCACTTAGAGGATTGAAAGATAAACCGCCAATAGGGAGAAAAAAGATCCTTTTACCGTTTTGAAATTGTCTTTAAATATTTTAATGATTATTTTACCATGCAACACGTAAAATTTTGAAGAACTTTGAAATAAAATGTTGATCAAAGTAATACAACGGAGGTATAGAGTTAATTTACTAGACGAGCAACACATTGAATAAACTACGTGCGCTCTTGGCTTTATTAGAGAATAAACGTAACTGGGAGTATAACTACATAAGCTGCGTTACACAAGCTTTTAGTGGTGAGATCTTTTTAATTTAACGTCAAATAATTTTCCACGTTCAAAAGTTTCAACAATGTAGCAGCACAAATATGATATTTGTATAGGACGGCGACTTGACATGAGAAGTTTTTGTAATATCGTCCTTATGAAGGCATTTTCATTATTTCATATTCATTCAGTTGTAGAATCGTGACCCTGATATTCATTGAAAATTAATGGAGATGGTTATGTCCTGAAATACTTCCTTTTAAATTTTTGCCTGCGGACTGTATTTTTTAAAAGTAATTATATTAATCACAATTAAATGAAACTACGTGATGTAGTATTATTTCTACTTCCTTTAAGTTCTTTACCACGACCTAGGTTTCGTTGTATTACAACATCTTCAGGTGGGCTATTTGCACAGTAATAGTAGCAGTACCTTTACTAATAGCCCGCCTGAAGATATTATAATACAACGAAACCTAGGTCGTGGTAAAGAACTTAAAGGAAGTAGAAATAATACTACATCACGTAGTTTCAGTTAATTGTGAATAACGAATTTCTACAAAATTAACGCCAAATATATTCAAAATTATATTAACAGTAGACTAAAATCAACTGCTTCCTGATTATAATACGAGTACAAAAATGAAACGATGTATAGGTATTTATGATTACGTTCAATCGAATGTATTTAGGTGTCTGGAGTGTTTGATGTTTTGTAATCAATTCGTTGTGTTCAGTTATTAAAAATACAGAAAATCAATCACAGATATAATATGAATTAATTTATGTTGATTAACTAGAATAGTTGTTGAATATTATATACTTATTCCATTATGAAATTGTATTGTAACCTGCTCTGAATACTAGTATATCAGGTTTCGTTATGAAATGTTCTCTTTAGATTGTGAGCTGCAGCAAACAGTTTAAGTCTATAAATTTGAATTACGTGTTAAATGAGTTATTGACATCAGATAAAACTTTATGTACGCTTGTGAATAATGTGTATTTATCTCAAACTAGCGGCATTATATGCTGACAAAGTTGCAAGGAACTTCGACAGTGTGAAATCTTGAAGTGCAAGTGCATTGTTTACGTTACGAAGATCGTAACGTACACACTAATAATTAGTTTAGTTTAAGTCCATTGCAACTTGCTCTCATCTCCTCCCCTTCCCTTGTTCGTTATCTCTCTACAGTAGGTCATAGTTCTCTGTAGACCTGTGATATATATATATATATATATATATATATATATATATATATACATATATATATATATATATACATATGTATTATATTTTTTCTTCTCTTAGATCTTTGTCTGAAATGATAAGCATCCATGCCGAGATTCTTAGCAGAGCATTTATTGCTCTTTTATTCATACATCTAAATTTCTCTATTCTTTTCCTCTAATATATACTTGTATTATTGTGTATTTCAAAATGTTTATGAAATACATAATAGTAACTCTAAGTATGTATTAGACGGGACTATTGATATATTATGTATGAATAAATTTATAAATTAAATGAATAATCTCACGATTTACATACGAAATATTAAGTTTGGGAATAATAATGGTGAGGCTTTCACCAAATATATGTCTCTCTCAAATGAACTTCAAGTCGTGACGACATAGTTCTACTCGATAATAAGCAGACATCTGCATTGTCTGTTCATTATATGTAAAGGTAGCTGTAAGGATATGTTACAATTTTTCTTTGAATGTAATAAAAGTTTTTCGTGACTATTTAAATTTAAGTGTATTTGATATATTTTGAGCTTACTACCGCATTTTCAAAGTAATGTAATAAACGGAATTATTCTCAAGACGATGTTTATAAGATTAGTACTAATACATTCTAGTTTTTAACTAACCATATTAGATTTTATATTATGAAAATTTTACAGTCGCAAATACCAGTTTTACCCCACAGATTTATTCACTGAGAATTATCTTAATTATTCTGTTGTCACCCCACTGTTACTAAATGCCTTCACTCGGATAGTCGAGGTATGAGATATATCATTGGGTATACTCTGGACGGTCAGTCAATAAATAAGTCGATTTCTCTCCACCTTGCACCGTTCTCCGAATTACGTTACATTTATTATGACTACGCTTTGAATGATACATAAACTTATAATTACATAAATAATTAGAAGTTTCTAACGCAATACCTAGATTTGTGCTCATTCCTCTTAATTCCTTTTGAATTTCTTAAATTACTATTTATATGTCCTAAAACGGCTATTCTTAGGCAACGTTTTGCAAATAGACTAAACGATTACCAGATCGCCTTGGTATTTTTGTTTTACGCAAGTAACCTTCGGCTAGGCTTGTTTGGCTCTTCAGTTCTCGGTGTAGCATCATTTTTTTATCCGTATCTTGTAATTAATAACTAAGGGACATTGAAAACGGGACAGTTGACGACGTTGAGTTATTCCATGGCGTGAATAAATTTTTCTACGTGTTTTTGCCTTTGCTTTTGCTAACATTATACAGAGAATTTTAATACCACACTGTTTACCCCAGCCAACATTTTTTAAAATTTTATTCCTTATTGCTACCGAAACCAGTCAAAGAAACGTTAAGACTATAGTACATTGTAAATATAAAAAAAGAAGAGTATCAAAATTATGCTCTACTTAAATGCATTACTCAAATGTTAACGGGGATAGCAGAAAGGGATAAAATAATCACCAATATTATTAGTAGAGGCAGCTTGCTGAATTTTTAATAGATCAAAAGACGGAAGGTTTAAAGTGTATATTTTTATAGCGGTTCTTGATTACGGAAAACTCGATATTGTGCAAAAATTCTCGATTGTTTATAGTATGTAAGAAAATTGGCAAATAGAGTGGAAGGAGGGTACTTTTCTTTTTACTGTAAATATGAAACATCCGTTTTCAAAATATTTTGAAAAAAAATTGAAAATTTCCGAGAGGCTTCCAATTTTTTTAATGTACTGCTTTTACTCACTTTGATTACAATTGAGTTTTTAGGGAATCTAGGTAAAAAATTTAATATAAACGAAATAACGAATATAATTCAGATGTTGTAGATTATAAAGTATGCAAATAAAGTGGAAAATCTGTACAAAAAAAATGTAAGCACGTTTGAATAGGTGGTCACTGGAAATCAAAATGCATAGAGTAGAGGAAATATGACTAGTAATCTTCTAATGGACAAATATTTGTGAATAAATCAAGGAGCAATAAATGTTTTGTACATGTATTTTTAATACTTAATTTACTTTTACCTGGTTAACTTTAGAATATGTTCCAGCAAATATAATTTAACAAGTATTTTGATGTGAAAATAATAAAATATGACGTATCTGAAAAATGTTAATGCATCTGATTTTGATTCCCAACAAATTTCATAGGTAAATACACAGCAAAATATTGCACTAAAATGAATAGATTTTATTTGTAGTATAAAGTACGAAAACAGTTTACGTTAGTAAACATTACAACAATGTTTACTAATGTAGTGAGTTGAAACTAGTTGGTTGCACGGGCATTGCAATAATGATTTCATAGCTTAATAGACGATTTCCATCACATTCCGTTTCTGTCTTCCTCACAGACGTGAATCTGCCATTGAATGACGTAAGACTTTGAATAGATTGTTATTTTTTGAAGCGTGGAAACTGCACAGTCTCAAGGCTTATTATATCATAGGTAAAAGCCGAACGAATAAAAAGGTGACCTGACAATACATTTTTGATCGTCAACTTTGCTTAGTTTTCATTAAATAAATTCAACGGCGTTTAAAAGAAAATATTTCTTCAAACACTATTTTATTGATTTTTCTCTAATAATTAGGTATTTCAATATTTAATTTAGAATTTTGTACTGAAGAGATTAAATATTAATATATGACAGACTTTACTTTGAAAATTGATACTTTCATCATGTCATCATTATTTGATTCTAAAAGATTAATTTTTTAATAAATCGATCCAAGTTTACAAATAAACTATAAATTCTATAATTTTATAATAATTTGGAGTATGTATGAGAAATTAGTGCTTATACTTTCACGCTTATATCACAGTTTCTATAAAAATTACATTTTTATTAATATATAAGATAATTTTCTACATTGGAAAGTGAATCCAATTGACTTGATGCGCATCGCTATTGGCGCTATTTGTTGCATTTTAACAGTATTTTTTAATTTGTTCTATTACTATTATTTTGTTACTCACGTGGGTGACGTAACTTGCCTATTAAAATTTTAACCAGACAATTTTTTTAAATCATTCATTTTTTAATATTTCTTAAGTCAGGAGTTTATGCATTTCCTTTAGTTTCATTAAGTAGAGACCATTCTCATTTTTCCATGTTTTATTTAATTTTATTCTTCGATGGGTCATGTGAACTTTAGGCTTGTTCATGTAATCCATTTTTTTTTTCGGTGGGGTGTTCTTTGTTTATTTTTTTTTTTACCGTGGTACACAAACTTATCATAACTGAAGCTCTTATTTCTAAAGAAATACTATGAATCGTAAGTTTGAATACCGGATATTCCTGGCGTGATTTTATAGCTCTTAGGTGTTACGTATTACATCATTAAAAATCTACACAAAAGCAGAGCACACTGTTTTCATATTATAAATGAAAAAATGAAGAAATTAGGTAATAGATATTAGTGTTATCCAAAAAAAAATCGTTTTTTATTATAATAAGAAAAACATCTTTATTTGTCCCAACTGTCATAATATTACAATGTTTCAATTTTAGTATATTTACAATCGAGAGACAAAAATTTCACCTTTGGTCACATATCGACCGAAAAGAGAAAAAATATATTGGTCGAAGTAAACATGTATATTAATTTTCTGATCTTTATACATACACACACAAACACATAAACACACACAAGCATGCCCGCATACATGCGCACATGTACACATGCCCATGCTCATGCGCTCTCACGTGCGCTCGCTCACGCGCACGCGCACGCATATGTACACACACATATAAACACACACACACACACATAAAAAAATATACACGTGTAATGTGTTATATGCGTAAATATATATATATATATATATATATATATATATATATATATATATATATATACATATATACATAATATATATATATATATATATATATATATATATATATATATATGTTTTATCATTTAATAGAAATTCGAAAGCACATGGTGTAATTAAGTAAACCTTTGAGGTAAGGTTATAAACTTTTTGGAACATATTAATTGCATAGATACATTAAAAATTATGATTGAGAGCAAGATTTGTAAAGATTAGAGTTTTTTATATTTTCAGTGTAAATAATATAGCAAATTTAAAATTTGATCATTGCTGTAGGCACTCGTCAAGTAATATTAAATATTAATACACGACTAAATGGAAAACTATGTAAGTAATTTAGAATACGAAAAAAAAAACAATTACTGGATCAAAATATGAATATGTAAAATGAATGGATTTTAAATTAAGGAGAAAAATCAAAACTATGAATGCCATTTTTCTCATGCAGTCCGTAGCGTAAGTAGCCAGAAAAAGTTAAAAAAACACTATCCAAGGTTGCTCATAAACAAATAAAACTAATTTATAGCATATAAAGTTGAGTACAAAAACCTATAAAAATGTATTTCTTAAATATTACCTAATTAATAAATTGTTTATGCCGGTATTTCGAATTAATGTTTATGAAATACGGCCAACACTTTCTTATCATTAACTTAATATATACAGTTTTCTTAATCACGTATTTAATATGTATGTAACATATTACTATATTTATCAATACGTACTTTATTTAATACTAGCTAGCATCTGGAGAAAAAGACTGCGCGGTCTTTCTTTAACCATTACCCGTTAGAAAGGACGTGGAGTGTGGAATTAAAATTTTTGCTAGGTGGTAAATGGAAAGTGTGGAAAAATTGAGGGAAATCGATTAAAAATGTTAGGATTCTATAACTAATCTCACACATATATATATATATATATATATATATATATATATATATTTATATATATATATACACACACACACACACATATATATATATATATATATATATATATATAGATATTACCGTATAATCGGGTATTCATCTAGAAACTTCATCGAATATTTAGCATTCATCGTTGCCCCCAAAATACTATTCGTTGCAACTCAAGTCGGTACCCTTTTGTTGTGATCATTGGTAGCTTTTAACGGTATTTCGATCTTCGTGTTACATTCGCTTAATGCTGTAAGGTATTTCACGTTGACTTAACTTTTATAACCGTAATTTTGTAAGAGATAAATACTTAAGCAATACTTTTCCTTATAATTTTCGATTCTTATGTTTGCTATCCTAGTTACTATCTATAAAATTTTAAATCATCTTTCCAACTTTTTCCCTTTTTGATTGAAATATTAAAAATTTTCGAATTTAAGTCCATGCATATTACAACTACACATTATATTCAATCAGAAATTAAAATATATATATTTTAGTACACTAAAATTTTAAGATTATATACTCCCATAGCTATTATATATTTTTGCTTATATTCAGATTTCCCTTTTTTAACATTTATGTATTTTGATTTAATATAAAAATTAAAATAATTCTAACGTCATTTTTTGTTCGCTCTTCCTAAAAATGCATCATTGTCATATTAATCAGACTGTTATAATTATGTAATATGTTGCGTTCAAATTAGCATTCATAATCGAGCACCGTTATTTCTTTTCAATTATCAAAAACAATTTATTTAAAGTTGTATGCTTTTTAGACTTAAATATGTTCGATTGGTGCATCCTCTTTAGACGTACTAGATAAAGAAGAATCTTATTATTTATATTTACGAAGAACAGTGTAATCATTGTTTTATGGAAACACTTAAATAATATTTGAAAGTCAAAGGAACGTCAAAATAAAACTTAAGGAATGATTCCCTAGCAATGTATACAAACTGATAGGATGGTAATTTGTTGACGTATTCTTGCTGTATATTTGTGTTCAGTGTAAATTAAAAGACAGTAATTAAAAATCGAGTATAATTTTACCAGAGATAAGGAAGATACTTGGCTAGTGCCGCTTTCAGTATTATTGAGTTCACTCTGAACCGCACTTGCTTTTCTCCTGGTGTTACTTTTCAACGACTCATTATTAGTTTTCGATGCCTCATAAAGCAGGATTTCTCTGGATTGCTAACTTCAAGCAAAAGCAATAACAAACTTACAGCAGAATATATATATATATATATATATATATATATATATATATATATGTATATATATATATATATATATATACATACAAATATATACATAAATCCATAAAAGCGTAATAAGTCTTAAATATTTAAAACGTGTGCCATAATCGAAATGTTCTTGGACCTTCAGTCGGCGTGCCAAACAATCTACTTGACAGATAATTTAATTATATGCAAAATATTTATTCAGGTAATTGAGTGGTAAAACGAAAAATAAATATTAACTACTTTTATTTTATCTGTCAAATAATTAATTAGCCAATTAATCGGAAAGGAGAGACATAGTCACAAATCTATTTTGACTCTTTGATTTTCCCTTTTCCTTTGATCTTTTTACGTTTGGATTTGCTTTTCAAGTAGCCTGGTTTTATTTCTTTTAGTTGTATATTTTTTAATTATCTTTCTTATCAGCAAGCCACCCTTTGAATATAATATCTATATAATAACATTTATCTGGTTTTCTATCATTGCCTTTAATTATATTCATTTCTCTCTCACAAAATGTGAACTATTACAGCAGCAAAATACGTTTTGTTTACAACTCTTCGTCTTATGTAAATATGACTACTGGATGATATTTGGATGTAATCCTAATGGAAAATCGCTAACGAAATTCATATGTAAATTAACGGAAGCAAACTTAATTAATTTAAATGCTTTCAGCATATGCTGCAACGAAGTCTATAAACGGGTGATGCGAATATAATATTAAATTTTCACAAATTTGTTATTCCGCGTATGCTCCATACGTGCTTTGTTTGCAGATATAAGTAAAATTATAGCTTAACAAGACACTCTCGGTAATTAATAATTTGCGCGAACGTCACGTGACCACACGTCTTGATTATGTTGGGACAATTCCATTTTCGCAAAGTCCATATATATTGCAAATGATTCTCATATATTCAACCTATAACGCACCTATAATTGATGAGTTATGTAAGGGATACGTAACTAAGCAAGCTAGAAGTTGCTAAATATAATATAACGAGTAAAGTATGGTAAGGTCTATTTTGTGTTGGATATTTCTCTTGTTCCTTGGGCATAAGAACATAACTTGGCATAAACATTTATAAACCTTTCTGAAATATTAAAAGCATATATTAAAAATTAATTTGTTTTCTTTTTTACTAGTAATAACTTAACTGTTTCGTTTAGTTTACGTAGGTTTATACCGTACTCATGTATATACGTAAGTAACACTTTTTCCTTTTAAAATTATTTCGCTTTTTACTTTTTTGTTGACAAAATTTTGTAATCCCACGATGTGGAAAAGAAGTTTTCATGGTGAGCGTTCAGGGTTGGTTTGTTTGGTTACTGTTTATTTTATAAGGAAATTTTAAAGTTAGTGACGTGAAACTTTATATTTACGTAAATTCCTGTACCTAAAGTATCCATATTAATTTTGTAGTTTTAAATAAAATTATGAAATTTAGGCAGTCATTAAATTGTATTGAGAATATTTTGTGTGGGATTAATCCTGTTTTTGTGCAGCATTCTGAAAGATTTCATTTATAAAGCGTCAAAATATATAACAGGCCGTCCATTAATTATTATATTCGACGATTATAAGGATAATTAGCAGTAAGTAAACTATTTTTTGCAGGAAGGATTGTAGTATATTTTTCAAAATTTAAAAAGAATTAAAAGGTTTAGCCCGAATTAGTGCAAAGTGAATAAACAGATATTTAAATTTTAATTAACTTACTGTTATCTTTCTACCGTTACAATTATACGGAAATTCCACACGTCTTTAATATGTCCACTGAAGCTTGAATTTAACTGATCCACTAGATGGAGAATAATAGTCATTTAACAAATTTTTCAAGACTTGTTGTCTCCAAATTGAGGTTAAAAGTGGAAAAAATGTATCGTGATTTTCCACTCAAATTAAATTATAACAAAACTTGATACGAAACAATTGTCGATAAGTTCATTTTTTTGTAAACACTCAATCTGTTGATAGATATTCTTACTTTTTTAAAGTATTCTCATTAGAAAAATATTTTCCAACTTCTTTAATTCTGGACATGAATTAGTCAGACCCAACTATAACTTATGTTCTTGACTTGAATAGTTTAAGATATATTTTATAATGACGAACAAATGAAGAAAAGATCTGAATATAAAATTAAGAAAACGTCTTTAATCCGAACTTAGTGAGTGAAAAAAAACGGCAGTAACTACTTTACCACCCACACAATTAGCATAACTACTTTGACTATTCATCGTTCATGTTGTTTTATTATCTGTATGGAATGACTGTGTTGTATTGTTAACTTTAAATCAACACACTCGCGCGCACATACAGAAAATGTTATATGGATTAATACAAACCAGCGGGCACGAATGTAGTACCTATGGTAGGATGCACGTGCATCATCATGCATACTTATGCATATAAACAAACACTCATTCGACATATGGACACGCCTACAATGACACTATTTTATACTTATTGCGTTGACTATATGACATTTCTTTCACAACATGACATGCGTTATTTACGAACATAGCTTAAAACGAAACTTTTGCTAATAGAAAAGCGGGGAAATAAAATGCAACCTTAAAATATATGTTTAACAATATAGACATTACTAAAAACAACTCCAAGTTTTACTAGTTTAATTTAATTGCGAAACTACAAACTAAGTTAAAACTCACGAATTAAGAATAGAAAATTAGAGACGAGATATATTTAAAAACCCATAAAACGAATAAATACTGGCATATATAAAATACTCAAATTATTGAAACATAATATATAAAATACCAAATTGAATATGATGCTTTACATTAATCTATTTTACCACGAAAATAAGAGGAGCCTGACAAAATGAGCAAATCATTAATTAGAATGCGTCTATGATCATATAAAAATTAAAATTCTTTGTTAAGAAAACATTTTAGGAATTAAGAACTAAAGTGGATAATTGAGAACATCCACATTGCATATCAAGTACAAGCGTATTTGTCAATTTCATCGTATTTTTCTTATTTATCATTTTGACGTCTCGATGTCACCCTAGATTTTTAGTCGCCTTGCGAGTGGTAATACCGCTGACTTCATGTCGGGTGACACAACTAGTAAACTAACGGAATAAATAAGAACTCAATTGCAAAAGGAGATTTCAAAGCGACATAACTGAATTTAGTTTTTAGTCGTTATAAGTCTAATCTCAGGGGATAAAAAAAATTATCTTGAAAAAGTCCGTCATCCTGCCGAAATTGTTAACTTGCCTCAATATGCAATATGCACATATATAAAGATAAACATACACACATTCCCATTTAAAAATATCCACATATTAATAAATACATTCATCTAACATGAGACTATTTAATACTTATTGTGTTGTGTGGTGTAATGTTTTTCATAACATTATGATCTGTGAACGATCTATGGATATAGTTTAAAATTTAATTGTTATAATCGAAAAGAAGTAGAATAATATTCAGCCTTATGGAAAATAATTCTGTAATAACCATATCGATATTACAACTACAAAAACACAACTCCAAAATAACTAATTTTGACGACGTGAATACAACAACCGCTATTATGTACTAAGGAATGTACTATGAGTCGGCTTAAAATGATTGATTGATTAAAACCACCGTTTTAAATTGAAATGTTTACTCCAGTGCAAAATAAACAAGTTGAATTAAGTAAATGATCACGTTTCACTTTGATTTGCTTAAGGCTTATTGTCGTGACACTGGATTGGGAAATAATGGGAAGCTTGAATTTCACTTCAATTTGTGTGGGGTAACCTACGTACTCCGGCTAGTTAATTATCAAATAATTAAACAAAAGTACCCTTGATAGAATGTAAATTAATTGAGCTATTTTTGATTTACTTATATCTTCTAGTTTATCACATTTAATTGTATTTTTATTATTTAGGTACAAATAATCCTAAACTGGTAGGAATATTGTGTTAAAAAGAAAAAACAACAACATATAGAAGTTTCCCTTTTCCTATGATTTATCTCAAATCACTTGAATGTAGTGCGACGTAAATATATATTTCTGAACTAGCCAGCGTTTTCCATAATGAATGACTTTTTTTAATGTGGCTCTATTCTTGTGACCACTAGTACCAAATATATCATTAATACAAACACACACATTTGAACATATACATGAGTTAAATAAGTAAGTTGTCATATTCAGGATATCTCTAATTTCTATTGTACATTAATTTACTAATATCTTTGGTAGTTTTATTATGCAACTTAATATTTCATTTTATTTCCATACTATGTTCTATTCTCAAAGAGTCGTGGTCAATTAATTAATGACATTAGTACTAAATTAGTAAGTTTTTTTTTCTATTCCGCATAAATTGTATAAATTTTAAACAGTAACTTTTACCGTAACTTTACGTTGGACCCATTACAGTACTGATATAAAAGCATGCAACCGAACACATCATACAGTTTCAGAATCAATAACATCTTGAAATATAAAGATCCTCAATGTATCAGATATGCAAGAATGTCACAAGAGAACTCAACCCCACGCATTAATGTGTAGAACCCGATAAAGGGCCTTTCCTATGATAAGTGCTCCACCCACACCATAATAACAAAAATAAAATAAAAGTCGCTGATCGACGTACTTTGGGCTTGTCGTGATTAAAATGGTTTTTAGTGGGCATAAATTTCAAATTACCCATTGATTCAACTTTGATGCTACACTGCTAAAATGAATCGCTCAGATAGAATTGCTTTGCATCATTAAATCATAGTTAACCCTTTTTTTATAAAATGGTAGCTGTATCCTATGTATTTTATTGCAAAACTAAAACTATAAATATTTTCAACTACATTTTCAACTTTTTAATCTTTGCCTGAAAATACGAAATATCTAGAAAAAGTTTTCTCACTTTTGTAAGTGTGCAGTAAGGGATGTTAGAAAAGAAATCGAGGTAATAAATTGCATTCTTACCGTGATGATGCTCACTATTTGAAATATGTCATTAGTTTTTAATCTTTCCAGAAACATTTGGATTTAACATTTTGCAACAAATGTCATCGTTGTTAGTTTTATATACATATTAAAGAAGATGGATTTTGTACTCTGTGACAAATTTCAAGTAAAATATGGATACTGGATCACGACCTGATGTATTCAAATGCATACACGATCTTCACGTGGTTATTAGATTTATCCATTGAAAGGAAGTCAGTCTGAACATAGCGGGCAAATCATTAATTTTAAACCAGACATTATGAATTTAACTACTGTCTTACCTCATTCTATTGATACTATTTCAAATAAATTTTTTTAGAAAATACGATTTTGAATAGTATAAAAGATTTTATTGTAAATCCTAATAATGAAAGTAACTTACAAAGTTTACTTTATAATAAAGGTTATTCAAAATCAGTTATTGAAAACCACAACTGATTGTTGGTTAAGAAAAGCAACATCTTTCATTTAATTTATCTAGTGAAGATTTTCAGCAATTTCTTTGCTAACCAACTTTTATGAACCTGAAGTCCCAAAGATGACCTTTCAAAGTAATCAAAAGGCAATGAATAATTTATTTGATATTGAAAAAAAATGATGGATATTGTATTTACCTTGATCTAGCTTGAATTGTGTACCAATTAATGAAATTACGTATGACAGATATATTTGTAGAATTTTTACAATTTTATTTTCTTCTGGTACAGTTGATCTTAGAAATGTATGGATTTGTAAGATTTATAATATTTAGCATTATAAATTTCTGATATCTAAAAATGGTAGGTGGAGAATTTCTAATAAAGATTTCTCATATATGAATATTTAAAAATGGTAGATTCGCTAAATACCCAAGATTTCGATTTTTTGCTTTTAAAAACCTAATGGGTTGGATAGCTTTGCAAAATGAGAGTACTGATGTTAAAACAAAATCCATGCTTTCGTGATATAGAAACAATAATACAGCTTCAGAAATTATTAAAACATAAACCAAAATTGTATAAATCAATTTTATCATATACCGATAATAATTTTAGGGTATGAAACTATTATAAGTGGTAGGTGAGATCTCGACAATTAGTGGAAATAGTTGAAGAATTGGAAATGCCACAATTTTAATAATGTTAAAAGCAGCTGATTTACATGACCAAAAATTTATTATTAACATGTTCCTAATTATGATTATATCAATCTCAACCAAAATACTGAATTTATTTTTAAATCAAAATTATTAAATTCTAACCTTTTGATTGTCCCTTATAATTTTTATAAGTTATTTTTTATGGAGAATTTCTTAAAAAAAAATTTAAAGCAAAGATTTTGGTTCCATATTGAATTACAACGTAGAAGTAGTCCTCACGTTGATGGTATTTTCTGGTTTCAAAATTCTCCTGATTTTAAACATCTAAAACAAGATGATATTGTAAGGCTACATCAAATTATTAACTATTCTGGTAAACTCATATCTATTTTTGTGCATACAATACTCTAACTTATGATATACAATTAGTAAAAATGCCTTTTTCTGATGTAATTGGCCAAGATATCGATTAAAACAAAATTATCTTAATATGTACAGTACGAATATATAAATGTACTTAACACATAAATGTGCCTATCGTCAAAGAAAGAAACAAATTTTTCTCAAACTATTTGTCGTTTTAAATATACTAAGGATTGCATGAATGAAAATACGATTCAATTCATTTACGAAAATAAATTACAATAGGTTTCAAAAAAGTACAATGAATATTTAAGTAGCCATAGCCATATTGACTTAGAAGCCGTTGTTTCTATTCATATTGTTCTTAAATATTTTGCTAAATATACTAGAAAAGCTGTACCGGAAAACAAGACGGTATGAAATAGCTTGTTAGACAAACAGGAATAAAGTCTGATAATATTAGAAATTTTCAACTAATAATCCCAAAAATTTTAATAATAATGTGTGCTGAACATACATATTTTGCTCAAGAAATATTTTGGTTTCAATGCGTTATAGAACGTGATAGTTGTGACATTTAAAAAACTCGATTATAGTCGTAAATAGCTAATCATGTAAAATCAAATTCCGGATAAAATTCATGCATTTTTACTGTGCAATCTCGATTTCATTTTTTAAAATTTATAAAAAAAAACACCTTAATACGAGATATTCTCCATTGAACTGAATTATCCAGAGCTTTAGACTATATACGTTTCAAGATTACTGCGTAAATCCTAAAATTTGTCGACGAACTATAATATGATATAGAATGATATAATGATTCAATGTAATACAATTTCAAAGAATATGTAAATCAATTTGCTGATTTAGAATCAGTACAAATTAAAATTTGCTTCCAACGTTATTCCATATATTCCATTATCTATATTTACAAAGGTTTTAACACAAAAAATTAATTGTGAAGAATACTTTAGGTTTATTTTTAGGTTTTTGGTAATTCTTTCATATATACAAAATAATTTAATGCTTATATATTGCTATTTTGTGATAAACGCAAGTAACTTTTATACTTATACAAGCCGGCATTTTTATGTAACCAAAGATATTTTGGGCTACAACATTGCTATAATTTTGTCAACAAGGAAAACAAATGTGCAAAAGTAGGAAGTAAACGAGAAACATGCACGCCAGCGATGCCTTGAATTAGCACATATAAACAATGACATTGCAATTCTTCATTCGCTAGATATTGTACATTTGGAAAAACGCCGTTACTATGAGCAGATTTATAGGAAAAGTAACTTCCCTCGTAGTAATGACGTAGTTTTCTTTATGGAATTATTATCTCTGGCGAGATAACATTTAAAATGAGCAACAAGCGGTTCGAAAAATTTATTCTATCCAGTGAACTTGAAAGAAACGAAATAATGATAATAACAATTAAGATTTCTGATATAAAATAGACGCAAACACCGCCAAAGCAACAATAATACAAAACTTAAAAATGACCAAAAGTGATGCAAAAACTTTTGTAAGAAGTAAAATGTAATCATGAAAATACAGGGTGCACGTTAATATCAAAACAAAGAATAAATGAAGAAATTTAAAAAGCTCTAGCGGTTCTCTTGCATATAGAGTTTTAGAGTGTTTACTTAATATAGTGTTAACTAATTTTACTTAAAATTGTGTTTCCTTAATATAGTGTTACTTAATATAATTTTTACAAATTTTACTTAACATAGTGTTTACTAAATATAGTGTTTACTAATTTCGCTTAGCATAGTGTTCATTTAAAATAGTATTTACTAATTTTATTTAGATAGTGTTTACTTAGTATAATGTTTACTAATTTTACTTAATACAGTGTCTACTTAATATAGTGTTACTTAGTATAGTGGTTACTAATTTTACGTAACATAGTGTCTACTTAATATAGTGATACTTAATATAGTGTTTACATAATATAGTGTGACTTAATATAGTGTTTACTAATTTTACTTTATATAGTGTTTACTTAATATAGGGTTACTTAATTTAGTGTTTATTAATTTTACTTAACATAGTGTTTACTAATTTTACTTAACATAGTGTTTATTTAATATAGTGTTTATTTATTTTACTTAACATAATGTTTACTTAATATAGTGTTACCTAATATAATGTTTACTAATTTTAATTAACATAGTGTTTACTTCATATAGTGATTACTAATTTTATTTAGCATAGTGTTTACTTAATATAGTGTTTTTTAATTTTACTTAACTTTATGTTTTCTTATATATTGTTACCTAATATAGTGTTTATAAATTTTACTTAACATAGCGTTGACTTAAAATAGTGTTACTTAATATAATGTTTACTAATTTTACTTAACATCGTGATTGCTTAATATAGTGTTACTTAATATAGAGTTTATTATTTTTACTTAATATAGTTTTACTTACTAAAGTGGTTAGTAATTTTACTTAACATAGTGTTTACTTAATATAGTGTTACTTAATATAGTGTTTACATATTTTACTTAATATATCGATTACTTAATATAGTGTCATTTAATATAGTGTTTAGTTGATATAGTGTTTACTAATTTTAATTAATATAGTGTTCACTTAATATAGTGCTACTTAATGTAGTGTTACTTAATATAGTGTTTACTAATTTTACCTAACGTAGTGTTTATTCAATATATTGTTATTTAGTATAGTGTTTTCTAATTTTACTTAACATAGTGTTTACTTAATATTGTGTTATTTAATATAGTGTTTATAAATGTTACTTAACATAGTTTTTATATAAGATAGTGTTACTTAATATAGTGTTTACTAATTTTACTTAACATTGTAATTGCTTAATATAGTGTTACCTAATATAGTGTTTATTATTTTTACTTAACATAGTGTTTACTTAATATAGTGTAACTTAATATAGTGTTTACTAATTTTACTTAACATAGTGTATACTTAATATAGTGTTTACTAATTTTTATTTATATAGTGTTCACTTAATATGGTGCTACTGAATATTGTGTTACCTATTATAGTGTTTACTAATTTTACTTAAGATAGTGTTTACTCAATATAGTGTTATTTAATATAGTGTTTTCTAATTTTACTTGACATGGTGTTTACTTAATATAGTGTTTATTAATTTTACTTAACATAGTGTTTACTTAATATAGGGTTATTTAATATAGTGTTTAATTATTTTACTTAACGTAGTGTTTACTTAAAATAGTGTTACTCAATATAATGTTTACTTATTTTACTTAACATAGTGATTGCTTAATATAGTGTTACTTAATATATTGTTTATTATTTTAACTTAAAATAGTGTTTACTTAATATAGTGTTACTTAATATAGTGTTTACTAATTTTGTTCAACATAGTGTTTTACTTAATATAGTGTTTATTAAGTTTACTTAACATAGTGTTTATTTAATATAGTGATACTTAATAAAGGGTTACTTAATATAGTGTTTCCTAATTTTACTTAATATAGTGTTTACTTAATATAGTGTTTATTAATTTTACTTAACATAGTGTTTACTCAATATATTGTTATTTAGTATAGTGTTTTCTAATATTCTTAACATAGTGTTTACTTAATATAGTGTTACTTAATATAGTATTTGTGAATTTTACTTAATACAGTGTTTACTTAATATAGTGTAACTTAATATAGTATTTATAAATTTTACTTAATACAGTGTTTACTTAAGATAGTGTTACTAAATATAGTGTTTATATATTTTACTTAACATAGTGATTGTTTAATATAGTGTTACTTAATATAGTGTTTATTATTTTTACTTAACATAGTGTTTACTTAATATAGTGTTATTTAATATAGTGTTTACTAATTTTACTCAACATAGTGTTTACTTAATATAGTGTTTACTAATTTTATTTAATATAATATTCACTTAATATAGTGGTATTTAATACAGTGTTTACTAATTTTATATAACATAGTGTTAACTTAATATAGTTTCACTTAATAAAGTGTTACTTAATTTAGTGTTATTAAAATAGTGTTTACTAATTTTACTTAAGATAGTGTTAACTTAATATATAATATTATATAGTGTTACCTAATTTAGTATTTACTAATTTTACTTAACATAGGGTTTACTTGATATAGTGTTACTTAATAATGTGCTTGTTAATTTTACTTAACATTGTGTTTACTTAATATAGTGTTTAACATTTTTACTTAAAATAGCGTTTACTTAATATAGTGTTTACTAATTTTACTTAAAATAGTATTTACTTAATATAGTGTTACTTTATATAATGTTAACTAATTTTACCTAACATAGTGTTTACTTACTATAGTGTTACTTAATATAGTGTTTACTTATTTTACTTAACATAGTATTTACTAATTTTACTTAACATAGGGTTTGCTTAATATGGTTTTACTTACTAAAGTGGTTACTAATTTTACTTAACATAGTGTTTACCTAATATAGTGTTACTTAATATAGTGTTTACTAATTTTACTTAATATATCGATTACTTAATATAGTGTTACTTAATATAGTGTTTACTAATTTTAATTAATATAGTCTTCACTTAATATAGTGCTACTTAATGTAGTGTTACTTAATATAGGGTATACTAATTTTACTTAACATAGTATTTACTCTATATAATGTTATTTAGTATAGTGTTTTCTAATTTCACTTAACATAGTGTTTACTTAATATAGTGTTACTTAATATAGTATTTATAAATTTTACTTAACACAGTGTTTATTTAAGATAGTATTACTTAATATAGAGTTTACTTATTTTATTTAACATAGTGACTGCTCAATATAGTGTTACTTAATATAGTGTTTATTATTTTTACCTAACATAGTGTTTACTTAATATAGTGTTTACTAATTTTACTTAACATAGTGTTTACTTAATATAGTGTTTATTAATTTTACTTAACATAGTGATTACTTTAATATAGTGATTGCTAATTTTAATTGATATAGTGTTCACTTAATATATTGCTACTTAATATAGTGTTACTTAATATAATGTTTACTAATTTTACTTAACATAGTGTTTACTCAATACAGTGTTTATTTATTTTACTTAACATAGTGTTTACTTAATATAGTGTTACTTAATATAGTGTTTACTAATTTTACTTAACATAGTGTTTACTTCATATAGTGTATACTAATTTTACTAAGCATAGTGTATACTTAATATAGTGTTAATTAATTTAAGTTAACATAGTATTTTCTTATATATTGTCACTTAATATAGTGTTTATAAATTTTATTTACCATAGTGTTTAATTAAAATAGTGTTACTTAATATAGTGTTTACTAATTTTACTTAACCTAGTGTTTACTTAATATAGTGTTAACTAATTTTTCTTAAAATTGTGTTTCCTTAATATAGTGTAACTTAATATAATTTTTACAAATTTTACTTAACATAGTGATTGCTTAATATAGTGTTACTTAATATAGAGTTTATTATTTTTACATAATATAATGTTTACTTAATATAGTGTTACTTAATAACGTGTTTACTTATTTTACTTAACATAGTATTTACTAATTTTACTTAACATTGTGTTTGCTTAATATATTTTACTTACTAAAGTGGTTAGTAATTTTACTTAACATAGTGTTTACTTAATATAGTGTTTACTAATTTTACCTAACATATCGATTACTTAATATAGTGTCATTTAAAATAGTGTTTAGTTGATATAGTGTTTACTAATTTTAATTAATATAGTGTTCACTTAATATAGTGCTACTTAATGTAGTGTTACTTAATATAGTGTTTACTAATTTTACCTAACATAGTGTTTACTCAATATAATTATATTTAGTATAGTGTTTTCTAATTTTACTTAACATAGTGTTTACTTAATATTGTGTTACTTAATATAGTGTTTATAAATTTTACTTAACATAGTTTTTATATAAGATAGTGTTACTTAATTTAGTGTTTCCTAATTTTACTTAATATAGTGATTGCTTAATATAGTGTTACTTAATATAGTGTTTACTAATTTTACTTAACATAGTGTTTACTTAATATAGTGTTTACTAATTTTACTTTACATAGTGTTTACTTAATATAGTGTTAACGAATTTTACTTAACATAGTGTTTACTTAATATAGTGTTTACTAATTTTAATTTATGTAGTGTTCGCTTAATATAGTGCTACTGAATGTTGTGTTACCTATTATAGTGTTTACTAATTTTACTTAAGATAGTGTTTACTCAATATAGCGTTATTTAATATAGTGTTTTCTAATTTAACTTGACATAGTGTTTACTTAATATAGTGTTTATTAATTTTACTTAACATAGTGTTTACTTAAAATAGTGTTACTTAATATAGTGTTTACTTATTTAACTTAACATAGTGATTGCTTAATATAGTGTTACTTAATATATTGTTTATTATTTTAACTTAACATAGTGTTTACTTAATATAGTGTTTACTAATTTTGCTTAACATAGTGTTTTACTTAATATAGTGTTTATTAAGTTTACTTAACATAGTGTTTACTAAATATAGTGTTTATTAATTTCACTTAACATAGTGTTTTCTTATTTATTGTTACTTAATATAGTGTTTATAAATTTTACTTAACATAGTGTTTACTTAAAATAGTGTTACTAAATATAGTGTTTACTAATTTTAGTTAACATAGTGATTGCTTAATATAGTGTTTAATATTTTTATTTAACATAGTGTTTACTTAATATAGTGTTACTTAATATAGAGTTACTTAATATAGTGTTTACTAATTTTACTTAACACAGTGTTTACTTAATACAGTGTTTATTTATTTTACTTAACATAGTGTTTACTTAATATAGTGTTACTTAATATAGTGTTTAATAATTTTACTTAACATAGTGTTTACTTCATATAGTGATTACTAATTTTACTAAGCATAGTGTATACTTAATATAGTGTTAATTAATTTTACCTAACATAGTATTTTCTTATATATTGTTATTTAATATAGTTTTTATAAACTTTATTTACCATAGTGTTTACTTAAAACAGTGTTACTTAACATAGTGTTTACTAATTTTACTTAACCTAGTGTTTACTTAATATAGTGTTAACTAATTTTAGTTAAAATTGTGTTTCCTTAATATAGTGTTACTTAATATAATTTTTACAATTTTACTTAACATAGTGTTTACTAAATATAGTGTTTACTAATTTCGCTTAGCATAGTGTTCATTTAAAATAATATATAAATTTTTTTTATTTAATATGGTATTTACTTAGTATATTGTTTACTAATTTTACTTAATATAGTGTCTACTTAATATAGTGTTACTTAGTATAGTGTTTACTAATTTTACGTAACATAGTGTCTACTTAATATAGTGATACTTAATATAGTGTTTACATATTATAGTGTCACTTAATATAGTGTTTACTAATTTTACTTTATATAGTGTTAACTTAATATAGGGTTACTTAATATAGTGTTTATTAATTTTACTTAACATAGTGTTTACTTCATATAGTGATTACTAATTTTACTTAGCATAGTGTTTACTTGATATAGTGTTTTTTAATTTTACTTAACATTATGTTTTCCTATATATAGTTACCTAATATAGTGTTTATAAATTTTACTTAACATAGTGTTTACTTAAAATAGTGTTACTTAATATAATGTTTACTAATTTTACTTACCATCGTGATTGCTTAATATAGTGTTACTTAATATAGAGTTTATTATTTTTACATAATATAATGTTTACTTAATATAGTGTTACTTAATATAGTGTTTACTTATTTTACTTAACATATTATTTACTAATTTTACTTAACATTGTGTTTGCTTAATATATTTTACTTACTAAAGTGGTTAGTAATTTTACTTAACATAGTGTTTACTTAATATAGTGTTTACTAATTTTACTTAATATATCGATTACTTAATATAGTGTAATTTAAAATAGTGTTTAGTTGATATAGTGTTTACTAATTTTAATTAATATAGTGTTCACTTAATATAGTGCTACTTAATGTAGTGTTACCTAATATAGTGTTTACTAATTTTACCTAACATAGTGTTTACTCAATATAATTATATTTAGTATAGTGTTTTATAATTTTACTTAACATAGTGTTCACTTAATATTGTGTTACTTAATATAGTGTTTATAAATTTTACTTAACATAGTTTTTATATAAGATAGTGTTACTTAATATAGTGTTTACTAATTTTACTTAACATAGTGATTGCTTAATATAGTGTTACTTAATATAGTGTTTATTATTTTTACTTAACATAGTGTTTACCTAATATAGTGTTTACTAATTTTACTTTACATAGTGTTTACTTAATATAGCGTTAACGAATTTTACTTAACATAGTGTTTACTTAATATGGTGTTTACTAATTTTAATTTATATAGTGTTCGCTTAATATAGTGCTACTGAATGTTGTGTTACCTATTATAGTGTTTACTAATTTTACTTAAGATAGTGTTTACTCAATATAGCGTTATTTAATATAGTGTTTTCTAATTATACTTGACATAGTGTTTACTTAATATAGTGTTTATTAATTTTACTTAACATAGTGTTTACTTAACATTGGGTTATGTAATATAGTGTTTAATAATTTTACTTAACATAGTGTTTACTTAAAATAGTGTTACTTAATATAGTGTTTACTTATTTTACTTAACATAGTGATTGCTTAATATAGTGTTACTTAATATATTGTTTATTATTTTAACTTAACATAGTGTTTACTTTATATAGTGTTACTTAATATAGTGTTTACTAATTTTGCTTAACATAGTGTTTTACTTAATATAGTGTTTATTAGGTTTACTTAACATAGTGTTTACTTAATATAGTGTTTATTAATTTCACTTAACATAGTGTTTTCCTATTTATTGTTACTTAATATAGTGTTTATAAATTTTACTTAACATAGTGTTTACTTAAAATAGTGTTACTTAATATAGTGTATACTAATTTTAGTTAACATAGTGATTGCTTAATATAGTGTTTAATATTTTTATTTAACATAGTGTTTACTTAATATAGTGTTACTTTATATAGAGTTACTTAATATAGTGTTTACTAATTTTACTTAACACAGAGTTTACTTAATATAGTGTTACTTAATATAGTGTTTAATAATTTTACTTAACATAGTATTTACTTCATATAGTGATTACTAATTTTACTAAGCATAGTGTATACTTAATATAGTGTTAATTAATTTTACCTAACATAGTATTTTCTTATATATTGTTATTTAATATAGTTTTTATAAACTTTATTTACCATAGTGTTTACTTAAAATAGTGTTACTTAACATAGTGTTTACTAATTTTACTTAACCTACTGTTTACTTAATATAGTGTTAACTAATTTTAGTTAAAATTGTGTTTCCTTAATATAGTGTTACTTAATATAATTTTTACAAATTTACTTAACATAGTGTTTACTAAATATAGTGTTTACTAATTTCGCTTAGCATAGTGTTCATTTAAAATAGTATTTACTAATTTTATTTAATATAGTGTTTACTTAGTATAATGTTTACTAATTTTACTTAATATAGTGTCTACTTAATATAGTGTTACTTAGTATAGTGTTTACTAATTTTACGTAACATAGTGTCTACTTAATATAGTGATACTTAATATAGTGTTTACATAATATAGTGTCACTTAATATAGTGTTTACGAATTTTATTTTATATAGTGTTAACTTAATATAGGATTACTTAATATAGTGTTTATTAATTTAACTTAACATAGTGTTTACTAATTTTACTTAACATAGTGTTTATTTAATATAGTGTTTATTTCTTTTACTTAACATAATGTTTACATAATATAGTGTTCCTAATATAATGTTTACTAATTTTAATTAACATAGTGTTTACTTCATACAGTGATTACTAATTTTACTTAGCATAGTGTTTACTTAATATAGTGTTTTTTAATTTTACTTAACATTATGTTTTCTTATATATTGTTACCTAATATAGTGTTTATTAATTTTACTTAACATAGTGTTTACTTAAAATAGGGTTATTTAATATATTGTTTAATAATTTTACTTACCATAGTGTTTACTTAAAATAGTGTTACTTAATATAGTGTTCACTTATTTTACTTAACATAGTGATAGCTTAATATAGTGTTACTTAATATATTGTTTATTCTTTTAACTTAACATAGTGTTAGTTAATATAGTGTTTACTAATTTTGCTTAACATAGTGTTTTACTTAATATAGTGTTTATTAACTTTACTTTACATAGTGTTTATTTAATATAGTGATTCTTAATAAAGGGCTACTTAATATAGTGTTTCCTAATTTTTTTTAACATAGTGTTTACTTCATATAGTGATTACTAATTTTACTTAGCATAGTGTTTACTTAAGATAGTGTTTATTAATTTTACTTAACATAGTGTTTTCTTATTTATTGTTACTTAATATAATGTTTATAAATTTTACTTAACATAGTGTTTACTTAAAATAGTGTTACTTAATATAGTGTTTACTAATTTTACTTAACATAGTGATTGCTTAATATAGTGTTACTTAATATAGTGTTTAATATTTTTATTTAACATAGTGTTTACTTGATATAGTGATACTTAATAAAGGGTTACTTAATATAGTGTTTCCTAATTTTACTTAAAATAGTGTTTACTTCATATAGTGATTACTAATTTTACTTAGCATAGTATTTACTTAATATCGTGTTTATTAATTTTACTTAACATAGTGTTTTCTTATTTATTGTTACTTAATATAGTGTTTATAAATTTTACTTAACATAGTATTTACTTAAAATAGTGTTACTTAAAATAGTGTTTACTAATTTTACTTAACATAGTGATTGCTTAATATAGCTTTACATAATATAGTGTTTAATATTTTTATTTAACATAGTGTTTACTAAATATAGTGTTACTTAATATAGTGTTACTTAATATAGTGTTTAAAAATTTTACTTAACACAGTGTTTACTTAATACAGTGTTTATTTATTTTACTTAACATAGTGTTTACTTAATATAGTGTTACTTAATATAGTGTTTACTAATTTTACCTAACATATTGTTTACTTTATATAGTGATTACTAATTTTACTAAGCATAGTGTATACTTAATATAGTGTTAATTAATTTTATTTAACATAGTATTTTCTTATATATTTTTACTTAATATAGTGTTTATAAATTTTATTTACCATAGTGTTTACCTAAAATATTGTTACTTAATATAGTGTTTACTAATTTTACTTACCATAGTGATTTCTTAATATAGTGTTACTTAATATAGAGTTTATTATTTTTACTTAACGTAATATTTACTTAATACAGTGTTAATTAATATAGTGTTTACTAATTTTACTTAACATAGTGTTTACTTAATATAGTGTTTATTAAATTTACTTAATATAGCGTTTACACAATATATTGTTATTTAGTATAGTGTTTTCTAATTTTACTTAACATAGTGTTTACTTAATATAGTGTTACTTAATATAGTATTTATAAATTTTACTTAATACAGTGTTTACTTAAGATAGTGCTACTTAATATAGTGTTTATTTATTTTACTTAACATAGTGATTGTTTAATATAGTGTTACTTAATATAGTGTTTATTATTTTTACTTAACATTGTGTTTACTTAATATAGTGTTACCTAATATAGTGTTTACTTATTGTACTTAACATAGTGTTTACTTAATATAGTGTTATTAAATATAGTGTTTACTAATTTTACTCAACATATTGTTTACTTAATATAGTGTTTATTAATTTTACTTAAGATGGTGTTTACTTAATAAAGTGTTTACTAATTTTACTTAACATAGTGTTTACTTAATTTAATGTTAACTAGTTTTATTTAACATGGTGTTCAATTAATATAGTGTTTACTAATTTTACTTAACATAGTGTTCTCTTAATGTACTGTTACTTATTATAGTGTTTTATAATTTCACTTAACATAGTGTTTACTTAATAAATATTCACTAATTTTAATTACCATAGTGTTTACTTAATACAGTGCTACTTAATATAGTTTTTACTAATTTTACTTAACATAGTGTTTACTTAATACAGTATTTATGAATTATACTTTATATAGTGACTAGATAATATAGTGTTTACTAATTTTACTTAATATAGTGTTACTTAATACAGTGTTTACTAATTTTACCTAACATAATGTTTACTTAATATAGTGTAACTTTATGTAGTGTTTACTTTATATAGTGTTTACCTAATAAAGTGGTATTTAATATATTTTTTACTAATTTTACTTAACATAGTGTTTAATTAATATAGTGTTTACTAATTTTACTTAACATAGTGTTTACTTAATATAATGTTAACTAATTTTATTTAACATGGTGTTCAATTAATATAGTGTTTAATAATTTTACTTAACATAGTGTTCTCTTAATGTACTGTTACTTATTATAGTGTTTAATAATTTCACTTAACATAGTGTTTACTTAATAAATGTTCACTAATTTTAATTAACATAATGTTTACTTAATACAGAGTTACTTGTTATATTGTGTGCTAATTTTACTTACCATAGTGTTTATTTAATACAGTGCTACTTAATATAGTTTTTACTAATTTTACTAAACATAGTGTTTACTTAATACAGTATTTATGAATTATACTTTATATAGTGTCTAGATAATATAGTGTTTACTAATTTTACTTAATATAGTGTTACTTAATACAGTGTTTACTAATTTTACCTAATATAATGTTTACTTAATATAGTGTTACTTTATGTAGTGTTTACTTTATATAGTGTTTACCTAATAAAGTGTTATATAATAAAGTTTTTACTAATTTTACTTTACACTGTGTTTAATTAATATAGTGTTTACTAATTTTATATAACATAGCGTTTACTTAATATAGTGATACTTAATATAGTGTTTACTTAATATTGTGTTACTTAATATAGTGTTAACTAATTTTACTTAACATAGTGTTTACTTAATACAGTGTTTATAAATTTTACTTAATAAACTACTAACTTAAGATAGTGTTATTTAATATAGGTTTTCTAATTTTAATTAACAAAGTGTTTATTTAATATAGTGTTACTTAATATAGTGCTTACTAATTTTAATTAACATAGTGTTTACTTTATATAGTGTTACTTAATATAGTGTTTACTAATTTTACTTAACATAGTGTTAACTTAATATAGGGTTACTTAATATAGTGTTTAGTAATTTTACTTAACATAGTGTTTAATTAAGATAGTGCTACTTGATATAGTGTTTACTAATTTTACTTAACATAGTGTTTACTTAATATAGTGTTATTTAAAATAGTGTTTACTAATTTTACGTAACATAGTGTTTAATTAATATAGTGTTACTTAATATAGTGTTTACTAATTTTATTTAACAAAATATTCACTTAATATAGTTGTATTTAATATAGTTTTTACTAATTTTACTTAACAAAGTGTTTAATAATATAGTGTTTACTAATTTTATATAACATAGTGTTTACCTAATATAGTGATACTTAATATAGTGTTTACTTAATATAATGTTACTTAATATATTGTTTACTAATTTTTCTTAATATAGTGTTTACTTAATAAAGTGTTACTTAATATAGTGTTTACTTAATATCGTGTAACTTAATATAGTGTTAACTAATTTAAGATCGTGTAACTCAATATAGTGTTAACTAAGTGTAACTTTACTTAACATAGTGTTTAATTAATACAGTGTTTACAAATTTTACTTAATGAACTACTAACTTAAGATAGTGTTATTTAATATAGGTTTTCTAATTTTAATTAACAGAGTGTTTATTAAATATAGTGTTACTTAATATAGTGCTTACTAATTGTAATTAACATAGTGTTTACTTTATATAGTGTTTACTAATTTTACTTAACAAAGTGTCAACTTAATATAGTGTTACTTAAAATAGTGTTTACTAATTTCACTTAACATGGTGTTTACTTAATATAGTTTTACTTAATATAGTGATTACTTAATATAGTGTTACTTAATATAGTGTAAATTAATTTTACTTAAAATAGTGTTACCTTCATATAGTGTTACTTAATATAGTGTTTACTTATTTTACTTAAAATAGCGTTTAATTAATATTGTGTTACTTAATATAGTGTTTCCTTAATATAGTGTTACTTAATATAGTTTTTACCAATTTTACTTAACATAGTGTTTACTTAATATAGTGTTATTTAATATAGTGTTTACTAATTTTACTTAACATAGTATTCACTTAATATAGTGTTACTTAATATAATGTTTACTCATTTTACTTAACATAGTGTTTAATTAATATAGTGTTACTTAATATAGTGTTTACTACTTTAACTTAACATAGCGTTTACTTATAGAGTGTTTATTTAATATAGTGTTTCCCAATTTTACTTAACATTGTGTTTACTAAATATAGTGTTACTTAATATAGTGTTTTCTAATTTTAATTAACATAGTGTTTATTTAATAAAGTGTTACTTAATATAGTGCTTACTAATTTCACTTAACATAGTGTTTACTTAATATAGAATTTACTAATTTTATTTAACATAGTGTTTACTTAATATAGTGTTTACTAATTTTACTTAATATAGTGTTATATAGTTTTTACATAATAAAGTGTTACTTAATATAATGTTTACTAATTTAAATTAACATAGGGTTTACTTAATATAGTGTTATTTAATATAGTGTTTACTAATTTTACTTATTATAGTGTTACTTAATACAGTGTTTACTAATTTCACCTAACATAGTGTTTACTTAATACAGTGTTAATTTATATAGAGTTTACTTTATATAGTGTTTACTTAATATAGTGTTACTTAAAATAGTATTTACTAATTTTACTTAACATAGTGTTTACTTAAAATAGTGTTACTTAATATAGTGTTCACTTATTTTACTTAACATAGTGATAGCTTAATATAGTGTTACTTAATATATTGTTTATTCTTTTAACTTAACATAGTGTTAGTTAATATAGTGTTTACTAATTTTGCTTAACATAGTGTTTTACTTAATATAGTGTTTATTAACTTTACTTTACATAGTGTTTATTTAATATAGTGATTCTTAATAAAGGGCTACTTAATATAGTGTTTCCTAATTTTTTTTAACATAGTGTTTACTTCATATAGTGATTACTAATTTTACTTAGCATAGTGTTTACTTAAGATAGTGTTTATTAATTTTACTTAACATAGTATTTTCTTATTTATTGTTACTTAATATAATGTTTATAAATTTTACTTAACATAGTGTTTACTTAAAATAGTGTTACTTAATATAGTGTTTACTAATTTTACTTAACATAGTGATTGCTTAATATAGTGTTACTTAATATAGTGTTTAATATTTTTATTTAACATAGTGTTTACTTGATATAGTGATACTTAATAAAGGGTTACTTAATATAGTGTTTCCTAATTTTACTTAAAATAGTGTTTACTTCATATAGTGATTACTAATTTTACTTAGCATAGTATTTACTTAATATCGTGTTTATTAATTTTACTTAACATAGTGTTTTCTTATTTATTGTTACTTAATATAGTGTTTATAAATTTTACTTAACATAGTATTTACTTAAAATAGTGTTACTTAAAATAGTGTTTACTAATTTTACTTAACATAGTGATTGCTTAATATAGCTTTACATAATATAGTGTTTAATATTTTTATTTAACATAGTGTTTACTAAATATAGTGTTACTTAATATAGTGTTACTTAATATAGTGTTTAAAAATTTTACTTAACACAGTGTTTACTTAATACAGTGTTTATTTATTTTACTTAACATAGTGTTTACTTAATATAGTGTTACTTAATATAGTGTTTACTAATTTTACCTAACATATTGTTTACTTTATATAGTGATTACTAATTTTACTAAGCATAGTGTATACTTAATATAGTGTTAATTAATTTTATTTAACATAGTATTTTCTTATATATTTTTACTTAATATAGTGTTTATAAATTTTATTTACCATAGTGTTTACCTAAAATATTGTTACTTAATATAGTGTTTACTAATTTTACTTACCATAGTGATTTCTTAATATAGTGTTACTTAATATAGAGTTTATTATTTTTACTTAACGTAATATTTACTTAATACAGTGTTAATTAATATAGTGTTTACTAATTTTACTTAACATAGTGTTTACTTAATATAGTGTTTATTAAATTTACTTAATATAGCGTTTACACAATATATTGTTATTTAGTATAGTGTTTTCTAATTTTACTTAACATAGTGTTTACTTAATATAGTGTTACTTAATATAGTATTTATAAATTTTACTTAATACAGTGTTTACTTAAGATAGTGCTACTTAATATAGTGTTTATTTATTTTACTTAACATAGTGATTGTTTAATATAGTGTTACTTAATATAGTGTTTATTATTTTTACTTAACATTGTGTTTACTTAATATAGTGTTACCTAATATAGTGTTTACTTATTGTACTTAACATAGTGTTTACTTAATATAGTGTTATTAAATATAGTGTTTACTAATTTTACTCAACATATTGTTTACTTAATATAGTGTTTATTAATTTTACTTAAGATGGTGTTTACTTAATAAAGTGTTTACTAATTTTACTTAACATAGTGTTTACTTAATTTAATGTTAACTAGTTTTATTTAACATGGTGTTCAATTAATATAGTGTTTACTAATTTTACTTAACATAGTGTTCTCTTAATGTACTGTTACTTATTATAGTGTTTTATAATTTCACTTAACATAGTGTTTACTTAATAAATATTCACTAATTTTAATTACCATAGTGTTTACTTAATACAGTGCTACTTAATATAGTTTTTACTAATTTTACTTAACATAGTGTTTACTTAATACAGTATTTATGAATTATACTTTATATAGTGACTAGATAATATAGTGTTTACTAATTTTACTTAATATAGTGTTACTTAATACAGTGTTTACTAATTTTACCTAACATAATGTTTACTTAATATAGTGTAACTTTATGTAGTGTTTACTTTATATAGTGTTTACCTAATAAAGTGGTATTTAATATATTTTTTACTAATTTTACTTAACATAGTGTTTAATTAATATAGTGTTTACTAATTTTACTTAACATAGTGTTTACTTAATATAATGTTAACTAATTTTATTTAACATGGTGTTCAATTAATATAGTGTTTAATAATTTTACTTAACATAGTGTTCTCTTAATGTACTGTTACTTATTATAGTGTTTAATAATTTCACTTAACATAGTGTTTACTTAATAAATGTTCACTAATTTTAATTAACATAATGTTTACTTAATACAGAGTTACTTGTTATATTGTGTGCTAATTTTACTTACCATAGTGTTTATTTAATACAGTGCTACTTAATATAGTTTTTACTAATTTTACTAAACATAGTGTTTACTTAATACAGTATTTATGAATTATACTTTATATAGTGTCTAGATAATATAGTGTTTACTAATTTTACTTAATATAGTGTTACTTAATACAGTGTTTACTAATTTTACCTAATATAATGTTTACTTAATATAGTGTTACTTTATGTAGTGTTTACTTTATATAGTGTTTACCTAATAAAGTGTTATATAATAAAGTTTTTACTAATTTTACTTTACACTGTGTTTAATTAATATAGTGTTTACTAATTTTATATAACATAGCGTTTACTTAATATAGTGATACTTAATATAGTGTTTACTTAATATTGTGTTACTTAATATAGTGTTAACTAATTTTACTTAACATAGTGTTTACTTAATACAGTGTTTATAAATTTTACTTAATAAACTACTAACTTAAGATAGTGTTATTTAATATAGGTTTTCTAATTTTAATTAACAAAGTGTTTATTTAATATAGTGTTACTTAATATAGTGCTTACTAATTTTAATTAACATAGTGTTTACTTTATATAGTGTTACTTAATATAGTGTTTACTAATTTTACTTAACATAGTGTTAACTTAATATAGGGTTACTTAATATAGTGTTTAGTAATTTTACTTAACATAGTGTTTAATTAAGATAGTGCTACTTGATATAGTGTTTACTAATTTTACTTAACATAGTGTTTACTTAATATAGTGTTATTTAAAATAGTGTTTACTAATTTTACGTAACATAGTGTTTAATTAATATAGTGTTACTTAATATAGTGTTTACTAATTTTATTTAACAAAATATTCACTTAATATAGTTGTATTTAATATAGTTTTTACTAATTTTACTTAACAAAGTGTTTAATAATATAGTGTTTACTAATTTTATATAACATAGTGTTTACCTAATATAGTGATACTTAATATAGTGTTTACTTAATATAATGTTACTTAATATATTGTTTACTAATTTTTCTTAATATAGTGTTTACTTAATAAAGTGTTACTTAATATAGTGTTTACTTAATATCGTGTAACTTAATATAGTGTTAACTAATTTAAGATCGTGTAACTCAATATAGTGTTAACTAAGTGTAACTTTACTTAACATAGTGTTTAATTAATACAGTGTTTACAAATTTTACTTAATGAACTACTAACTTAAGATAGTGTTATTTAATATAGGTTTTCTAATTTTAATTAACAGAGTGTTTATTAAATATAGTGTTACTTAATATAGTGCTTACTAATTGTAATTAACATAGTGTTTACTTTATATAGTGTTTACTAATTTTACTTAACAAAGTGTCAACTTAATATAGTGTTACTTAAAATAGTGTTTACTAATTTCACTTAACATGGTGTTTACTTAATATAGTTTTACTTAATATAGTGATTACTTAATATAGTGTTACTTAATATAGTGTAAATTAATTTTACTTAAAATAGTGTTACCTTCATATAGTGTTACTTAATATAGTGTTTACTTATTTTACTTAAAATAGCGTTTAATTAATATTGTGTTACTTAATATAGTGTTTCCTTAATATAGTGTTACTTAATATAGTTTTTACCAATTTTACTTAACATAGTGTTTACTTAATATAGTGTTATTTAATATAGTGTTTACTAATTTTACTTAACATAGTATTCACTTAATATAGTGTTACTTAATATAATGTTTACTCATTTTACTTAACATAGTGTTTAATTAATATAGTGTTACTTAATATAGTGTTTACTACTTTAACTTAACATAGCGTTTACTTATAGAGTGTTTATTTAATATAGTGTTTCCCAATTTTACTTAACATTGTGTTTACTAAATATAGTGTTACTTAATATAGTGTTTTCTAATTTTAATTAACATAGTGTTTATTTAATAAAGTGTTACTTAATATAGTGCTTACTAATTTCACTTAACATAGTGTTTACTTAATATAGAATTTACTAATTTTATTTAACATAGTGTTTACTTAATATAGTGTTTACTAATTTTACTTAATATAGTGTTATATAGTTTTTACATAATAAAGTGTTACTTAATATAATGTTTACTAATTTAAATTAACATAGGGTTTACTTAATATAGTGTTATTTAATATAGTGTTTACTAATTTTACTTATTATAGTGTTACTTAATACAGTGTTTACTAATTTCACCTAACATAGTGTTTACTTAATACAGTGTTAATTTATATAGAGTTTACTTTATATAGTGTTTACTTAATATAGTGTTACTTAAAATAGTATTTACTAATTTTACTTAACATAGTGTTTACTTAAAATAGTGTTACTTAATATAGTGTTCACTTATTTTACTTAACATAGTGATAGCTTAATATAGTGTTACTTAATATATTGTTTATTCTTTTAACTTAACATAGTGTTAGTTAATATAGTGTTTACTAATTTTGCTTAACATAGTGTTTTACTTAATATAGTGTTTATTAACTTTACTTTACATAGTGTTTATTTAATATAGTGATTCTTAATAAAGGGCTACTTAATATAGTGTTTCCTAATTTTTTTTAACATAGTGTTTACTTCATATAGTGATTACTAATTTTACTTAGCATAGTGTTTACTTAAGATAGTGTTTATTAATTTTACTTAACATAGTATTTTCTTATTTATTGTTACTTAATATAATGTTTATAAATTTTACTTAACATAGTGTTTACTTAAAATAGTGTTACTTAATATAGTGTTTACTAATTTTACTTAACATAGTGATTGCTTAATATAGTGTTACTTAATATAGTGTTTAATATTTTTATTTAACATAGTGTTTACTTGATATAGTGATACTTAATAAAGGGTTACTTAATATAGTGTTTCCTAATTTTACTTAAAATAGTGTTTACTTCATATAGTGATTACTAATTTTACTTAGCATAGTATTTACTTAATATAGTGTTTATTAATTTTACTTAACATAGTGTTTTCTTATTTATTGTTACTTAATATAGTGTTTATAAATTTTACTTAACATAGTATTTACTTAAAATAGTGTTACTTAAAATAGTGTTTACTAATTTTACTTAACATAGTGATTGCTTAATATAGTTTTACATAATATAGTGTTTAATATTTTTATTTAACATAGTGTTTACTAAATATAGTGTTACTTAATATAGTGTTACTTAATATAGTGTTTAAAAATTTTACTTAACACAGTGTTTACTTAATACAGTGTTTATTTATTTTACTTAACATAGTGTTTACTTAATATAGTGTTACTTAATATAGTGTTTACTAATTTTACTTAACATATTGTTTACTTTATATAGTGATTACTAATTTTACTAAGCATAGTGTATACTTAATATAGTGTTAATTAATTTTACTTAACATAGTATTTTCTTATATATTTTTACTTAATATAGTGTTTATAAATTTTATTTACCATAGTGTTTACCTAAAATATTGTTACTTAATATAGTATTTACTAATTTTACTTACCATAGTGATTTCTTAATATAGTGTTACTTAATATAGAGTTTATTATTTTTACTTAACGTAATGTTTACTTAATACAGTGTTAATTAATATAGTGTTTACTAATTTTACTTAACATAGTGTTTACTTAATATAGTGTTTATTAAATTTACTTAATATAGCGTTTACACAATATATTGTTATTTAGTATAGTGTTTTCTAATTTTACTTAACATAGTGTTTACTTAATATAGTGTTACTTAATATAGTATTTATAAATTTTACTTAATACAGTGTTTACTTAAGATAGTGCTACTTAATATAGTGTTTATTTATTTTACTTAACATAGTGATTGTTTAATATAGTGTTACTTAATATAGTGTTTATTATTTTTACTTAACATTGTGTTTACTTAATATAGTGTTACCTAATATAGTGTTTACTTATTGTACTTAACATAGTGTTTACTTAATATAGTGTTATTAAATATAGTGTTTACTAATTTTACTCAACATATTGTTTACTTAATATAGTTATTATTAAGTTTACTTAAGATGGTGTTTACTTAATAAAGTGTTTACTAATTTTACTTAACATAGTGTTTACTTAATTTAATGTTAACTAGTTTTATTTAACATGGTGTTCAATTAATATAGTGTTTACTAATTTTACTTAACATAGTGTTCTCTTAATGTACTGTTACTTATTATAGTGTTTTATAATTTCACTTAACATAGTGTTTACTTAATAAATGTTCACTAATTTTAATTACCATAGTGTTTACTTAATACAGTGCTACTTAATATAGTTTTTACTAATTTTACTTAACATAGTGTTTACTTAATACAGTATTTATGAATTATACTTTATATAGTGACTAGATAATATAGTGTTTACTAATTTTACTTAATATAGTGTTACTTAATACAGTGTTTACTAATTTTACCTAACATAATGTTTACTTAATATAGTGTAACTTTATGTAGTGTTTACTTTATATAGTGTTTACCTAATAAAGTGGTATTTAATATATTTTTTACTAATTTTAATTAACATAGTGTTTAATTAATATAGTGTTTACTAATTTTACTTAACATAGTGTTTACTTAATATAATGTTAACTAATTTTATTTAACATGGTGTTCAATTAATATAGTGTTTAATAATTTTACTTAACATAGTGTTCTCTTAATGTACTGTTACTTATTATAGTGTTTAATAATTTCACTTAACATAGTGTTTACTTAATAAATGTTCACTAATTTTAATTAACATAATGTTTACTTAATACAGAGTTACTTGTTATATTGTGTACTAATTTTACTTACCATAGTGTTTACTTAATACAGTGCTACTTAATATAGTTTTTACTAATTTTACTTAACATAGTGTTTACTTAATACAGTATTTATGAATTATACTTTATATAGTGTCTAGATAATATAGTGTTTACTAATTTTACTTAATATAGTGTTACTTAATACAGTGTTTACTAATTTTACCTAATATAATGTTTACTTAATATAGTGTTACTTTATGTAGTGTTTACTTTATATAGTGTTTACCTAATAAAGTGGTATTTAATTTAGTTTTTACTAATTTTACTTAACATAGTGTTTATTTAATATAGTGTTTACTAATTTTATATAACATAGCGTTTACTTAATATATTGATATCTAATATAGTGTTTACTTAATATTGTGTTACTTAATATAGTGTTAACTAAATTTACTTAACATAGTGTTTATTTAATATAGTGTTTATAAATTTTACTTAATAAACTACTAACTTAAGATAGTGTTATTTAATATAGGTTTTCTAATTTTAATTAACAGAGTGTTTATTTAATATAGTGTTACTTAATATAGTGCTTACTAATTTTATTTAACATAGTGTTACTTAATATAGTGCTTGCTAATTTTACTTAACATAGTGTTAACTTAATATAGGGTTATTAGATATAGTGTTTACTAATTTTACTCAACATAGTGTTTACTTAATATAGTGTTTATTAATTTTACTTAGGATGGTGTTTACTTAATATAGTGTTTACAAATTTTACTTAACATAGTGTTTACTTAATATAATGTTAACTAATTTTACTTAACATGGTGTTCAATTAATATAGTGTTTACTAATTTTACTTAACATAGTGTTCTCTTAATGTACTGTTACTTATTATAGTGTTTAATAATTTCACCTAACATAGTGTTTACTTAATAAATGTTCACTAATTTTAATTAAGATGATGTTTACTAATTACAGTGTTACTTGTTTATTGTGTACTAATTTTACTTACCATACTGTTTACTTAATACAGTGCTACTTAATATAGTTTTTACTAATTTTACTTAACATAGTGTTTACTTAATACAGTATTTATGAATTATACTTTATATAGTGTCTAGATAATATAGTGTTTACTAATTTTACTTAATATAGTGGTACTTAATACAGTGTTTACTAATTTTACCTAACATAATGTTTACTTAATATAGTGTTATTTTATGTAGTGTTTACTTTATATAGTGTTTACCTAATAAAGTGTTATATAATAAAGTTTTTACTAATTTTACTTTACACAGTGTTTAATTAATATAGTGTTTACTAATTTTATATAACATAGCGTTTACTTAATATAGTGATACTTAATATAGTGTTTACTTAATATTGTGTTACTTAATATAGTGTTAACTAAGTTTACTTAACATAGTGTTTACTTAATACAGTGTTTATAAATTTTACTTAATAAACTACTAACTTAAGATAGTGTTATTTAATATAGGTTTTCTAATTTTAATTAACAAAGTGTTTATTTATTTAATATAGTGTTACTTAATATAGTGCTTACTAATTTTAATTAACATAGTGTTTACTTTATATAGTGTTACTTAATATAGTGTTTACTAATTTTACTTAACATAGTGTTAACTTAATATAGGGTTACTTAATATAGTGTTTAGTAATTTTACTTAACATAGTGTTTAATTAAGATAGTGCTACTTGATATAGTGTTTACTAATTTTACTTAACATAGTGTTTACTTAATATAGTGTTATTTAAAATAGTGTTTACTAATTTTACTTAACATAGTGTTTAATTAATATAGTGTTACTTAATATAGTGTTTACTAATTTTATTTAACACAATATTCACTTAATATAGTTGTATTTAATATAGTTTTTACTAATTTTACTTAACAAAGTGTTTAATAATATAGTGTTTACTAATTTTATATAACATAGTGTTTACCTAATATAGTGATACTTAATATAGTGTTTACTTAATATAATGTTACTTAATATATTGTTTACTAATTTTTCTTAATATAGTGTTTACTTAATAAAGTGTTACTTAATATAGTGTTTACTTAATATCGTGTAACTTAATATAGTGTTAACTAATTTAAGATCGTGTAACTCAATATAGTGTTAACTAAGTGTAACTTTACTTAACATAGTGTTTACTTAATACAGTGTTTACAAATTTTACTTAATGAACTACTAACTTAAGATAGTGTTATTTAATATAGGTTTTCTAATTTTAATTAACAGAGTGTTTATTAAATATAGTGTTACTTAATATAGTGCTTACTAATTGTAATTAACATAGTGTTTACTTTATATAGTGTTTACTAATTTTACTTAACAAAGTGTCAACTTAATATAGTGTTACTTAAAATAGTATTTACTAATTTCACTTAACATGGTGTTTACTTAATATAGTTTTACTTAATATAGTGATTACTTAATATAGTGTTACTTAATATAGTGTTTACTAATTTTACTTAACATAGTGTTTACAAAATATAGTGTTACTTAATATAGTATTTGATAATTATTTTTAACATAAAGTTTACTTAATCTAGTGTTACTAAATGTAGTGTTTACTTATTTTATTAACATATTATTAACTTAATATAATGTTACTTAATATAGTGTTACTTAATATAGTGTTTATTTATTTTACTCAACATAGTGTTTATTTAATATAGTGTTTACTAATTTTAATAGCATAGTGTTTACTTAATATAGTGTTTAGTAATTTTACTTAATATACTCCTTATTAATATAGTGTTACTTAATATATTGTTTACTAATTTTACTTAACATAGTGTTAACTTAATAAAGTATTTACTAATTTTACTTAACATAGTGTTTACTAATTTTACTTAATATAGTGTTTACTTATTATAGTGTTACTTAATGTAGTGTTATTTAATATATTGCTAACTAATTTTACTTAGCATAGTGTTCACTTAATATAGTCTTACTTAATATAGTGTTTACTCATTTTACTTAACATGCTGTTTAATTAATATAGTGTTAATTAATATAGTGTTACTTAATAGAGTGTTTACTAATTTTACTTAACATTGTGTTTACTTAAAATAGTGTTACTCAATATAGTGTTTACTAATTTTACTTAAAATAGTGTTTACTTAATAAAGTGTTACTTAATATAGTGTTTACTTAATATTGTGTAACTTAATATAGTGTTAACTAATTTTACTTAACATAGTGTTTAATTAATACAGTGTTTACAAATTTTACTTAATAAACTGCTAACTTAATATAGTGTTACTTAATATAGTGTTTTCTAATTTTACTTAACATAGTGTTTATTTAATATAGTGTTACTTAATATAGTGCTTACTAATTTCACTTAACATAGTGTTTACTTAATATAGTATTTACTAATTTTATTTAACATAGTGTTTACTTAATATAGTGTTACTTAATATAGCGTTACCTAATTTTATCTAACATAGTGTTTACTTAATATAGTGTTATATATATAGTGTTTACTAATTTTACTTAACATAGTGTTTACTTAATATAGGGTTACTTAATATAGTGTTTATTAATTTTACTTAACATAGTGTTTACTTAAGATAGTGTTATTTTATATAGCGATTACTAATTTTACATAACATAGAGTTTACTTAAAATAGTGTTTACTTTATATAGTGTTTATTAATTTTACTTGACATAGTGTTTACATAATAAAGTGTTACTTAATATAGGGTTTACTAATTTTACCTAACATTGTGTTTACTTAATATAGTGTTTATTAATTTTAATTACCATGGTGTTTACTTAATATAGTGTTTACTAATTTTACTTAACATAGTGTTTACTTAATATAATGTTAACTAATTTTACTTAACATGGTGTTCACTTAATATAGTGTTACTTAATATAGTGTTTACAAATTTTACTTAACATAGTGTTTACTAAATATAGTGTACACTAATTTTACTTAACATAGTGTTCACTTAATGTACTGTTACTTATTATAGTGTTTAATAATTTCACTTAACATAGTGTTTACTTAATAAATGTTCACTAATTTTAATTAACATAGTGTTTACTTAATACAGAGTTACTTGTCATATTGTGTACTAATTTTACTTACCATAGTGTTTACTTAATACAGTGCTACTTAATATAGTTTTTTCTAATTTTACTTAACATAGTGTTTACATAATACAGTATTTATGAATTATACTTCATATAGTGTTTAGATAATATAGTGTTTACTAATTTTACTTAATATTATGTTACTTAATACAGTGTTTACTAATTTTACCTAACATAGTGTTTACTTATTATAGTGTTTACCAATTTTACTTTACATAGTGTTTACTTAATATAGTGTTAACTAATTTTACTTAACATAGTGTTTACTAATTTTAATTTATATAGTGTTCACTTCATATAGTGCTACTGAATGTTGTGTTACCTATTATAGTGTTTACTAATTTTACTTAAGATAGTGTTTACTCAATATAGTGTTATTTAATATAGTGTTTTCTAATTTTACTTGACATAGTGTTTACTTAATATAGTGTTTCTTAATTTTACTGAACATAGTATTTACTTAATATAGGGTTATTTAATATAGTGTTTAATAATTTTACTTAACATAGTGTTTAATTAATACAGTGTTTACAAATTTTACTTAATAAACTGCTAACTTAATATAGTGTTACTTAATATAGTGTTTTCTAATTTTACTTAACATAGTGTTTATTTAATATAGTGTTACTTAATATAGTGCTTACTAATTTCACTTAACATAGTGTTTACTTAATATAGTATTTACTAATTTTATTTAACATAGTGTTTACTTAATATAGTGTTACTTAATATAGCGTTACCTAATTTTATCTAACATAGTGTTTACTTAATATAGTGTTATATATATAGTGTTTACTAATTTTACTTAACATAGTGTTTACTTAATATAGGGTTACTTAATATAGTGTTTATTAATTTTACTTAACATAGTGTTTACTTAAGATAGTGTTATTTTATATAGCGATTACTAATTTTACATAACATAGAGTTTACTTAAAATAGTGTTTACTTTATATAGTGTTTATTAATTTTACTTGACATAGTGTTTACATAATAAAGTGTTACTTAATATAGGGTTTACTAATTTTACCTAACATTGTGTTTACTTAATATAGTGTTTATTAATTTTAATTACCATGGTGTTTACTTAATATAGTGTTTACTAATTTTACTTAACATAGTGTTTACTTAATATAATGTTAACTAATTTTACTTAACATGGTGTTCACTTAATATAGTGTTACTTAATATAGTGTTTACAAATTTTACCTAACATAGTGTTTACTAAATATAGTGTACACTAATTTTACTTAACATAGTGTTCACTTAATGTACTGTTACTTATTATAGTGTTTAATAATTTCACTTAACATAGTGTTTACTTAATAAATGTTCACTAATTTTAATTAACATAGTGTTTACTTAATACAGAGTTACTTGTCATATTGTGTACTAATTTTACTTACCATAGTGTTTACTTAATACAGTGCTACTTAATATAGTTTTTTCTAATTTTACTTAACATAGTGTTTACATAATACAGTATTTATGAATTATACTTCATATAGTGTTTAGATAATATAGTGTTTACTAATTTTACTTAATATTATGTTACTTAATACAGTGTTTACTAATTTTACCTAACATAGTGTTTACTTATTATAGTGTTTACCAATTTTACTTTACATAGTGTTTACTTAATATAGTGTTAACTAATTTTACTTAACATAGTGTTTACTAATTTTAATTTATATAGTGTTCACTTAATATAGTGCTACTGAATGTTGTGTTACCTATTATAGTGTTTACTAATTTTACTTAAGATAGTGTTTACTCAATATAGTGTTATTTAATATAGTGTTTTCTAATTTTACTTGACATAGTGTTTACTTAATATAGTGTTTCTTAATTTTACTGAACATAGTATTTACTTAATATAGGGTTATTTAATATAGTGTTTAATAATTTTACTTAACATAGTGTTTACTTAAAATAGTGTTACTTAATATAGTGTTTACTTATTTTACTTAACATAGTGATTGCTTAATATAGTGTTACGTAATATATTGTTTATTATTTTAACTTAACATAGTGTTTACTTAATATAGTGTTACTTAATATAGGGTTTACTAATTTTGCCTAACATAGTGTTTTACTTAATATAGTGTTTATTAAGTTTACTTAACATAGTGTTATCTTAATATAGTGATACTCAATAAAGGGTTACTTAATATAGTGTTTCCTAATTTTACTTAACATAATGTTTACTTCATATAGTGATTACTACTTTTACTTAGCATAGTGTTTACTTAATATAGTGTTTATTAATTTTACTTCACATAGTGTTTTCTTATTTATTGTTACTTAATATAGTGTTTATAAATTTTACTTAACATAGTGTTTACTTAAAATAGTGTTACTTAATATAGTGTTTACTAATTTTAGTTAAAATAGTGATTGCTTAATATAGTGTTACTTAATATAGTGTTTAATATTTTAATTTAACATAGGGTTTACTTAATATAGTGTTACTTAATATAGTGTTACTTAATATAGTGTTTACTAATTTTACTTAACACAGTGTTTACTCAATACAGTGTTTATTTATTTTACTTACCATAGTGTTTACTTAATATAGTGTTACTTAATATAGTGTTTACTAATTTTACTTAACATAGTGTTTACTTCATATAGTGATTACTAATTTTACTAAGCATCGTGTATACTTAATAAAGTGTTAATTAATTTTACCTAACATAGTATTTTCTTATATATTGTTACTTAATATAGTGTTTATAAATTTTATTTACCATAGTGTTTACTTAAAATATTGTTACGTAATATAGTGTTTACTAATTTTACTTAACCTAGTGTTTACTTAATATAGTGTTAACTAATTTTACTTAAAATTGTGTTTCCTTAATATAGTGTTACTTAATCTAATTTTTACAAATTTTACTTAACATAGTGTTTACTAAATATAGTGTTTACTAATTTCGATTAGCATAGTGTTTATTTAAAATAGTATTTACTAATTTTATTTAATATAGTGTTTACTTAGTATAATGTTTACTAATTTTACTTAATATAGTGTCTACTTAATATAGTGTTACTTAGAATAGTGTTTACTAATTTTACGTAACATATTGTCTACTTAATATAGTGATACTAAATATAGTGTTTACATAATATAGTGTGACTTAATATAGTGTTTACTAATTTTACTTTATATAGTGTAAACTTAATATAGGGTTACTTAATATAGTGTTTATTAATTTTACTTAACATAGTGTTTATTAATTTTACTTAACATAGTGTTTATTTAATATAGTGTTTATTTATTTTACTTAACATAATGTTTACTTAATATAGTGTTACCTAATATAATGTTTACTAATTTTTATTTATATAGTGTTCACTTAATATAGTGCTACTGAATATTGTGTTACCTATTATAGTGTTTACTAATTTTACTTAAGATAGTGTTTACTCCATATAGTGTTATTTAATATAGTGTTTTCTAATTTTACTTGACATGATGTTTACTTAATATAGTGTTTACTAATTTTACTTAACATAGTGTTTACTTAATATAGGGTTATTTAATATAGTGTTTAATAATTTTACTTAACGTAGTGTTTACTTAAAATAGTGTTATTTTATATAGTGTTTACTTATTTTACTTAACATAGTGATTGCTTAATATAGTGTTACTTAATATATTGTTTATTATTTTAACCTAACATAGTGTTTACTTAATATAGTGTTACTTAATATAGTGTTTACTAATTTTGCTTAACATAGTGTTTTACTTAATATAGTGTTTATTAACTTTATTTAACATAGTGTTTATTTAATATAGTGATAATTAATAAAGGGTTACTTAATATAGTGTTCCTAATTTTACTTAACATAGTGTTTACTTCATATAGTGATTACTAATTTTACTTAGCATAGTGTTTACCTAATATAGTGTTTATAAATTTTACTTAAGGTAGTGTTTACTTAAAATAGTGTTGCTTAATATAGTGTTTAACATATTTACTTAACATAGTGATTGATTAATATAGTGTTACTTAATATAGTGTTTAATATTTTTATTTAACATATTGTTAACTTAATATAGTGTTACTTAATATAGTGTTTACTAATTTTACTTAACACAGTGTTTACTTAATACAGTTTTATTTATTTTATTTAACATAGTGTTTACTTAATATAGTTTTACTTAATATAGTGTTTACTAATTTTACTAAACATAATGTTTACTTCATATAGTGATTACTAATTTTACTAAGCATAGTGTATACTTATTATAGTGTTAATTAATTTTACTTAACATAGTATTTTCTTATATATTGTTACTTAATATAGTGTTTATATATTTTACTTAATATAGTGATTGTTTAATATAGTGTTACTTAATATAGTGTTTATTATTTTTACTTAACATAGTGTTTACTTAATATAATGTTACTTAATATAGTGTTTACTAATTTTACTTAACATAGTGTTTACCTAATATAGTGTTATTTAATATAGTGTATACTAATTTTAATCAACATAGTGTTTACTTAATATAGTGTCTACTAATTTTATTTAATATAATATTCACTTAATATAGAGGCATTTAATACAGTGTTTACTAATTTTATATAACATAGTGTTAACTTAATATAGTTTTACTTAATAAAGTGTTACTTAATTTAGTGTTTACTTAAAATAGTGTTATTAAAATAGTGTTTACTAATTTTACTTAAGATAGTGTTAACTTAATATATAATATTATATAGTGTTACTTAATTTAGTATTTACTAATTTTACTTAACATAATGTTTACTTCATATAGTGATTACTAATTTTACTAAGCATAGTGTATACTTAATATAGTGTTAATTAATTTTACTTAATATAGTATTTTCTTATATATTGTTACTTAATATAGTGTTTTTAAATTTTATTTACCATAGTGGTTACTTAAAATAGTGGTACCTAATATAGTGTTCACTAATTTTACTTACCATAGTGATTTCATGATATAGTGTTACTTAATATAGAGTTTATTATTTTTACTTAACGTAATGTTTAATTAATATAGTGTTACTTAATATAGTGTTTACTAATTTTACTTAATATAGTGTTTACTTAATATAGTGTTTATTAATTTTACCTAAAATAGTGTTTACTCAATATATTGTTATTTAGTATAGTGTTTTCTAATATTCTTAACATAGTGTTTACTTAATATAGTGTTTACTAATTTTACTTAACATAGTGTTTACTTAATATAGTGGGTTTTAATATAGTGTTTACTGATTTTACTCAACATAGTGTTTACTTAATATAGTGTTTACTTATTTTATTTAATATAATATTCACTTAATACAGTGGTATTTAATACAGTGTTTACTAATTTTATATAACATAGTGTTGACTTAATACATTTTTACTTAATAAAGTGTTACTTAATTCAGTGTTTACTTAAAATAGTGTTATTAAAATAGGGTTTACTAATTTTACTTAAGATAGTGTTAACCTAATATATAATATTATATAATGTTACTTAATTTAGTATTTACTAATTTTACTTAACATCGGGTTTACTTGATATAGTGTTACTTAATATAGTGCTTGTTGATTTTACTTAACATTGTGTTTACTTAATATAGTGTTACTTAATATAGTGTTTACAATTTTTACTTAAAATAGTGTTTACTTAATATAGTGTTTACTAATTTTACTTAAAATAGTATTTACTTAATATAGTGTTACTTCATATAATATTAACTAATTTTACCTAACATAGTGTTTATTTACTATAGTGTTACTTAATATAGTGTTTAATAATTTCTCTTAACATACTGTTTATTAGACATAGTATTTACAAATTGTATTTAACATAGTGTTTACTTAATATAGTGTTTACTAATTTTATTTAACATATTGTTAACTTAATATAGGGCTATTTAATATAGTGTTTATTAATTTTATCTAACATAGTGTTTAATTATAATAGTTTTACTTAATATAGTGTTTACTAATTTTACTTAAAATTGTGTTTACTTAATATAGTGTTATATAATATGATGTTACTTAATATAGTGTTAATTAATTTTACTTAACATAGTGTTTACTTAATATCGTATTACTTAATATAGAGTTTACTAATGTTACTTAACATGGTGTTTACTTAATATAGTGTTTACTAATTTTATATAACATAGTGTTCACTTAATATAGTTTTTCTTAATAAAGTGTTACTTATTATAGTGTTTTCTTAAAATAGTGTTATTTAATATAGTGTTTACTAATTTTACTTAACATAGTGTTAACTTAATATATAGTATAATATAGTGTTACTTAATATAGTGTTTAATTATTTCATTTAACATGGTGTTTATTTAATATAGTATTTACTAATTTTATTTAACATAGTGTTTACTTAATATAGTGTTTACTAATTTTACTTAATTTAGTGTTACTTAATATAGTGTTTACTAATTTTAAATAACATAGGGTTTACTTAATAAAGTGATACTTAATATAATGTTTACTTAATATATTGTTACTTAATATAGTGTTTAGTAATTTTACTTTAAATAGTGTTTACTTAATATAGAATTACTTAATATAGTGTTTACTAATTTCACTTAACATAGCGTTTACTTAATATAGGGTTACTTAATATACTGTTTATTTATTTTACTTAACATAGTGTTTATTTAAGATAGTGTTACTTAATATAGAGTTTACTAATTTTACTTAACATAGTGTTCACTTAATATAGTGTTACTTAATATAGTGTTTACTATATTTACTTAATACAGTGTGTACATAATACAGTGTTACTTAATATATTGTGTATTAATTTTACTTAACATAGTGTTTACTTAATATAGTGTTACTTATTATATTGTTTACTAATTTGACTTAATATTGTGTTTACTTAATATAGTGATTATTAATTTTACTTAACTTGGTGTTTACTTAATATAGTGTTTACTAATTATACTTAACATTTGGTTTACTTAATATACTGTTAACTAATTTTACTTGAGTTTCCTTAATATAGTGTTACTTAATATAATAATTACAAATTTTGCTTAACATAGTGTTTACTAAATATACTGTTTACTAATTTCGCTTAGCATAGTCTTTATTTAAAATAGTACTTACAAATTTTTTTCATATAGTGTTTACTTAATATAATGTTTACTAATTTTACTTAATATAGCGTCTACTTAATATAGTGATACTTAATATAGTGTTTACTAATTTTACGTAACATAGTGTTTACTTAATATAGTGATAATTAATATAGTGCTTACTTAATATAGTGTCACTTAATATAGTGTTTACTAATTTTATTTTATATAGTGTTGACTTCATATAATGATTACTAATTTTACTTAGCATAGTGTTTACTTAATATATTGTTTATTAATTTTACTTAACATAGTATTTTCTTATATATTGTTACTTAATATAGTGTTTATAAATTTTACTTAACATAGTGTTTACTCAAAATAGTGTTACTTAATATAGTGTTTACTAATTTTACTTAACATCGTGATTGCTTAATATAGTGTTACTTAATATAGGGTTTATTATTTTTTCTTATTATAATCTTTACTTAATATAGTGTTACTTAATATAGTGTTTACTTATTTTACTTAACATAGTATTTACTAATTTTACTTAACATAGGGTTTGCTTAATATGGTTTTACTTACTAAAGTGGTTACTAATTTTACTTAACATAGTGTTTACTTAATATAGTGTTACTTAATATAGTGTTTACTAATTTTACTTAATATATCGATTACTTAATATAGTGTTACTTAATATAGTGTTTACTTGATATAGTGTTTACTAATTTTATTTAATATAGTCTTCACTTAATATAGTGCTACTTAATGTAGTGTTACTTAATATAGTGTTTACTAATTTTACTCAACATAGTGTTTACTCTATATAATGTTATTTAGTATAGTGTTTTCTAAATTCACTTAACATAGTGTTTACTTAATATAGTGTTACCTAATATAGTATTTATAAATTTTACTTAACACAGTGTTTATTTAAGATAGTATTACTTAATATAGAGTTTACTTTTTTTATTTAACATAGTGAATGCTCAATATAGTGTTACTTAATATAGTGTTTATTATTTTTACCTAACGTAGTGTTTACCTAATATAGTGTTTACTAATTTTACTTAACATAGTGTTTACTTAATACAGTGTTTATTAATTTTACTTAACAAAGTGATTACTTTAATATAGTGTTTGCTAATTTTAATTGATATAGTGTTTACTTAATATATTGCTACTTAATATAGAGTTACTTAATATAATGTTTACTAATTTTACTTAACATAGTGTTTACTTAATACAATGTTTATTTATTTTACTTAACATAGTGTTTACTTACTATGGTGTTACTCAATATCGTGTTTACTAATTTTACTTAACATAGTGTTTACTTCATATAGTGAATACTAATTTTTCTAAGCATAGTGTATACTTAATATAGTGTTAATTAATTTTACTTAACATAGTATTTTCTTATATATTGTTACTTAATATAGTGTTTATAAATTTTATTTACCATAGTGTTTACTTAAAATAGTGTTACTTAATATAGTGTTTACTAATTTTACTTAACCTTGTGTTTACTTAATATAGTGTTAACTAATTTTACTTAAAATTGTGTTTCCTTAATATACACTATATTAAGTATATTTAATATAATTTTTACAAATTTTAATTAACATAGTTTATACTAAATATAGTGTTTATTAATTTCGCTTAGCGTAGTGTTTATTTAAAATAGTATTTACTAATTTTATTTAATATAGTGTCTACTTAATATAGTGTTACTTAGTATAGTGTTTACTAATTTTGCGTAACATAGTGTCTACTTAATATAGTGATACTTAATATAGTGTTTACATACTATAGTGTCACTTCATTTAGTGTTTACTAATTTTACTTTATATAGTGTTAACTTAATATAGGGTTACTTAATATAGTGTTTAATAATTTTACTTAACATAGTGTTTACTTCATATAGTGATAACTAATTTTACTTAGCATAGTATTTACTTAATATAGTGTTTTTTAATTTTACTTAACATTATGTTTTCTTATATATTGTTTCCTAAAATAGTGTTTATAAATTTTACTTAACATAGTGTTTACTTAAAATAGTGTTACTTAATATAATGTTTACTAACTTTACTTAACATCGTGATTGCTTAATATAGTGTTACTTAATATAAAGTTTATTATTTTTACGTAATATAATATTTACTTAATATAGTGTTACTTAATATAGTGTTTACTTATTTTACTTAACATAGTATTTACTAATTTCATTTAACATTGTATTTGCTTAATATAGTTTTACTTACTAAACTGGTTAGTAATTTTACCTAACATAGTGTTTACTTAATATAGTGTTACTTAATATAGTGTTTACTAATTTTACTTATTATATCGATTACTTAATATAGTGTCATTTAATATAGTGTTTAGTAATTTTAATTAATATAGTGTTCACTTAATATAGTGCTACTTAATGTAGTGTTACTTAATATAGTGTTTACTAATTTTACCTAACATAGTGTTTACTCAATGTAATGATATTTAGTATAGTGTTTTCTAATTTTACTTAACATACTGTTTACTTAATATTGTGTTACTTAATATAGTGTTTATAAATTTTACTTAACATAGTTTTTATATAAGATAGTGTTACTTAATATAGTGTTTACTAATTTTACTTAACATAGTGTTTACTAATTTTATTTAACATAATATAGTGTTACTTAATATAGTGTTTACTAATTTTACTTAACATAGTGTTTACTTAATATAGTGTTTACTAATTTTACTTTACATAGTGTTTACTTAATATAGTGTTAACGAATTTTACTTAACATAGTCTTCACTTAATATAGTGTTTAGTAATTTTGATTTATATTGTGTTCACTTAATATAGTGCTACTGAATGTTGTGATACCTATTATAGTGTTTACTAATTTTACTTAAGATAGTGTTTACTCAATATAGTGTTATTTAATATAGTGTTTTCTAATTTTACTTGACATAGTGTTTACTTAATATAGTGTTTATTAATTTTACTTAACATAGTGTTTACTTAATATTGGGTTATTTAATATAGTGTTTAATAATTTTACTTAACATAGTGTTTACTTAAAATAGTGTTACTTAATATAGTGTTACTTAATATAGTGTTTACTAATTTTACTTAACACAGTGTTTACTTAATACAGTGTTTATTTATTTTACTTAACATAGTGTTTACTTAATATAATGTTACTTAATATAGTGTTTACTAATTTTACTTAACATAGTGTTTACTTCATATAGTGTTATTTAATATAGTGTTTTCTAATTTTACTTAATATAGTGTTTATTAATTTTACTTAACATAGTGTTTACTTAATATTGGGTTATTTGATATAGTGTTTAATAATTTTACCTAACATAGTGTTTACTTTAAATAGTGTTACTTAATATAGTGTTACTTAATATAGTGTTTACTAATTTTACTTAACACAGTGTTTACTTAATACAGTGTTTATTTATTTTACTTAACATAGTGTTTATTTATTATAGTGTTACTTAATATAGTGTTTAATAATTTTACTTAACATAGTGTTTACTTCATATAAAGATTACTAATTTTACTAAGCATAGTGTATACTTAATATAGTGTTAATTAATTTTACTTAACATAGTATTTTCTTATATATTGTTACTTAATATAGTTTTTATAAATTTTATTTACCATAGTGTTTACTTAAAATTGTGTTACTTAATACAGTGTTTACTAATTTTACTTAACATCGTGTTTACTTAATATAGTGTCAACTAATTTTACTTAAAATTGTGTTTCCTTAATATAGTGTTACTTAATATAATTTTTACAAATTTTACTTAACATAGTGTTTACTAAATATAGTGTTTACTAATTTCGCTTAGCATAGTGTTCATTTAAAATAGTATTTACTAATTTTATTTAATATAGTGTTTACTTAGTATAATGTTTACTAATTTTACTTAATATAGTGTCTACTTAATATAGTGATACTTAATATAGTGTTTACATAATATAGTGTCACTTAATATAGTGTATACTAATTTTACTTTCTATAGTGTTAACATAATATAGGTTATTTAATATAGTGTTTATTATTTTAACCTAACATAGTGTTTACTAATTTTAATTAACATAGTGTTTACTTCATATAGTGATTACTAATTTTACTTAGCATAGTGTTTACTTAATACAGTGTTTTTTAATTTTACTAAACATTATGTTTTCTTATATATTGTTACCTAATATAGTGTTTATTAATTTTACTTCACATAGTGTTTACTTAATATAGGGTTATTTAATATAGTGTTTATTAATCTTACTTAACATAGTGATTGCTTAATATAGTGTTACTTAATATAGTGTTCATTATTTTTATTTAACATAGTGTTTACTTAATATAGTGTATACTTAAAATAGTGTTACTTAATGTAGTGTTCACTTATTCTACTTAACATAGTGATTGCTTAATATAGTGTTACTTAATATATTGTTTATTATTTTAACTTAACATAGTGTTTACTTAATATAGTGTTACTTAATATAGTGTTTACTAATTTTATTTACCACAGTGTTTACTTCATATAGTGATTACTAATTTTACTTAGCATAGTGTTTGCTTATTATTGTGTTTATTAATTTTACTAAACATAGTGTTTTTTTATTTATTGTTACTTAATATAATGTTTATAAATTTTACTTAACATAGTGTTTACTTAAAATAGTGTTACTTAATATAGTGTTTACTAATTTTACTTAACATAGTGATTGCTTAATATAGTGTTACTTAATATAGTGTTCATTATTTTTATTTAACATAGTGTTTATTAATATAGTGTTACTTAATATTGTGTTACTTAATATAGTGTTTACTAATTTTACTTAAAACAGTGTTTACTTAATGCAGTGTTTATTTATTTTACTTAACATAGTGTTTACTAATTTTACTTAACATAATGTTTACTTCATATAGTGATTACTAATTTTACTAAGCATAGTGTATACTTAATATAGTGTAAATTAATTTTACTTACCATAGTATTTTCTTATATATTGTTACTTAATATAGTGTTTATAAATTTTATTTATAAACACTATATAAAAATAAGTAACACTAATAAAGTAACACTATATAAGTAACACTATTTTAAGTAAACATAGTGTTTAATTAAAATAGTGTTACTTAACATAGTGTTCACTAATTTTATTTACCATAGTGATTTCTTAATATAGTGTTACTTAATATAAAGTTTATTATTTTTACTTAACGTAATGTTTAATTAATATAGTGTTACTTAATATAGTGTTTACTAATTTTACTTAACATAGTGTTTACTTAATATAGTGTTTATTAATTTTACTTAACATAGTGTTTACTCAATATATTGTTATTTAATATAGTGTTTTCTAATATTCTTAACATAGTGTTTACTTAATATAGTGTTACTTAATATAGTATTTATAAATTTTACTTAATACAGTGTTTACTTAAGATAGTGTTACTTAATATAATGTTTATATATTTTACTTAACATAGGGATTTTTTAATATAGTGTTACTTAATATAGTGTTTATTATTTTTATTTAACAAAGTGTTTACTTAATATAATGTTACTTAATATAGTGTTTACTAATTTTACTTAACATAGTGTTTACTTAATATAGTGTTACTTTATATAGTGTTTACTAATTTTACTCAACATATTGTTTACTTAATATAGTGTTTACTAATTTTATTTATTATAATATTCACTTAACATAGTGGTATTTAATACAGTGTTTACTAATTTTATATAACATAGTGTTAACCTAATATAGTTTTACTTATTAAAGTTTTACTTTATTTAGTGTTTACTTAAAATAGTGTTATTAAAAGAGTGTTTCCTAATTTTAATTAAGATAGTATTAACTTAATATATAATATTATATAGTGTTACTTAATTTAGTATTTACTAATTTTACTGAACATAGGGTTTACTTGATATAGTGTTACTTAATATAGTGCTTGTTAATTTTACTTAACATTGTGTTTACTTAATATAGCTTTATATAATATAGAGTTTACCATTTTTACTTAAAATAGTGTTTACTTAATATAGTGTTTACTAATTTTACTTAAAATAGTATTTACTTAATATAGTGTTACTTTATATAATGTTAACTAATTTTACCTAACATAGTGTTTACTTACTATAGTGTTACTTAATATAGTGTTTAATAATTTCACTTAACATACTGTTTATTTGACATAGAACTTACAAATTGTATTTAACTTAGTGTTTACTTAATATAATGTTTACTAATTTTATTTAACATATTGTTAACTTAATATAAAGCTATTTAATATAGTGTTTAATAATTTTACTTAACATAGTGTTTAATTATAATAGTGTTACTTAATATAGTGTTTACTAATTTTACTTAACATTGTGTTTACTTAATATAGTGTTACTTAATATAATGTTACTTAATATAGTGTTAACTAATTTTACTTACCATAGTGTTTACTTAATATCGTGTTACTTAATATAGAGTTTACTAATTTTATGTAACATAATGTTTACTTAATATAGTGGTATTTAATATAGTATTTACTACTTTTACTTAACTGGGTGTTTACTTAATATAGTGTTTACTAATTTTACTTAACATAGTATTTACTTAATATACTGTTAACTAATTTTACTTAACATAGTGTTTCCTTAATATAGTGTTACTTAATATAATATTTACAAATTTTGCTTAACATAGTGTTTACTAAATATAGTGTTTACTAATTTCGTTTAGCATAGCCTTTATTTAAAATAGTAATTAGAAATTTTTTTAATATAGTGTTTACTTAATATAATGTTTACTAATTTTACTTAATATAGTTTCTACTTAATATAGTGTTACTTAATATAGTGTTTACTAATTTTACGTAACATAGTGTTTACTTAATATAGTGATACTTAATATAGTGTTTACTTAATATAGTGTCACTTAATATAGTGTTTACTCATTTTATTTTATATAGTGTTGATTTCATATAATGATTACTAATTTTACTTAGAATAGTGTTTACTTAATATAGTGATTATTAATTTTACTTAACATAGTATTTTCTTATATATTGTTACTTAATATAGTGTTTATAAATTTTACTTAACATAGTGTTTACTTAAAATAGTGTTACTTAATATAGTGTTTACTAATTATATTTAACATCGTGATTGCTGAATATAGTGTTACTTAATATAGGGTTTATTATTTTTATTTAAAATAATGTTTACTTAATATAGTGTTATTTAATATAGTGTTTACTTATTTTACTTAACATAGTATTTACTAATTTTACTTAACATAGGGTTTGCTTAATATGGTTTTACTTACTAAAGTGGTTACTAATTTTACTTAACATAGTTTTTAATTAATATAGTGTTATTTAATATAATGTTTACTAATTTAACTTAATATATTGATTACTTAATATAGTGTTACTTAATATAGTGTTTACTTGATTTAGTGTTTACTAATTTTAATTAATATAGTGTTCACTTAATATAGTGCTACTTAATGTAGTGTGACTTAATATAGTGTTTACTAATTTTACTTAACATAGTGTTTACTCTATATAATGTTATTTAGTATAGTGTTTTCTAATTTCACTTAACATAGTGTTTACTTAATATAGTGTTATTTATTAGAGTATTTATGAATTTTACTTAGCACAGTGTTTATTTAAGATAGTATTACTTAATATAGAGTTTACTTATTTTACTTAACATAGTGAATGCTCAATATAGTGTTACTTAATATAGTGTTTATTATTTTTACCTAACATAGTGTTTACTTAGTATAGTGTTTACTAATTTACCTAAACATAGTGTTTACTTAATATAGTGTTTACTAATTTTACTTAACATTGTGTTTACTTAATATAGTGTTTATTAATTTTACTTAACATAGTGATTACTTTAATATAGTGTTTGCTTATTTTAATTGATATAGTGTTCACTTAATATATTGCTACTTAATATAGTGTTACTTAATAAAATGTTTACTAATTTTACTTAACATAGTGTTTACTCAATGTAGTGTTATTTAATAAAGTGTTTTCTAATTTTACTTAACATAGTGTTTACTCAATGTAGTGTTATTTAATAAAGTGTTTTCTAATTTTACTTAACATAGTGTTTACTTAATATAGTGTTACTTAATATAGTGTTTACTAATTTTACTTAACATAGTGATTGCTTAATATAGTGTTACCTAATATAGTGATTATTATTTTTACTTAACATAGTGTTTACTTAATATAGTATTACTTAATATAGTGTTTACTAATTTTACTTAACATAGTATAGTCTTACTTAATAAAGTGTTTACTATTTTTACTCAACATAATGTTTACTTAATATAGTGTTTACTAATTTTACTTATTATAGTGTTTACTTAATATAGTGATACTTAATATAGTTTTTACTTAATATAGTGTCACTTAATATAGTGTTTACTAATTTGAATTTATATAGTGTTAACTTAATGTAGGGTTACTTAAAATAGTGTTTATTAATTTTACTTAACATAGTGTTTACTAATTTTACTTAACATAGTGTTTATTTCATATAGTGAATATAAATTTTTCTTAACATTGTGTTTTCTTATATATTGTTACTTAATATAGTGTTTATAAATTTTACTTAACATAGTGTTTACTTAAAATAGTGTTACTTAATACAGTGTTTACTAATTTTACTTAACATTGTGTTTACTTAATATTTTGTTACTCAATATAGTGTTTACTAATTTTACTTAATATAGTGTTTACTTAATAAAATGTTACTTATTACAGTGTTTATTTAATATTGTGTAACTTAATATAGTGTTAACTAATTTTACTTAACATAGTGTTTACTTAATACAGTGTTTACTAATTTTACTTAATATAGTGTTACCTAATTTTATCTAGCATAGTGTTTACTTAATATAGTGATACTTAATATAGTGTTTACTTAATGTAGGGTTACTTAATATAGTGTTTATTAATTTTACTTAACATAGTGTTTACTTAAGATGGTGTTACTTAATATAGTGTCTACTAATTTAAGTTAACATAGTGTTTACTTAAGATAGTGTTACCTAATATAGTGTTTATTAATTTGATTTATTATAGTGTTTAATTAAAATTGTGTTACTTAATATTGAGTTTACTAATTTTACTTAAAATAGTGTTTACTTAATATAGTTTTACTTAATATAATGTTAAGTAATTTTACTTAATATAGTGACGACTTAATATAGTGTTACTTAATATAGTGTTTAATAATTTCACCTAACATATTGTTTATTTGATATAGTATTTACTAATTTTATTTAACATAGTGAATACTTAATATAGTTCTTACTAATTTTGCTTAATATAGTGCTACTTAATATAGTGTTTACTAATATGACTTAACATAGTGTTACTTAATATAGTGTTTACTAGTTTTATTTACCATAGTGTTAACTTAATATAGGGTTATTTAATATAGTGTTTATTAATTTTACTTAACATAATGTTTACTTAAAATAGTGTTACTAAATATAGTGTTTACTTATTTTACTTAACATAGTGATTGCTCAATATAGTGTTACTTAATATAGTGTTTATTATTTTAAAATAACATAGTGTTTACTTAATATAATGTTACTTAATATAGTGTTTACTAATTTTGCTTAACATAGGGTTTACTTAATATAGTGATACTTAATATAGTGTTTACATAATATAGTGTCACTTAATACAGTGTTTACTAATTTTATTTTATAAAGCTTTAACTTAATATAGGGTTACTTAATATAGTGTTTATTAATTTTACTTAACATAGTGTTTACTTAAGATAGTGTTACTTAATATAGTGCTTACTAATTTTACTTAACATAGTGTTCATTTAATATAGTGTTTATTTATTTTACTTACCATAGTGTTTACTTAAAATAGTGTTATTTAATATAGTGTTTACTAATTTTACTTACCATAGTGATTTCTTAATATAGTGTTACTTAATATAGAGTTTATTATTTTTACTTAACGTAATGTTTACTTAATATAGTGTTACTTAATATAGTGTTTACTAATTTTACTTAACATAGTGTTTACTTAATATAGTGTTTATTAATTTTACTTAATCTAGTGTTTACTCTATATAGTGTTATTTAGTATAGTGTTTTCTAATATTCTTAACATAGTGTTCACTTAATATAGTGTTACTTAATATAGTATTTATAAATTTTACTTAATACAGTGTCTACTTAAGATAGTGTTACTTAATATAGTGTTTATATATTTTACTTAACATAGTGATTGTTTAATATAGTGTTACTTAATATAGTGTTTACTAATTTTACTTAACATAGGGTTTACTTAATATAGTGTTACTTAATATAGTGTTTACTAATTTTACTTAACATTGTGTTTACTTAATATAGTGTATACTAATTTTACTTGATATAGTGTTTACGTAATATAGTGTTAACTAATTTTACTTAATATAGTATTTTATTTTATATTAAGTAACACTATATAATTAATATTGTGTTACTTAATATAGTGTTTACTTAATATTGTGTTACTTAATATAGTGCTAACAAATTTTACTTAACATAGTGTTTACTGAATATATTGTTTACAAATTCTAATTAATAAACTGCTTATTTAAACTATAGTGTTACTTAATGTAGTGTTTTCTAATTTTAATTAACATAGTGTATATTCAATATAGTGTTACTTAATTTCATTTAACATGGTGTTTATTTAATATAGTATTTACTAATTTTATTTAACATAGTGTTTACTTAATATAGTGTTTACTAATTTTACTTAATATAGTGTTACTTAATATAGTGTTTACTAATTTTAAATAACATAGGGTTCACTTAATATAGTGATACTTATTATAATGTTTACTTAATATATTGTTACTTAATATAGTGTTTACTAATTTTACTTAACATAATGTTTACTTAATATAGTATTACTTAATATAGTGTTTACTAATTTCACTTAACATTGTGTTTACTTAATATAGGATTACTTAATATAGTGTTTATTTATTTTACTTAACATAGTGTTTACTTAAGATAGTGTTACTTAATATAGTGTTTACTAATTTTACTTAACATAGTGTTTACTTAATATAGTGTTACTTCATATAGTGTTTACTATATTTACTTAATACAGTGTTTACATAATACAGAGTTACTTAATATATTGTGTAATAATTATACTTAACACGGTGTTTACTTAATATAGTGTTACTTATTACAGTGTTTACTAATTTGACTTAATATTGTGTTTACTTAATAAGTGTTCACTAAGTTTAATTAACATAGTGTTTACTTAATACAGATTTACTTATTATATTGTGTACTAATTTTACTTAACATAGTGTTTACTTAATGAAGTGCTACTTAATATAGTGTTTACTAATTTTACTTAACATAGTGTTTACTTAATATAGTATTTGTGAATTATACTTTACATAGCGTTTACATAATATAGTGTTTACTAATTTTACTTAACATAGTTTTTACTTAATATAGTGTTACTTATTATAGTGTTTACTTAATAAAGTGTTACTTAATATAGTGTTTACTAATTTAAATTAACATGGTGTTGACTTAATATAGTGTTTACTAACTTTAATTAATGTAGTGTTATTTAATACAGTGTTCACAAATTTTACCTAACATAATGTTTACTTAATATAGTGTTACTTTATATAGTGTTTACTTTATATAGTGTTTATTTAATATAGTGGTATTTAATATAGTTTTTACTAATTTTACTCAACATAGTATTTAATTAATATAGCGTTTACTTATTTTATATAACATAGTGTTTACTTAATATAGTGATTCTTAATATAATGTAACTTAATATAGTATTTACTAATTTTACTTAAAATAGTATTAACCTAATATACGGTTACTTAATATAGTGTTTGCTAATTTTACTTAACATAGTGTTTACTTAATATTGTGTTACTTAAAATAGTGTTTACTAATTTTACTTAACATAGTGTTTACTTAATATAGTGTTACTTAATATAGTTTTTACTAATTTTACATAACATAGTGTTTAATTTATATAGTGTTTACTAATTGTATATAACATAGTGTTTAGTAAATATAGTGATACTTAATATAGTGTTTACTTAATATAGTATTACTTAATATATTGTTTACTATATTTACTTAACAGAGAGTTCACTTATTATAGTGTTTACTCATTTTACTTAACATAGTGTTTAATTATTATAGTGTTACTTAATATAGTGTTACTTAATATAGTGTTTACTAAGTTTACTTAACATTGTGTTTACTTACTATTGTGTTACTCAATATAGTGTTTACTAATTTTACTTAATATATTGTTTACTTAATAAAGTGTTACTTAATATAGTGTTTACTTAATATTGTGTAACTTAATATAGTGTTAACTAATTTTACTTAACATAGTGTTTAGTTAATATAGTGTTACTTAATATAGTCTTTACTAATTTTACTTAACAAAGTGCTTACTTCATATAGTGATTACCAATTTTACTTGGCATGGTGTTTACTTAATATAGTGTTTATTAATTTTACTTAACATAGTGTTTACTTAAAATAGTGTTACTTAATATAGTGTTTACTAATTTTACATAACATCTTGATTGCTTTATATAGTGTTACTTAATATAGAGTTTGTTATTTTTACTTAATATAATGTTTATTTAATATAGTGTTACTTAATATAGTTTTTACTTATTTTACTTAACATAGTATTTACGAATTTTACTTAACCTAGTGTTTGCTTAATCTAGTGTTAATTAATAAAGTGGTTACTAATATTACTTAAAATAGTGTTTACTTAATATAGTGTTACTTAATATAGTGTTTACTAAATTTACTTTATATATCGATTACTTAATATAGTGTTACTTAATATAGTGTTTACTTGATATAGTGTTTACTAGTTTTAATTAATATATTGTTCATTTTATATAGTGCTACTTAATGTAGTGTTACTTAACATAGTGTTTACTCAATATAGTTTTATTTAGCATAGTGTTTTTTAATTTTACTTAATATAGTGTTTACTTAATATAGTGTTACTTAATATAGTATTGATAAATTTTACTTAACACAGTGTTTATTAAGGATAATGTTACTTAATGTAGTGTTTACTTATTTTACTTAACATAGTGATTGCTTAATATAGCGTTACTTAATATAGTGTTTATAATTTTAATTTAACATAGTATTTACTTAGTACAGTGTTACTTAATATAGTGTTTACTAATTTGGCCTAACATAGTGTTTACGAATTTTACTTAACATAGTGTTTATTTCATAAAGTCATTACTAATTTTACTTAGCATAGTGTTAGTTAATATAGTGTTTGTTAATTTTACTTAACATAGTGTTTTCTTATATATTGTTACTTAATATAGTGTTTATAAATTTTACTTAACATATTGTTTACTTAAAATAGTGTTATTTAATATAGTGTTTACTAATTTTACCTAACGTAGTGATTGCTTAATATAGTGTTACAGAATATAGTGTTTATAACTTTTCACTTAACATAATGTTTACTTAATATAGTGTTACTTAATACAGTGTTTACTAATTTTACTTAACATAGTGTTTACTAAATATAGTGTTTATTTATTTTACTTAACATTGTGTTTACTTAATATAGTGTTACTTAATATAGTGATTACTAATTTTACATAACAAAGTGTTTACTTCATATAGTGATTACTAATTTTACTTAGCATAGTATTTACTTAATATAGTGTTAATTAACTTTACTTAACATATTATTTTCTTATATATTGTTACTTAATATAGAGTTTATAAATTTTATTTAACATAGTGTTTACTTAAAATAGTGTTATTTAATAAAGTGTTACTTAATATAGTGTTTACTAATTTTACTTAACATAGTGTTCACTTAATATAGTGTAAACTCATTTTACTTAACATAGTGTTTACTTAATACAGTGCTACTCAATATAGTGTTTACTAATTTTACTTAACAGAGTGTTCACTTAATATAGTGTTTACTCATTTTACTTAACATAGTGTTTAATTATTATAGTGTTACTTAATATAGTGTTACTTAATATAGTGTTTACTAAGTTTACTTAACATTGTGTTTACTTACTATTGTGTTACTCAATATAGTGTTTACTAATTTTACTTAATATATTGTTTACTTAATAAAGTGTTACTTAATATAGTGTTTACTTAATATTGTGTAACTTAATATAGTGTTAACTAATTTTACTTAACATAGTGTTTAGTTAATACAGTGTTACTTAATATAGTGTTTACTAATTTTACTTAACAAAGTGTTTACTTCATATAGTGATTACCAATTTTACTTGGCATGGTGTTTACTTAATATAGTGTTTATTAATTTTACTTAACATAGTGTTTACTTAAAATAGGGTTACTTAATATAGTGTTTACTAATTTTACATAACATCGTGATTGCTTTATATAGTGTTACTTAATATAGAGTTTATTATTTTTACTTAATATAATGTTTATTTAATATAGTGTTACTTAATATAGTTTTTACTTATTTTACTTAACATAGTATCTACGAATTTTACTTAACCTAGTGTTTGCTTAATTTAGTGTTAATTAATAAAGTGGTTACTAATTTTACTTAAAATAGTGTTTACTTAATATAGTGTTACTTAATATAGTGTTTACTAAATTTACTTTATATATCGATTACTTAATATAGTGTTACTTAATATAGTGTTTACTTGATATAGTGTTTACTAGTTTTAATTAATATAGTGTTCATTTTATATAGTGCTACTTAATGTAGTGTTACTTAACATAGTGTTTACTCAATATAGTTTTATTTAGCATAGTGTTTTTTAATTTTACTTAATATAGTGTTTACTTAATATAGTGTTACTTAATATAGTATTGATAAATTTTACTTAACACAGTGTTTATTTAAGATAATGTTACTTAATGTAGTGTTTACTTATTTTACTTAACATAGTGATTGCTTAATATAGCGTTACTTAATATAGTGTTTATAATTTTAATTTAACATAGTATTTACTTAGTACAGTGTTACTTAATATAGTGTTTACTAATTTGGCCTAACATAGTGTTTACGAATTTTACTTAACATAGTGTTTATTTCATAAAGTCATTACTAATTTTACTTAGCATAGTGTTAGTTAATATAGTGTTTGTTAATTTTACTTAACATAGTGTTTTCTTATATATTGTTACTTAATATAGTGTTTATAAATTTTACTTAACATATTGTTTACTTAAAATAGTGTTACTTAATATAGTGTTTACTAATTTTACTTAACGTAGTGATTGCTTAATATAGTGTTACAGAATATAGTGTTTATTACTTTTCACTTAACATAGTGTTTACTTAATATAGTGTTACTTAATACAGTGTTTACTAATTTTACTTAACATAGTGTTTACTAAATGTAGTGTTTATTTATTTTACTTAACATAGTGTTTACTTAATATAGTGTTACTTAATATAGTGATTACTAATTTTACATAACAAAGTGTTTACTTCATATAGTGATTACTAATTTTATTTAGCATAGTATTTACTTAATATAGTGTTAATTAATTTTACTTAACATATTATTTTCTTATATATTGTTACTTAATATAGAGTTTATAAATTTTATTTAACATAGTGTTTACTTAAAATAGTGTTATTTAATAAAGTGTTACTTAATATAGTGTTTACTAATTTTACCTAACATAGTGTTCACTTAATATAGTGTTTTCTCATTTTACTTAACATAGTGTTTAATTAATATGGTGTTTACTAATTTTACTTAACATTGTGTTTACTTAATATTGTGTTACTCAATATAGTGTTTACTTAATACAGTGTTTACTAATTTTACATAATATAGTGTAACCTAATTTTGTCTAGCATAGTGTTTACTTAATGTAGTGATACTTAATATAGTGTTTACTTAATATAGGGTTACTTAATATAGTGTTTATTAATTTTACTTAACATAGTGTTTACTTAAGATAGTGTTACTTAATATAGCGTTTACTAATTTTACTGAACGTAGTGTTTACTTCATATAAAGTTACTTAATATAGTGTTTACTAATTTTACTTAACGTAGTGATTGCTTAATATAGTGTTACAGAATATAGTGTTTATAACTTTTCACTTAACATAGTGTTTACTTAATATAGTGTTACTTAATACAGTGTTTACAAATTTTACTTAACATAGTGTTTACTAAATATAGTGTTTATTTATTTTACTTAACATAGTGTTTACTTAATATAGTGTTACTTAATATAGTGATTACTAATTTTACATAACAAAGTGTTTACTTCATATAGTGATTACTAATTTTACTTAGCATAGTATTTACTTATAATAGTGTTAATTAATTTTACTTAACATATTATTTTCTTATATATTGTTACTTAATATAGAGTTTATAAATTTTATTTAACATAGTGTTTACTTAAAATAGTGTTATTTAATAAAGTGTTACTTAATATAGTGTTTACTAATTTTACTTAACATAGTGTTCACTTAATATAGTGTTACTTAATATAGTGTTTTCTCATTTTACTTAACATAGTGTTTAATTAATATGGTGTTTACTAATTTTACTTAACATTGTGTTTACTTAATATTGTGTTACTCAATATAATGTTTACTAATTTTACTTAATATAGTGTTTAGTTAACAAAGTGTTACTTAATATAGTGTTTATTTAATATTGTGTAACTTAATATAGTGTTCACTAATTTTATTTAATATAGTGTTTACTTAATACAGTGTTTACTAATTTTACATAATATAGTGTTACCTAATTTTATCTAGCATAGTGTTTAGTTAATGTAGTGATACTTAATATAGTGTTTACTTAATATAGGGTTACTTAATATAGTGTTTATTAATTTTACTTAACATAGTGTTTACTTAAGATAGTGTTACTTAATATAGCGTTTACTAATTTTACTGAACGTAGTGTTTACTTCATATAAAGTTACTTAATATAGTGTTTATTAATTTTACTTTACATAGTGTTTATATAATACAGTGTTACTTAATATAGTGTTAACTAATTTTACTTAACATTGTGTTCACTTAATATAATGTTAACTAATTTTATTTAACATGGTGTTCACTTAATATAGTGTTACTTAATATAGTGTTTACAAATTTTACTTAACATAGTGTTTACTTAATAAGTGTTCACTAATTTCAATTAACATAGTGTTTACTTAATACAGAGTTACTTATTATATTGTGTACTAATTTTACTTAACATAGTGTTTACTTAATACAGTGCTACTCAATATAGTGTTTACTAATTTTACTTAACATAGTGTTTACTTAATATTGCGTTAATTATTAAAGCGTTTACTTAATAAAGTGTTACTTAATATAGTGTTTCCTAATTTAAATTAATATAGTGTTTACTTAATATAGTGTTAATTGATATAGTGTTTACTAATTTTACTTAATATAGTGTTACTTAATACAGTGTTTATTAATTTTACCTAACATAGTGTTTACCTAATATAGTGTTACTTTATATAGTGTTTACTTTATATAGTGTTTACCTAATATAGTGTTACTTAATATAGTGTTTACTAATTTAACTTAACATAGTGTTTAAAAATTTTACTTAACATAGTGTTTACTAAATATAGAGTTATTTAATATAGTGTTTGATAATTATTCTTAACATAGTGTTTACTTAATATAGTGTTTACAAATTTTACTTAATATACTGCTTACTTAATATAGTGTTACTTAATATATTGTTTACTAATTTTACTTAACATAGTGTTAACTTAATAAAGTATTTACTAATATTACTTAAAATAGTGTTTATTAATTTTGCTTAATATAGTGTTTACATAATATAGTGTTACTTAATATAGTGTTTTTTAATATAGTGTTTACTAATTTTACTTAACATAGTGTTCACCTAATATAGTGTTACTTAATATAGTGTTTACTCATTTTACTTAACATAGTGTTTAATTAATATAGTGTCACTTAATATAGTGTTCACTAATTTTACTCAACATAGTGTTTAAATACAAAGTGTTTATTTAATATAGTGTTACATAATATAGTGTTTACTAATTTTAATTAACATTGTGTTTACTTAGTAAAGTGTTACATATTATAGTGTTTACCAATTTGACTTAATATTGTGTTTACTTAATATAGTGATTTTTAATTTTACTTAACTTGGTGTTTACTTAATATAGTGTCTACTAGTTTTACTTAACATAGTGTTTGCTTAATATAGTGTTAACTAATTTGACTTAACATAGTGTTTCCTTAATATAATTTTTTCAAATTTTACTTAACATAGTGTGTACTAATTATAGTGTTTACTAATTTCGCTTAGCATAGTGTTTATTTAAAATAGTATTTACTAATTTTTTTTAATATAGTGTTTACTTAATATAATGTTTACTAATTTTACTTAATATAGTGTTACTTAATATAGTGTTTACCAATTTTACGTAACATAGTGTTTACTTAATATAGTGATACTTAATATAGTGTTTAATAATTTTAATTTATATAGTGTTAACTTAATATAGGGTTACTTAGTATAGTGTTTATTATTTTTACTTAACATAGTGTTTACTTAAGAAAGTGTTACTTAATATAGTGTTTACTAATTTTATTTAACATAGGGTGTATTTAATATAGTGTTTATTTATTTTACTTAACATAGTGTTTAATTAATATAGTTTTACTTAATATAGTGTTTACTAATTTTACTTAACATAGTGTTTACTTCATATAGTGATTACCAATTTTACTTGGCATAGTGTTTACTTAATATAGTGTTTATTAATTTTACTTAACATAGTGTTTTCTTATATATTGTTACTTAATATAGTGTTTATAAATTTTACTTAACATAGTGTTTACTTAAAATAGTGTTACTTAATATAGTGTTTACTAATTTTACTTAATATAGTGTTTACTTAATAAAATGTTACTTATTATAGTGTTTATTTAATATTGTGTAACTTAATATAGTGTTAACTAATTTTACTTAACATAGTGTTTACTTAATACAGTGTTTACTAATTTTACTTAATATAGTGTTACCTAATTTTATCTAGCATAGTGTTTACTTAATATAGTGATACTTAATATAGTGTTTACTTAATGTAGGGTTTCTTAATATAGTGTTTATTAATTTTACTTAACATAGTGTTTACTTAAGATAGTGTTACTTAATATAGTGTTTACTAATTTTAATTAACATAGTGTTTACTTAAGATAGTGTTACCTAATATAGTGTTTACTAATTTTATTTAATATAGTGTTTAATTAATATAGTGTTACTTAATATTGAGTTTACTAATTTTACTTAAAATAGTGTTTACTTAATATAGTGTTACTTAATATAATGTTAAGTAATTTTACTTAATATAGTGATGACTTTATATAGTGTTACTTAATATAGTGTTTAATAATTTCACTTAACATATTGTTTATTTGATATAGTATTTACTAATTTTATTTAACATAGTGTATACTTAATATATTGCTTACTAATTTTGCTTAATATAGTGCTACTTAATATAGTGTTTACTAATATGACTGAACATAGTGTTTACTTAATATAGTGTTACTTAATATAGTGTTTACTAATTTTATTTACCATAGTGTTAACTTATTATAGGGTTATTTAATATAGTGTTTATTAATTTTACTTAACATAATGTTTACTTAAAATAGTGTTACTAAATATAGTGTTTACCTATTTTACTTAACATAGTGATTGCTCAATATAGTGTTACTTAATATAGTGTTTATTATTTTAAAATAACATAGTGTTTACTTAATATAGTGTTACTTAATATAGTGTTTACTAATTTTGCTTAACATAGTGTTTACTTAATATAGTGATACTTAATATAGTGTTTACATAATATAGTGTCACTTAATACAGTGTTTACTAATTTTACTTTATATAGCTTTAACTTAATATAGGGTTACTTAATATAGTGTTTAATAATTTTACTTAACATTGTGTTTACTTAAGATAGTGTTACTTAATATAGTATTTACTAATTTTACTTAACATATTGTTTATTTAATATAGTGTTTATTTATTTTACTTACCATAGTGTTTATTTAAAATAGTGTTATTTAATATAGAGTTCACTAATTTTACTTACCATAGTGATTTCTTAATATAGTGTTACTTTATATAGAGTTTATTATTTTTACTTAACGTAATGTTTACTTAATATAGTGTTACTTAATATAGTGTTTACTAATTTTACTTAAAATAGTGTTTACTTAATATAGTGTTTATTAATTTTACTTAACATAGTGTTTACTCAATATAGTGTTATTTAGTATAGTGTTTTCTAATATTCTTAACATAGTGTTCACTTAATATAGTGTTACTTAATATAGTATTTAAAAATTTTACTTAATACAGGGTTTACTTAAGATAGTGTTACTTAATATAGTGTTTATATATTTTACTTAACATAGTGATTGTTTAATATAGTGTTACTTAATATAGTGTTTACTAATTTTACTTAACATAGGGTTTACTTAATATAGTGTTACTTAATATAGTGTTTACTAATTTTACTTAACATTGTGTTTACTTAATATAGTGTATACTAATTTTACTTGAAATAGTGTTTACGTAATATAGTGTTTACTAATTTTACTTAATATAGTATTTAATTAATATAGTGTTACTTAATATAGTGTTTACTTAATATTGTGTTACTTAATATAGTGCTAACAAATTTTACTTAACATAGTGTTTACTGAATATATTGTTTACAAATTCTAATTAATAAACTGCTTATTTAAACTATAGTGTTACTTAATGTAGTGTTTTCTAATTTTAATTAACATAGTGTATACTCAATATAGTGTTACTTAATTTAATTTAACATGGTGTTTATTTAATATAGTATTTACTAATTTTAGTTAACATAGTGTTTACTTAATATAGTGTTTACTAATTTTACTTAATATAGTGTTACTTAATATAGTGTTTACTAATTTTAAATAACATAGGGTTCACTTAATATAGTGATACTTATTATAATGTTTACTTAATATATTGTTACTTAATATAGTGTTTACTAATTTTACTTAACATAATGTTTACTTAATATAGTATTACTTAATATAGTGTTTACTAATTTCACTTAACATTGTGTTTACTTAATATAGGATTACTTAATATAGTGTTTATTTATTTTACTTAACATAGTGTTCACTTAAGATAGTGTTACTTAATATGGTGTTTACTAATTTTACTTAACATAGTGTTCACTTAATATAGTGTTACTTCATATAGTGTTTACTATATTTACTTAATACAGTGTTTACATAATACAGAGTTACTTAATATATTGTGTACTAATTTTACTTAACACGGTGTTTACTTAATATAGTGTTACTTATTATAGTGTTTACTAATTTGACTTAATATTGTGTTTACTTAATAAATGTTCACTAATTTTAATTAACATAGTGTTTACTTAATACAGAGTTACTTATTATATTGTGTACTAATTTTACTTAACATAGTGTTTACTTAATACAGTGCTACTTAATATAGTGTTTACTAATTTTACTTAACATAGTGTTTACTTAATATAGTATTTGTGAATTATAATTTACATAGTGTTTACATAATATAATGTTTACTAATTTTACTTAATATAGTGTTTACTAATTTTACTTAACATAGTTTTTACTTAATATAGTGTTACTTATTATAGTGTTTACTTAACAAAGTGTTACTTAATATAGTGTTTACTAATTTAAATTAACATAGTGTTGACTTAATATAGTGTTTACTAACTTTACTTAATGTAGTGTTATTTAATACAGTGTTTACAAATTTTACCTAACATAATGTTTACTTAATATAGTGTTACTTTATATAGTGTTTACTTTATATAGTGTTTACTTAATATAGTGGTATTTAATATAGTTTTTACTAATTTTACTTAACATAGTATTTAATTATTATAGCGTTTACTTATTTTATATAACATAGTGTTTACTTGATATAGTGATTCTTAATATAATGTAACTTAATATAGCATTTACTAATTTTACTTGAAATAGTTTTAACCTTATATACGGTTACTTAATACAGTGTTTACTAATTTTACTTAACATAGTGTTTACCTAATATAGTGTTACTTAAAATAGTGTTTACTAATTTTACTTAACATAGTGTTTACTTAATATAGTGTTACTTAATATAGTGTTAACTAATTTTACATAACATAGTGTTTACTTAATATAGTGTTACTTAATATAGTGTTACTTAATATAGTGTTTACTAATTTTATTACCAACAATATTCACTTAATATAGTGGTATTTAATATAGTTTTTACTAATTTTACATAACATAGTGTTTAATTAATATAGTGTTTACTAATTGTATATAACATAGTGTTTAGTTAATATAGTGATATTTAATATAGTGTTTACTTAATATAGTATTACTTAATATATTATTTACTATATTTACTTTACAGAGTGTTCACTTAATATAGTGTTTACTCATTTTACTTAACATAGTGTTTAATTATTATAGTGTTACTTAATATAGTGTTTACTAAGTTTACTTAACATTGTGTTTACTTACTATTGTGTTACTCAATATAGTGTTTACTAATTTTACTTAATATATTGTTTACTCAATAAAGTGTTACTTAATATAATGTTTACCTAATATTGTGTAACTTAATATAGTGTTACCTAATTTTACTTAACATAGTGTTTAGTTAATACAGTGTTACTTAATATAGTGTTTACTAATTTTACTTAACAAAGTGTTTACTTCATATAGTGATTACCAATTTTACATGGCATGGTGTTTACTTAATATAGTGTTTATTAATTTTACTTAACATAGTGTTTACTTAAAATAGTGTTACTTAATATAGTGTTTACTAATTTTACATAACATCGTGATTGCTTTATATAGTGTTACTTAATATAGAGTTTATTATTTTTACTTAATATAATGTTTATTTAATATAGTGTTACTTAATATAGTTTTTACTTATTTTACTTAACATAGTATCTACGAATTTTACTTAACCTAGTGTTTGCTTAATTTAGTGTTAATTAATAAAGTGGTTACTAATTTTACTTAAAATAGTGTTCACTTAATATAGTGTTACTTAATATAGTGTTTACTAAATTTACTTTATATATCGATTACTTAATATAGTGTTACTTAATATAGTGTTTACTTGATATAGTGTTTACTAGTTTTAATTAATATAGTGTTCATTTTATATAGTGCTACTTAATGTAGTGTTACTTAACATAGTGTTTACTCAATATAGTTTTATTTAGCATAGTGTTTTTTATTTTACTTAATATAGTGTTTACTTAATATAGTGTTACTTAATATAGTATTGATAAATTTTACTTAACACAGTGTTTATTTAAGATAATGTTACTTAATATAGTGTTTACGAATTTTACTTAACATAGTGTTTATTTCATAAAGTCATTACTAATTTTATTTGGCATAGTGTTTACTTAATATAGTGTTTGTTAATTTTACTTAACATAGTGTTTTCTTATATATTGTTACTTAATATAGTGTTTATAAATTTTACTTAACATATTGTTTACTTAAAATAATGTTACTTAATACAGTGTTTACTAATTTTACTTAACATAGTGTTTACTTAATATAGTGTTTATTTATTTTACTTAACATAGTGTTTACTTAATATATTGTTACTTAATATAGTGATTACTAATTTTACATAACAAAGTGTTTACTTCATATAGTGATTACTAATTTTACTTAGCATAGTATTTACTTAATATAGTGTTAATTAATTTTACTTAACATAGTATTTTCTTATATATTGTTACTTAATATAGAGTTTATAAATTTTATTTAACATAGTGTTTACTTAAAATAGTATTATTGAATATAGTGTTACTTAATATAGTGTTTACTAATTTTACTTAACATAGTGTTCACTTAATATAGTGTTACTTAATATAGTGTTTTCTCATTTTACTTAACATAGTGTTTAATTAATATGGTGTTTACTAATTTTACTTAACATTGTGTTTACTTAATATTGTGTTACTCAATATAGTGTTTACTAATTTTACTTAATATAGAGTTTAGTTAACAAAGTGTTACTTAATTTAGTGTTTACTTAATATTGTGTAACTTAATATAGTGTTAACTAATTTTACTTAATATAGTGTTTACTTAATACAGTGTTTACTAATTTTACATAATATAGTGTTACCTAATTTTATCTAGCATAGTGTTTACTTAATGTAGTGATACTTAATATAGTGTTTACTTAATATAGGGTTACTTAATATAGTGTTTATTAATTTTACTTAACATAGTGTTTACTTAAGATAGTGTTACTTAATATAGCGTTTACTAATTTTACTTAACGTAGTGTTTACTTCATATAAAGTTACTTAATATAGTGTTTATTAATTTTGCTTTACACAGTGTTTATATAATACAGTGTTACTTTATATAGTGTTAACTAATTTTACTTAACATTGTGTTCACTTAATATAATGTTAACTAATTTGACTTAACATGGTGTTCACTTAATATAGTGTTACTTAATATAGTGTTTACAAATTTTACTTAAAATAGTTTTTACTTAATAAGTGTTCACTAATTTCAATTAACATAGTGTTTACTTAATACAGAGTTACTTATTATATTGTGTACTAATTTTACTTAACATAGTGTTTACTTAATACAGTGCTACTCAATATAGTGTTTACTAATTTTACTTAACATAGTGTTTACTTAATATAGTGTTACTTATTATAGTGTTTACTTAATAAAGTGTTACTTAATATAGTGTTTTCTATTTTAAATTAATATAGTGTTTACTTAATATAGTGTTTATTGATATAGTGTTTACTAATTTTACTTAATATAGTGTTACTTAATACAGTGTTTATTAATTTTACCTAACATAGTGTTTACTTAATATAGTGTTACTTTATATAGTGTTTACTTTATATAGTGTTTACCTAATATAGTGTTACTTAATATAGTGTTTACTAATTTTACCTAACATAGTGTTTAAAAATTTTACTTAACATAGTGTTTACTAAATATAGAGTTATTTAATATAGTGTTTGATAATTATTCTTAACATAGTGTTTACTTAATTTAGTGTTACTAAATGTAGTGTTTACTTATTTTATTAACATAGTATCAACTTAATATAATGTTACTTAATATAGTGTTTACTAATTTTACTCAACATAGTGTTTATTTAATATAGTGTTTACTAATTTTAATAACATAGTGTTTACTTAATATAGCGTTTACAAATTTTACTTAATATACTGCTTACTTAATATAGTGTTACTTAATATATTGTTTACTAATTTTACTTAACATAGTGTTAACTTAATAAAGTATTTACTAATATTACTTAAAATAGTGTTTGCTAATTTTGCTTAATGTAGTGTTTACTTAATATAGTGTTATTTAATATAGTGTTATTTAATATAGTGTTTAATAATTTTACTTAACATAGTGTTCACCTAATATAGTGTTACTTAATATAGTGTTTACTCATTTTACTTAACATAGTGTTTAATTAATATAGTGTCACTTAATATAGTGTTTACTAATTTTACTCAACATAGTGTTTAAATACAAAGTGTTTACTTAATATAGTGTTACATAATATAGTGATTACTAATTTTAATTAACATTGTGTTTTTTTAATAAAGTGTTACTTATTATAGTGTTTACCAATTTGACTTAATATTGTGTTTACTTAATATAGTGATTTTTAATTTTACTTAACTTGGTGTTTACTTAATATAGTGTTTACTAGTTTTACTTAACATAGTGTTTGCTTAATATAGTGTTAACTAATTTTACTTAACATAGTGTTTCCTTAATATAATGTTACTTAATATAATTTTTTCAAATTTTACTTAACATAGTGTTTACTAATTATAATGTTTACTAATTTCGCTTTGCATAGCGTTTATTTAAAATAGTATTTATTAATTTTTTTTAATATAGTGTTTACTTAATATAATGTTTACTAATTTTACTTAATATAGTGTTACATAATACAGTGTTTACCAATTTTACGTAACATAGTGTTTACTTAATATAGTGATACTTAATATAGTGTTTAATAATTTTAATTTATATAGTGTTAACTTAATATAGGGTTACTAAGTATAGTGTTTATTAATTTTACTTAACAAAGTGTTTACTTAAGAAAGTGTTACTTATTATAGTGTTTACTAATTTTATTTAACATAGGGTGTATTTAATATAGTGTTTATTTATTTTACTTAACATAGTGTTTACTTAATATAGTGTTACTTAATATAGTGTTTACTAATTTTACTTAACATAGTGTTTACTTCATATAGTGATTACCAATTTTACTTGGCATAGTGTTTACTTAATATAGTGTTTATTAATTTTACCTAACATAGTGTTTTCTTATATATTGTTACTTAATATAGTGTTTATAAATTTTAGTTAACATAGTGTTTACTTAAAATGGTGTTACTTAATATAGTGTTTACTAATTTTACATAACATCGTGATTGCTTTATATAGTGTTACTTAATATAGAGTTTATTATTTTTACTTAATATAATGTTTACTTAATATAGTGTTAGTTAATATAGTTTTTACTTATTTTACTTGATATAGTGTTTACTAGTTTTAATTAATATAGTGTTCACCTTATATAGTGCTACTTAATGTAGTGTTACTTAACATAGTGTTTACTGAATATAGTTTTATTTAGCATAGTGTTTTCTAATTTTACTTAATATAGTGTTTACTTAATATAGTGTTACTTAATATAGTATTTATAAATTTTACTTAACACAGTGTTTATTTAAGATAATGTTACTTAATACAGTGTTTAATTATTTTACTTAACATAGTGATTGCTTAATTTAGCGTTACTTAATATAGTGTTTATAATTTTAACTTAACATAGTGTTTACTTAATACAGTGTTACTTAATATAGTGTTTACTAATTTTGCTTAACATAGTGTTTACTAATTTTACTTAACATAGTGTTTATTTCATAAAGTCATTACTAATTTTACTTAGCATAGTGTTTACTTAATATAGTGTTTATTAATTTTACTTAACATAGTGTTTTCTTATATATTGTTACTTAATATTTTGTTTATAAATTTTACTTAACATAGTGTTTACTTAATACAGTGCTACTTAATATAGTGTTTACTAATTTTACTTAACATAGTGTTTACTTAATATAGTGTTACTTATTATAGTGTTTACTTAATAAAGTGTTATTTAACATAGTGTTTTCTAATTTAAATTATTATAGTGTTTACTTAATATAGTGTTAATTAATATAGTGTTTACTAATTTTACTTAATATAGTGTTACTTAATACAGTGTTTATTCATTTTACCTAACATAGTGTTTACTTAATATAGTGTTACTTTATATAGTGTTTACTCTATATAGTGTTTACCTAATATAGTGTTACTTAATACAGTGTTTACTAATTTTACTTAACATAGTGTTTAAAAATTTTACTTAACATAGTGTTTATTAAATATAGAGTTATTTAATATAGTGTTTGATGATTATTTTTAACATAGTGTTTACTTAATCTAGTGTTACTCAATGTAGTGTTTACTTATTTTATTAACATAGTATCAACTTAATATAATGTTACTTAATATAGTGTTACTTAATATAGTGTTTACTAATTTTACTCAATATAGTGTTTATTTAATATGTTGTTTACTAATTTTAATAACATAGTCTTTACTTTATATAGTGTTTACAAATTTTACTTATTATACTGCTTACTTAAAATAGTGTTACCTAATATATTGTTTACTAATTTTACTTAACATAGTGTTAACTTAATAAAGTATTTACTAATAATACTTAAAATAGTGTTTACTAATTTAGCTTAATATATTGTTTACTTAATATAGTGTTACTTAATATAGTGTTATTTAATATAGTGTTTACTAATTTTACCTAACATAGTGTTCACTTAATATAGTGTTACTTAATATAGTGTTTACTCATTTTACTTAACATAGTGTTTAATTAATATAGTGTCACTTAATATAGTGTTTACTAATTTTACTTAACATAGTGTTTAAATACAAAGTGTTTACTTAATATAGTGTTAAATAATATAGTGTTTACTAATTTTACTTAACATTGTGTTTACTTAATAAAGTGTTACTTATTATAGTGTTTACCAATTTGACTTAATATTGTGTTTACTTAATATAGTGATTTTTAATTTTACTTAAATTGGTGTTTACTTAATATAGTGTTTACTAGTTTTACTTAACATAGTGTTTACTTAATATATTGTTATATAATTTTACTTAACATAGTGTTTCCTTAATATAATGTTACTTAATATAATTTTTTCAAATTTTATTTAACAAAGTGTTTACTAATTATAGTGTTTACTAATTTCGCTTAGCATAGTGTTTATTTAAAATAGCATTTACTAATTTTGTTTAATATAGTGTTTACTTAATATAATGTTTAATAATTTTACTTAATATAGTGTTACTTAATATAGTGTTTACCAATTTTACGTAACATAGTGTTTACTTAATATAGTGATACTTAATATAGTGTTCACTAATTTAAATTTATATAGTGTTAACTTAATATAGGGTTACTTAGTATAGTGTTTATTAATTTTATTTAATATAGTGTTTACTTAAGAAGGTGTTACTTAATATAGTGTTTACTAATTTTACTTAACATAGTGTTTTCTTATATATTGTTTCTTAATATAGTGTTTATAAATTTCACTTAACATAGTGTTTATTTAAAATAATGTTACTGAATATAGTTTTTAATTATTTTACTTAACATAGTATTTACTAATTTTACTTAACATAGTGTTTGTTCAATATAGTGTTACTTAATAAAGTAGTTACTAATTTTATTTAAAGTAGTGTTTACTTAATATAGTGTTACGTAATATAGTGTTTACTAAATTTACTTAATATATAGATTACTCAATATAGTGTTACTTAATATAGTGTTTACTTGATATAGTGTTTACTAATTTTAATTAATATAGTGTTCACTTTATATAGTGCTACTTAATGCAGTGTTACTTAATATATTGTTTACTAATTTTACTTAACATAGTGTATACTCAATATAGTTTTATTTAGCATAGTGTTTTCTAATTTTACTTAATATAGTGTTTACATAATATAGTGTTACTTAATATAATACTTATAAATTTTACTTAACACAGTGTTTATTTAAGATAGTGTTACTTAATATAGTGTTTACTTATTTTACTTAACATAGTGATTGCTTAATATAGTGTTACTTAATATAGTGTTTATAAATTTAACTAAACATAATGTTTACTTAATATAGTGTTACTTAATATAATGTTTACTAATTTTGCTTAACACAGTGTTTACTAATTTTACTTAACATAGTGTTTATTTCATACAGTGATTATTAATTTTACTTAACATTGTGTTTTCTTATATATTGTTACTTAATATAGTGTTTATAAATTTTACCTAACATAGTGTTTACTTAAAATAGTGTTACTTAATATAGTGTTTACTAATTTTACTTAACATAGTGATCGCTTAATATAGTGTTACTTATTATAATGTTTATAACTTTTACTTAACATAGTGTTTACTTAATATAGTGTTTACTAATTTTACTTAACATAGTGTTCACTTAATATAGTGTTACTTAATATAGTGTTCACTCATTTTACTTAACATAGTGTTTAATTAATATAGTGTTATTTAATATAGTGTTTACTAATTTTACTTCACATTGTGTTTACTTAATATTGTGTTACTCAATATAGTGTGTACTAATTTTACTTAATATAGTGTTTACTTAATAAAGTGTTACTTAATATAGTGTTTATTTAATATTGCGTAACTTAATATAGTGTTAACTAATTTTACTTAACATAGTGTTTACTTAATACAGTGTTTACTAATTTTACTTAATATAGTGTTACTAATTTTATCTAGCATAGTGTTTACTTAATATAGTGATACTTATTATAGTGTTTATTTAATATAGGTTTACTTAAGATAGTGTTACTTAATATAGTGTTCACTAATTTTACTTAACATTGTGTTTACCTAATATAGAGTTACTTAATATAGTGTTTATTAATTTTACTTTACATAGTGTTTACATAATACAGTGTTACTTTATATAGTGTTTACTAATTTTACTTAACATTGTGTTTACTTAATATAATGTTTATTAATTTTACTTAACATGGTGTTAACTTAATATAGTGTTTACTAATTTACTTAACATAGTGTTTACTTAATATAATGTTAACTAATTTTACTTGACATGGTGTTCACTTAATATAGTGTTACTTAATATAGTGTTTACAAATTTTACTTAACATAGTGCGTGCTAAATATAGTGTTTACTAATTTTACTTCACATAGTGTTCACTTATTGTACTGTTACTTATTATAGTGTTTACTAATTTCACTTAATATCGTGTTTACTTAATAAGTGTTCACTAATTTCAATTAACATAGTGTTTACTTAATACAGAGTTACTTATTATATCGTGTACTAATTTTACTTAACATAGTGTTTACTTAATACAGTGCTACTTAATATAGTGTTTACTAATTTTACTTAACATAGTGTTTACTTAATATAGTATTTATGAATTATACTTTACATAGTGTTTACATAGTATAGTGTTGACCTATTTTACTTAATATAGTGTTTACTAATTTTACTTAACACAGTTTTTACTTAATATAGTGTTACTTATTATAGTGTTTACTTAATAAAGTGTTACTGAATATAGTGTTTACTAATTTAAATTAACATAGTGTTTACTTAATATAGTGTAACTTAATATAGTGTTTACTAATTTTATTTAATATAGTGTTTAATTAATATAGTGTTACTTAATATTGTGTTTACTCATTTTACTTAAAATAGTGTTTACTTAATATAGTTTTTCTTATTATAATGTTAAGTAATTTTACTTAATATAGTGTTTACTTAATATAGTGTTACTTAATATAGTGTTTAATAATTTCAATTAACATATTGTTTATTTGATATAGTTCTTACTAATTTTATTTGACATAGTGTGTACTTAATATAGTGTTTACTAATTTTTCTTAATATAGTGCTATTTAATATAGTGTTAACTAATCTGACTTACCATAGTGTTTACTTAATATAGTGTTACTTAATATAGTGTTTACTAATTTTATTTAACATAGTGTTAACTTAATATAGGGTTATTTAATTTAGTGTTTATTAATTTTACTTAACATAATGTTTACTTAAAATAGTGTTACTAAATATAGTGTTTACTTATTTCACTTAACATAGTGATTGCTTAATATTGTGTTACTTAATATAGTGTTTATTATTTTAACATAACATAGTGTTACTTAATATAGTGTTTACTAATTTTGCTTAACATAGTGTTTACTTAATATAGTGATACTTAATATAGTGTTTACATAATATAGTGTCACTTAATACAGTGTTTACTAATTTTACTTTATATAGTGTTAACTTAATATAGGGTTACTTAATATAGTGTTTATTAATTTTACTTAACATTGTGTATACTTAAGATAGTGTCACTTAATATAGTGTTTACTAATTTTACATAACATAGTGTTTATTTAATATAGTGTTTATTTATTTCACTTAACATAGTGTTTACATAATATAGTGTTACTTAATATAGTGTTTACTAATTTTACTTAACATAGTGTTTACTTCATATAGTGATTACTAATATTACTTAGCATAGTGTTTACTTAATATAGTGTTTTTTAATTTCACTTAACATAGTGTTTTCTTATATATTGTTACTTAATATAATGTTTACTTAATATAGTGTTACTTAATATAGTGTTTACTTATTTTACTTAATATAGTGTTTACTTAATATAGTGTTACTTAATATAGTGTTTACTAATTTTACTTAATATATCAATTACTTAATATAGTGTTACTTAATATAGTGTTCACTTGATATAGTTTTTACTAATTTTACCTAACATAGGGTTTACTTAATAAAGTGATACTTAATATAATGTTTACTTAATATGTTGTTACCTAATATAGTGTTTACTTATTTTACTTAACATAGTGTTTACTTAATATAGTGTTTACTAATTTCACTTAACATTGTGTTTATTTAATATAGGGTTACTTAATATAGTGTTCATTTATTTTACTTAACATAGTGTTTACTTAAGATAGTGTTACCTAATATAGTGTTACTTAATATACTGTTTACTAATTTTACTTAATACAGTGTTTACATAATACAGAGTTACTTAATATATTGTGTACTAATTTTACTTAACATAGTGTTTACTTAATATAGTGTTACTTATTATAGTGTTTACTAATGTGACTTAATAATGTGTTTACTTAATATATTGATTATTAATTTTACTTAACTTGTTGTTTACTTAATACAGTGTTTACTAATTTTACTTAACCTTGTGTTTACTTAATATAGTGTTAACTAATTTTACTTAAAATAGTGTTTCCTTAATATAGTGTTACTTAATATAATTTTTACAAATTTTACTTAACATAGTGTTTTCTAAATATAGTGTTTACTAATTTCGCTTGGCATAGTGTTTATTTAAAATAGTATTTACTAATTTTATTTAATATAGTGGTTACTTAGTATAATGTTTACTAATTTTACTTAATATAGTGTTACTTAGTATAGTGTTTACTAATTTTACGTAACATAGTGTCTACTTAATATAGTGATACTTAATATAGTGTTTACATAATATAGTGTCATTTAATATAGTGTTTACTAATTTTACTTTATATAGTGTTAACTTAATATAGGGTTACTTAATACAGTGTTTATTAATTTTACTTAACATAGTGTTTATTTAATATAGTGTTTTTTTATTTTACTTAACATAATGTTTACTTAATATAGTGTCACCTAATACAATGTTTACTAATTTTAATTAACATAGTGTTTACTTCATATAGTGATTACTAATTTTACTTAGCATAGTGTTTTTTAATTTTACTTAACATTATGTTTTCTTATATATTGTTACCTAATATAGTGTTTATAAATTTTACTTAACATAATGTTTACTTAAAATAGTGTAACCTAATATAGTGTTTACTAATCTTACTTAACATCGTGATTGCTTAATATAGTGTTACTTAATATAGAGTTTATTATTTTTACTTAATATAATGTTTACTTAATATAGTGTTACTTAATATAGTGTTTACTTATTTTACTTAACATAGTATTTACTAATTTTACTTAACATTGTGTCTGCTTAATATAGTTTTACTTAAGAAAGTTTTTAGTTATTTTACTTAACATAGTGTTTACTTAATATAGTGTTTACTAATTTTACTTAATATATCGATTACTTAATATAGTGTCATTTAATATAGTGTTTAGTTGATATAGTGTTTACTAATTTTAATTAATATAATGTTCACTTAATATAGTGCTACTTAATGTAGTGTTACTTAATATAGTATTTACTAATTTTACCTAACATAGTGTTTACTCAATATAATGTTATTTAGTATAGTGTTTTCTAATTTTACTTAACATAGTGTTTACTAAATATTGTGTTACTTAATATAGTGTTTATAAATTTTACTTAACATAGTTTTTATATAAGATAGTGTTACTTAATATAGTGTTTACTAATTTCACTTAACATAGTGTTGCTTAATATAGTGTTACTTAATATAGTGTTTATTATTTTTACTTAACATAGTGTTTACTTGATATAGTGTAACTTAATATAGTGTTTACTAATTTTACTTAACATAGTATAGTGTTACTTAATATAGTGTTTACTAATTTTACTTAACATAGTGTTTACTTAATATAGTGTTTACTAATTTTACTTTAGATTGTGTTTACTTAATATAGTGTTTACTTATTTTAATTTATATAGTGTTCACTTAATATAGTGCTACTGAATGTTGTGTTACCTATTATAGTGTTTACTAATTTTACTTAAGATAGTGTTTACTCAATAGAGTGTTTTCTAATTTTACTTGACATAGTGTTTACTTAATATAGTGTTTATTATTTTTACTTAACATAGTGTTTACTTAATATAGGGTTGTTTAATATAGTGTTTAATAATTTTAGTTAACATAGTGTTTACTTTAAATAGTGGTACTTAATATAGTGTTTACTTATTTTACTTAATATAGTGATTGCCTAATATAGTGTCACTTAATATATTGTTTATTATTTTAACTTAACATAGTGTTTACTTAATATAGTGTTACTTAATATAGTGTTTACTAATTTTGCTTAACATAGTGTTTTACTTAATATAGTGTTTATTAAGTTTACTTAACATAGTGTTTACTTAATATAGTGATACTTAATAAAGGGTTACTTAATATAGTGTTTCCTAATTTTATTTAACATAATGTTTACTTCATATAGTGATTACTAATTTTACTTAGCATAGTGTATACTTAATATAGTGTTTATCAATTTTACTTAACATAGGGTTTTCTTATTTATTGTTACTTAATATGGTGTTTATAAATTTTACTTAACATAGTGTTTACTTAAAATAGTGTTACTTAATATAGTGTTTACTAATTTTAGTTAACATAGTGATTGCTTAATATAGTGTTACTTAATATAGTGTTTAATATTTTTATTTAACATAGTGTTTACTTAATATAGTGTTACTTAATAAAGTGTTACCTAATATAGCGTTTACTAATTTTACTTAACACAGTGTTTATTTATTTTACTTAACATAGTGTTTACTATATATAGTGTTACTTAATATAGTGTTTACTAATTTTACTTAACATAGTGTTTACTTCATATAGTGAATACTAATTTTAATAAGCATAGTGTATACTTAATATAGTGTTAATTAATTTTACTTAACATAGTATTTTCTTATATATTGTTATTTAATATAGTGTTTATAAAATTTATTTACCATAGTGTTTACTTAAAATAGTGTTACTTAATATAGTGTTTACTAATTTTACTTAACCTAGTGTTTACTTAATATAGTGGTAACTAATTTTACTTAAAATTGTGTTTACTTAATATAGTGTTACCTAATATAATTTTTACAAATTTTACTTAACATAGTGTTTACTAAATATAGTGTTTACTAATTTCGCTTAGCATAGTGTTTATTTAAAATAGTATTTACTAATTTTAATTTAATATAGTGTTTATATAGTATAATGTTTACTAATTTTACTTAATATAGTGTCTACTTAATATAGTGTTACTTAGTATAGTGTTTACTAATTTTACGTAACATAGTGTCTACTTAATATAGTGATACTTAATATAGTGTTTACATTATATAGAGTCACTTAATATAGTGTTTACTAATTTTAATTTATATAGTGTTAACTTAATATAGGGATACTTAATATATTGTTTATTAATTTTACCTAACATAGTGTTTACTAATTTTACTTAACATAGTGTTTATTTAATATAGTGTTTATTTATTTTACTTAACATAATGTTTACTTAATATAGTGTTACCTAATATAATGTTTACTAATTTTATTTAACATAGTGTTTACTTCATATAGTGATTACTAATTTTACTTAGCATAGTGTTTACTTAATATAGTGTTTTTTATTTTAACTTAACATTATGTTTTCTTATATATTGTTACCTAATATAGTGTTTATAAATTTTACTTAACATAGTGTTTACTTAAAATAGTGTTACTTAATATAATGTTTACTAATTTTACTTAACATCGTGATTGCTTAATATAGTGTTATTTAGTATAGAGTTTATTATTTTTACTTAATATAATGTTTACTAAATATTATGTTACTTAACATAGTGTTTACTTATTTTACTTAACATAGTATTTACTAATTTTACTTAACATTGTGTTTGCTTAATATAGTTTTACTTACTAAAGTGGTTAGTAATTTTACTTAACATAGTGTTTACTTAATACAGTGTTACTTAATATAGTGTTTACTAATTTTACTTAATATATCGATTACTTAATATAGTGTCATTTAATATAGTGTTTAGTTGATATAGTGTTTACTAATTTTAATTAATGTAGGTTTCACTTAATATAGTGCTATTTAATGTAGTGTTACTTAATATAGTGTTTACTAATTTTACCTAACATAGTGTTTACTCAATATAACGTTATTTAGTATAGTGATTTCTAATTTTACTTAACATAATGTTTACTTAATATTGTGATTGCTTAATATAGTGTTTATAAATTTTACTTAACATAGTTTTTATACAAGATAGTGTTACTTAATATAGTGTTTACTAATTTTACTTAACATAGTGTTTACTTAAGATAGTGTTACTTAATATAGTTTTTAATATTTTACTTAACATAGTGTTTACTTAATATAGTGTAACTTAATATAGTGTTCACTAATTTTACTTAACATAGCATAGTGTTACTTAATATAGTGTTTACTAATTTTACTTTACATAGTGTTTACTTAATATAGTGTTTACTAATTTTAGTTTACATAGTGTTTACTTAATATAGTGTTAACTAATTTTACTTAACATAGTGTTTACTTAATATAGTGTTTACTAATTTTAATTTATATAGTGTTCACTTAATATAGTGCTACTGAATGTTGTGTTACCTATTATAGTGTTTACTAATTTTACTTAAGATAGTGTTTACTCAATATAGTGTTATTTAATATAGTGTTTTCTAATTTTACTTGACATAGTGTTTACTTAATATAGTGTTTATTAATTTTACTTAACGTAGTGTTTACTTAATATATTGTTATTTAATATAGTATTTAATAGTTTTACTTAACATAGTGTTTACTTAAAATAGTGTTACTTAATATAGTGTTTACTTATTTTACTTAACGTAGTGATTGCTTAATATAGTGTTACTTAATATATTGTTTATTATTTTAACTTAACATAGTGTTTACTTAATATAGTCTTGCTTAATATAGTGTTTACTAATTTTGCTTAACATAGTGTTTTACTTAATATAGTGTTTATTAAGTTTACTTAACATAGTGTTTACTTAATATAGTGATACTTAATAAAGGGTTACTTAATATAGTGTTTCCTAATTTTACTTAACATAGTGTTTACTTCATATAGTGATTACTAATTTTACTTAGCATAGTGTTTACTTAATATAGTGTTTATTAATTTTACTTAACATAGGGTTTTCTTATTTATTGTTACTTAATATAATGTTTATAAATTTTACTTAACATAGTGTTTACTTAAAACAGTGTTACTTAATATTGTGTTCACTAATTTTAGTTAACATAGTGATTGCTTAATATAGTGTTGCTTAATATAGTGTTTAATATTTTTATTTAACATAGTGTTTACTTAATATAGTGTTACTTAATATAGTGTTACTTAATATAGTGTTTACTAATTTTACTTAACATAATGTTTACTTAATACAGTGTTTATTTATTTTACTTAACATAGTGTTTACTTAATATAGTGTTATTTAATATAGTGTTTACTAATTTTACTTAACATAGTGTTTACTTCATATAGTGATTACTAATTTTACTAAGCATAGTGTATACTTAATATAGTGTTTATTAATTTTACTTAACATAGGGTTTTCTTATTTATTGTTACTTAACACAGTGTTTATAAATTTTACTTAACATAGTGTTTACTTAAAATAGTGTTACTTAATATTGTGTTTACTAATTTTAGTTAACATAGTGATTGCTTAATATAGTGTTGCTTAATATAGTATTTAATATTTTTATTTAACATAGTGTTTACTTAATATAGTGTTACTTAATATAGTGTTACTTAATATAGTGTTTACTAATTTTACTTAACATAATGTTTACTTAATACAGTGTTTATTTATTTTACTTAACATAGTGTTTACTTAATATAGTGTTACTTAATATAGTGTTTACTAATTTTACTTAACATAGTGTTTACTTCATATAGTGATTACTAATTTTACTAAGCATAGTGTATACTTAATATAGTGTTAATTAATTTTACTTAACATAGTATTTTCTTATATATTGTTACTTAATATAGTGTTTATAAATTTTATTTACCATAGTGTTTACTTAAAATAGTGTTACTTAATATAGTGTTTACTAATTTTACTTACCATAGTGATTTCTTAATATAGTGTTACTTAATATAGAGTTTATTATTTTTACTTAACGTAATGTTTGCTTAATATAGTGTTACTTAATATAGTGTTTACTAATTTTACTTAACATAGTGTTTACTTAATATAGTGTTTATTAATTTTACTTAACATAGTGTTTACTCAATATATTGTTATTTAGTATAGTGTTTTCTAATATTCTTAACATAGTGTTTACTTAATATTGTGTTACTTAATATAGTATTTATAAATTTTACTTAATACAGTGTTAACTTAAGATAGTGTTACTTAATATAGTGTTTATATATTTTACTTAACATAGTGATTGTTTAATATAGTGTTACCTAATATAGTGTTTATTATTTTTACTTAACATAGTGTTTACTTAATATAGTGTTACTTAATGTAGTGTTTACTTATTTTACTTAACATAGTGTTTACTTAATATAGTGTTACTTAATATAGTGTTCACTAATTTTACTCAACATAGTGTTTACTAATTTTATTTAATATAATATTCACTTAATATAGTGGTATTTAATACAGTGTTTACTAATTGTATATAACATAGTGTTAACTTAATATAGTTTTACTTAATAAAGTGTTACTTAATTTAGTGTTTACTTAAAATAGTGTTATTATAATAGTGTTTACTAATTTTACTTAAGAAATTGTTAACTTTATATATAATATTATATAGTGTTACTTAATTTAGTATTTACTAATTTTACTTAACATAGGATTTACTTGATATAGTGTTACTTAATATAGTGCTTGTTAATTTTACTTAACATTGTGTTTACTTAATATAGTGTTAATTAATATCGTGTTTACAATTTTTACTTAAAATAGTGTTTACTTAATATAGTGTTTACTAATTTTACTTAAAATAGTATTTACTTAATATAGTGTTACTTTATATAATGTTAACTAATTTTACCTAACATAGTGTTAACTTACTATAGTGTTACTTAATATAGTGTTTAATAATTTCACTTAACATAATGTTTATTTGACATAGTATTTACAAATTGTATTTAACATAGTGTTTACTTAATATAGTGTTTACTAATTTTACTTAATATAGTGTTTACTAATATTACTTAACATAGTGTTTATTTAATATAGTCCTACTTAATATAGTGTTTACTAATTTTATTTAACATATTGTTAACTTAATATAGGGCTATTTAATATAGTGTTTATTAATTTTACTTAACATAGTGTTTAATTAGGATAGTGTTACTTAATATAGTGTTTAATAATTTTACTTAACATTGTGTTTACTTAATATAGTGTTACTTAATATAATGTTACTTAATATAGTTTTAACTAATTTTACTTAACATAGTGTGTACTTAATATCGTGTTACTTAATATAGAGTTTACTAATTTTATTTAACTTAATGTTTACTTAATATAGTGGTATTTAATATAGTCTTTACTAATTTTACTTATTATAGTGTTTACTTAATATAGTGTTTACTAATTTTATATAACATAGTGTTTACTTAATACAGTTTTACTTAATAAAAAGTAACTTAATATAGTGTTTCCTTAAAATAGTGTTATTTAATATGGTGTTTACTAATTTTACTTAACATAGTTTTAACTTAATATATATTATATCATAGTGTTACTTAATATAGTGTTTAATAATTTCATTTAACATGGTGTTTATTTAATATGGTATTTACTAATTTTATTTAACATAGTGTTTACTTAATATAGTGTTTACTAATTTTACTTAATTTAGTGTTACATAATATAGTGTTTACTAATTTTAAATAACATAGGGTTTACTTAATATAGTGATACTTAATATAATGTTTACTTAATATATTGTTACTTAATATAGTGTTTACTAATTTTACTTAAGAAAGTGTTTACTTAATATAGTATTACTTAATACAGTGTTTACTAATTTCACTTAACATTATGTTTACTTAATATAGGGCTACTTAATATACTGTTTATTTATTTTACTTAACATAGTGTTTACTTAAGATAGTGTTACTTAATATAGTGTTTCCGAATTTTACTTAACATAGTGTTCGCTAAATATAGTGTTACTTAATATAGTGTTTACTAAACTTAATATAGTGTTTACTTACTATTTACTTAATACAGTGTTTACATAACACAGAGTTACTTATTATATTGTGTACTAATTTTTCTTAACATAGTGTTTACTTAATATAGTGTTACTTATTATAGTGTTTACTAATTTGACTTAATATTGTGTATACTTAATATAGTGATAATTAATTTTACTTAACTTGGAGTTTACTTAATATAGTGTTTACTAATTTTACTTAACATAGTGTTTACTTAATATACTGTTAACTAATTTTACTTAACATAGTGTTTCCTTAATATAGTGTTACTTAATATAATATTTACAAATTTTACTTAATATAGTGTTAACTAAATATAGTGTTTACTAATTTCGCTTAGCATAGTCTTTATTTAAAATAGTACTTACAATTTTTTTTAAAAGTTTAAGTGTTATTTAATATAGTGTTTTCTAATTCTACTTTAGATAGTGTTTACTTAATATAGTATTACTTAATATAGTGTTTACTTATTTTACTTAACATAGTACAGTGTTACTTATTATAGTGTTTACTAATTTTACTTAACATAATGTTTACTTAATATAGTGTTTACTAATTTTATTTTACATAGTGTTTACTTAATATAGTGTTACTTAATATAGTGTTAACTAATTTTACTTAACATATTGTTTACTTAATATAGTGTTACTTAATTTTACTTAACATAGTGTTTACTTAATATAGTGTTAACTAATTATACTTAACATAGTGTTTACTAATTTTACTTAATATAGTGCTACTTATTGTAGTGTTACTTAATATAGTGTTTACTAATTTTACTTAACATTGTGCTTACTTAATATAGTGTTATTTAATATAATGTTTACTAATTTTACTTAACATAGTGTTTAATTAATATAGTGTTATTTAATATATTGTTTGCTAATTTTACCTTACATAGTGTTACTTAATGTAGTGTTTACTAATTTTACTTAACATAGTGTTTACTTAATGAAGTGTTACTTAATATAGTGTTTACTAATTTTACTTAACATAGGGTTTACTTAATATAGTGTTTCTTAATATAGTGTTTACTAATTTTACTTAACATTGTGTTTACCTAATATAGTGTGTACTAATTTTACTTGAAATAATGTTTACGTAATATAGTATTAACTAATTTTACTTAATATAGTGTTTAATTAATATAGTGTTACTTAATATAGTGTTTACTTAATATTGTGTTACTTAATATAGTGCTAACAAATTTTACTTAACATAGTGTTTACTGAATATATTGTTTACAAATTCTAATTAATAAACTGCTTATTTAAACTATAGTGTTACTTAATGTAGTGTTTTCTAATTTTAATTAACATAGTGTACACTCAATATAGTGTTACTTAATTTCATTTAACATGGTGCTTATTTAATATAGTATTTACTAATTTTATTTAACATAGTGTTTACTTAATATAGTGTTTACTAATTTTACTTAATATAGTGTTACTTAATATAGTGTTTACTAATTTTAAATAACATAGGGTTTACTTAATATAGTGATACTTAATATAATGTTTACTTAATATATTGTTACTTATTATAGTGTTTACTAATTTTACTTAACATAATGTTTACTTAATATAATATTACTTAATATAGTGTTTACTAATTTCACTTAACATTGTGTTTACTAAATATAGGGTTACTTAATATAGTGATTATTTATTTTACTTAACATAGTGTTTACTTAAGATAGTGTTACTTAATATAGTGTTTACTAATTTTATTTAACATAGTGTTCACTTAATATAGTGTTACTTCATATAGTGTTTACTATATTTATTTAATACAGTGTTTACATAATACAGAGTTACTTAATATATTATGTACTAATTTTACTTAACATGGTGTTTACTTAATATAGTGTTACTTATTATAGTGTTTACTAATTTGACTTAATATTGTGTTTACTTAATATAGTGATTATTAATTTTACTTAACTTGGTGTTTACTTAATATAGTGTTTACTAATTTTAGTTAACATAGTGTTTACTTAATATAGTGTTAACTAATTTTACTTAACATAGTGTTTCCTTAATATAGTTTTACTTAATATAATATTTACAAATTTTACTTAACACAGTGTTTACTATATATAGTGTTTACTAATTTCGCTTAGCATAGTCTTTATTTAAAATGGTACATAGAAATTTTTTTTAATATAGTTTTAACTTAATATAATGTTTACTAATTTTACTTAATATGGTGTCTACTTAATATAGTGTTACTTAATATAGTGTATACTAATTTTACGTAACATACTGTTTACTTAATATAGTGATACTTAATATAGTGTTTACTTAATATAGTGTCACTTAATATAGTGTTTACTAATTTTACTTTATACAGTGTTTACTTCATATAGTGATTACTAATTTTACTTAGCATAGTGTTTACTTAATATAGTGTTTATTAATTTTACTTAACATAGCGTTTTTTTATATATTGTTACTTAATATAGTGTTTATAAATTTTACTTAACATAGTGGTTACTTAAAATAGTGTTACTTAATATAGTGTTTACTAATTTTACTTAACATCGTGATTGCTTAATACAGTGTTACTTAATATAGGGTGTATTATTTTTACTTAATATAATGTTTACTTAATATAGTGTTACTTAATATAGTGTATACTTATTTTACTTAACATAGTATTTACTAATTTTACATAAACTAATGTTTGCTTAATATGGTTTTACTCACTAAAGTGGTTACTAAATTTACTTAACATAGTGTTTACTTAATATAGTGTTACCTAATATAGTGTTTACTAATTTTACCTAATATATCGATTACTTAATATAGTGTTACTTAATATAGTATTTACTTGATATAGTGTTTACTAATTTTAATTAATATAGTGTTCACTTAATATAGTGCTACTTAATGTAGTGTTACTTAATATAGTGTTTACTAATTTTACTTAACATAGTGTTTACTCAATTTAGTGTTATTTAATATAGTGTTTTCTAATTTTACTTAACATAGTGTTTACTTAATATAATGTTACTTAATATAGTGTTTATAAATTTTACTTAACATAGTTTTTATATAAGATAGTGTTACTTAATATAGTGTTTACTAATTTTACTTAACTTAGTGATTGCTTAATATAGTGTTACTTAATATAGTGTTTAATATTTTTACTTAACATAGTGTTTACTTAATATAGTATTAGTTAATATAGTGTTTACTTATTTTACTTAACATAGTATAGTGTTACTTAATATAGTGTTTATTAATTTTACCTAACATAGTGTTTACTTAATATAGTGTCTACTTAATATAGTGTTACTTAATATAATGTTTACTAATTTTACGTAACATAGTGTTTACTTAATATAGTGTCACTTAATATAGTGTTTACTAATTTTACTTTATATAGTGTTAACTTAATGAAGGGTTACTTAATATAGTGTTTATTAATTTTACTTAACATAGTGTTTACTTAAGATAGTGTTATTTAATATAGTGTTTACTAATTTTACTTAAGATAATGTTTATTTATTATATTGTTTATTTATTTTACTTAACATAGTGTTACTTAATATAGTGTTTACTAATTTTACTTAACATAGTGTTTACTTCATATAGTGATTACTAATTTTACTTAGAATAGTTTTTACTTAATATAGTGTTTCTTAATTTCACTTAACATATTGTTTTCTTATATATTGTTACTTAATATATTGTTTATAATTTTTATTTAACATAGTGTTTACTTAAAATAGTGTTACTTAATATAGTGTTTACTAATTTTACTTAACATTGTGATTGCTTAATATAGTGTTACTTAATATAGAGTTTATTATTTTTACTTAATATAATGTTTACTTGATATAGTGTTACTTTATATAGTGTTTACTTATTTTACTTAACATGGTATTTACTAATTTTACTTAACCTAGTGTTTGCTTAATATGGTTTTACTTACTAAAGTGGTTACTAATTTTACTTAACATAGTGTTTACTTAATATAGTGTTACTTAATATAGTGTTTACTAATTTTACTTAATATATCGATTACTTAATATAGTGTTATTTAATATAGTGTTTACTTGATATAGTGTTTAATAATTTTAATTAATATAGTGTTCACTTTATATAGTGCTACTTAATGTAGTGTTACTTAATATAGTGTTTACTAATTTTACTTAACATAGTGTTTACTCAATATAATGTTATTTAGTATATTGTTTTCTAATTTTACTTAACATAGTGTTTACTTAATATGGTGTTACTTAATATAGTATTTATAAATTTTACTTAACACAGTGTTTATTTAAGATAGTGTTACTTAATATAGTGTATGCTTATTTTACTTAACATAGTGATTGCTTAATATAGTGTTACTTAATATAGTGTTCATTATTTTTACTTAACATAGTGTTTACTTAATATAGTGTTTATTAATTTTAATTAACAAAGTGTTTACCTAATATCATTTTTACTTAATATAGTGTTACTTAATATAGTGTTTACTAATTTTACTTAACATAGTGTTTACTTAGTATAGTGTTACTTAATGTAGTGTTTACTAATTTTACTTAACATAGTGTTTACCTAATATAATGTTACTTAATATAGTGTTTACTAATTTTACTTAACATAGTGTTTACTAAATATAGTGTTACTTAATATAGTGTTTACTAATTTTACTTAACATATTGTTTACTTAATATAGTGTTACTTAATGTAGTGGTTAGTAATTTTACTTAACATAGTGTTTACTTAATATAGTGTTACTTAATGTAGTGTTTAGTAATTTTACTTAACATAGTGTTTACTTAATATAGTGTTTTCTATATATATTGTTACTTAATATGGTGTTTATAATATAATATAACCTTATTTAGTGTGTACTAATTTTGCTTAGCATAGTGTTCACTTAATATAATGTTACTTAATATGGTGTTTACTAGTTTTACTTAATAAAGGAAGCTGATATTTCATATCCTTTCAATGTATTGTAAATTTATATTTTCGTCTCATTTAATTGCATTAATTTACGTATATATTTTTGTACATGTCAAGTGACTCGCTTTTCCCTATTAATTTTTGTATGATAAATAATCGCGAGCTCCATTTTTTTAATACAACCTTTCTAATGTATAACTTATTTGTACTCAACTATATTTATTCTTGGAGTTGATTGATTTAATACTTATTTGTAACTGTGTCATATTTTCACCTCGTTTACCTCGTTTTGATGAAAGTTTTGAAAGGTTTTAATATGGTCTGCTCATTTTATTTCGATACTAATTCTGTGCCTAATCCCACCATCATTTTTTTTTATTCTTTATAGGTGCGTAAAAATATAAAATAAGTTTTTATTTATGCCCGTATAGTCATATTACGCAAATTTATTAACACGTGACCATAAGAAGATGTATATATGTGGTATATAATAATAAAAATACATTGAATTTAACAAAGCGATACAAATATAATGCAATAAAGTTAACCGAAAATATCTGCTGTAATTTTACTATAAAATGTATAAAATTTTTGAGATTAAAGCTGCTACATCATGGTATGAACAATAATTTTTCCTGTGTATGCAATCATTTTTATAGCGAAGATACATTTTTATATCTAGCTGCTGAAGCAACTATATCTCTTTACCTACTTCGATACACAGTAAAAATTAAATATACTTTAAAATTTTAATTTATATATTGCACTTATCCGATGTATTTTAAACTTTTTGACGGACAAATTATGAGCAATTAATAAACACTTTCGTAAATCTCTAATACTATGGATACTTGCTATGAAGTATATAATTAATACAATTTTTTCATGTAGGTACATGTTAAACTTCCTTGCTGTTGTCCTCATCGTGCATAAAGAAAACAGCTGTAGAGACTAATTTTGTAAGTCTCTAATATAAATGGTACGCGTTATGCATTAAGTAAGTCATAAAATTGTTTCGTGTAAGCATATGTCAAACTTTCTAACTGTATCAATTATTCTGTGTTGTCTCCGTCAAGCATAAAGACAATAGATCCAGAAGTTAATTTCGTAACTCTATAATATTAATAGTACCTGATTTGCAGTAAATAAGTCAAATATATTTTCTTATAGATATATGACAAATTTCTTGACTGTGTCAGTTATTTAGTATTGTCCCTTCCTAAAGAAGACGACAGCTCTAGAAGTTAATTTTGTTAGTCTCTAATATTAATGGTACCTGTTATATACCTAGTAAATATGTAATAATATATTTTCTTGCAGTTACATATAATACTTACCTGACTATATTTTTTAATTTTTATTGTCCCCTTCATACATAAAGAAAATACCTTTAGAAAATAAAATATACTATGTGTGTATAGTATTCAAATGATATTGTATTTATTTCCATGATTCATATTTCATTTCTAGAATCTAAACTTACTGAAATTTAATAACTTAAATTTTATTTGAATATAGTGACGAAGTTCAACATGAAATGTGGTAAAAAATACTAAGTTAGAGATCTCAGTTACAGCATGTGTCACATGTATCAAATCCTGTTAAGATTATTATTAGTTAGTTAACCTCTATCCAAATACAACATTTTCAGATGGGCTATTAGCAAACATTTTGTCAAAGATCTTCAGATAGGCTATTAGCAAAGATTGTGTGTATATCTTTGCTAATAGCCCACCTGAAGATATTTGTAATACAACGAAACCTAGGTCGTGGTAAAGAACTTAAAGAAAGTAGAAATAATACTACATCACGTAGTTTCATATAATTGTGAATAATGAATTTCTATAAAATTAACGCCAAATATATTCAACATTGAACATATAAGTTTGAATTTGTCGGAGTCCCTGTGCAAAATAAAGTTATGGGTAAGGTTGGTATCGAAAATATTCCATATCTCAAAAACTACACAACATATCTTATTCAAACCATCTGTCGTTTAATTTCTACTAATGATTTTTCTTTGATTTATTTCTTTACTTTTATTTGATTTATTTCAGAATTTTACGCATGTTTTTTGGAAAATAAGAGAGAACATACATTTTTTAAGACTTTAAACGCGCGTATTTCGCCAACTATTGACCTAAATAAAAAAATAATTTCGGAACCTCTGTGTGCACATGCTTATGGGCACTGGATTTTTTTTTCATCCCCCAATTACATGTATAGAGTGCCACCTTTAATATTATTTTGGTTCATAACTCCACTATTTCATTTTATAGTGGATCCAATAGTCTCCGAGTAAAATGGCTGAGACATACGGAAGGACTGACGGACAGACGGACTAGATGAAATTATAATGTTTCAGTTTTTACCTTTTGGTCATGGAACCCTAAAAAGCCCTTCAAGTAAACTTTACGCCGAGGGTTCTCTAAGTAGGGCATTATGCAACGATAAAATTACTACATTCGGTCAATGTGTGTATCTTTAAATGTATATCTTTAATTGTAAGTTTTTGGTCTAAAAATTTAGTACAAAAATAGAAGGTCCTTTTTTTCAACTTCTATAAATATCTGAAATTTTGTTTTATCATATACAAGTCCTCTATCATATACGAATTGTATTCATCAGTCTAAATTATTTCAAAATGTTTGGCACACAATCTTTCGACATGGATGAGGGAGCTTCGCATAGTTTCGGTCAGAATTCAAAGGTTACGCAGCTCGGTCAGCTGATTCGAAAATTTTAACAAGTACTGAGGACAGGCTTTCCCGCAAAAAAACTAAATCGGGTTCACTGTACCCAAAAATATCATTCAGTTAGATCGTGCTTAATAAGAACATGGAGAAGCAATATAATTGAAACTGGTTTCTGCAAAATGAAGGTTTTGATACGTATCCTAAATAACTAAAATTTTACTGGAACTAAATAAACACATAGAAATAGTAAACAATTATGTTTTTGGAATAATGTATATTGTTGTTTCTATAGAATACGGGTAGTAGAAATGCCGATCTTCAGCATTGAAATACCTGTGTGCGAAGAAAAGATTATAGTGAAAACGTCCGCCACACCCTCACCGTTTTATGACTGCTGGACGAAAAAAAATGTCTCCAACGCAAATGTGAAAAAGAGAACCTATTCGTGTTTTAAGCAATTTTGTTAATTATGAAAGTATTATATTTTCAATTATCTCTGAACTGACTAATGCTGCTGCTACAAAAATAGGCTAACCTGAGATTGTTATGGCATTCCTCTTTTATAAATATAATTCATAAGTAGTATGTCTTCTAGAGTTTTAAGTGCATTAAATATTTATTTAGTTAATGTGTTTTATAAGGATAAATAATTTTAAATAAATTGAAGAGTTCAAAGAATCGAAATCAATAGGTATATAAGTAAAAATTTTATCACATGTGATAAAACTCAATAACGAAAATAATTCATGACATATATACTTTTATAAAATCTATCCCGTGATGCAACTAGTTCCTTTCTTCTATCAGAGTAGCACCTAGTCCAATCGATTTAACAACATTTGGTTCACCCAATATCTTATTATTATCATATGATTCATTACTACATTTATACTTCTTTTTCACTTTTCAATATTTTTCTCATAGTTTTGAAATTTAAAATATCAATAAAATTCTTTATACAGTAGCAGTTCAACTAATGGAACAATAATTCATCGATGACGAGACTTTGAACATAACAATTGCATATAGCTAATATATAAGTAATGGCTTAAAATAAATTAAAATTATTTATGACGGATTTCAAATATTTCTAAATGCCTCAATATTATCACCGATGAATAAATAAATTCTACGTACATTTCAAACTTTGAATGTCAATTACAATGTTTTTTTAAACACTCGTGAACACTGATTAAAACACCCACCATAAAGTTAATATTTTGATATTCTTGTTATTACCTCTTGTTACAGTTAAATAAATCTCTTTCATAACTTATTTCACCTATATTTCACAATTAAATGAAACTACGTTATGTAGTATTATTTCAACTTTCTGCAAGTTCTTTACTACGACCTAGGTTTCATTGTATTACACATTCAGGTGGGCAATTACCAAATACCAAAATGTTGTTAATCTTTACTAATTGCGTGGTCGTGTTCGTGGTAAAAAATTTAAAGAAAGTAGAAATAATACTACATCACGTAGTTTCATTTAATTGTGAATAGATAATATCGTTAAAAAGACTAATAACAAAGGTCTCAAACACTTTTTCATATATTCTAAAAAATAACCGCTATATACGAAATTATTTTGCTTAATATTATTAAAAAACAGGTTTTATAAAGGTTGCAAGAAAAGCAAAATGATTACCCTAAATTTTAAAAGTTTTGAAATATTTACCATATGTTTACGTCTTTCAAAGATATGGAAGACAATATATTTACGTTGTGAAAAATTAATATTTGCTAGGGATTTAATACAGTACAAGTTCTAAAATATGTACCGAACCCTTAAAAACCCTAAAAATTTGCAATATTTACTAGGAAATCCGAATGTTTTTAAAAATATGTGTTTATTCCACTCAAAGAATTTTTTACAAATTCAGATAATTTTTTATTATACCTTTTGACTTTATAGGTACTCTCTTGAAATAAAATCATATCGAATTTTATTTTCACCGTGAACTACGCGTTATAGGTAAATTTAAAATCCTTATCTGATTTTGTTTAAAAGTGAATACTATTTTACTTATTTATATGCTAATGGATTAATAATGTTGCCCCAATAAAATGGTTCCCTTGGGAATATTGGAAAAGTAAAAATGAAGAGAATTAGGGACATTACTACAGAAAATGTGGAAAATGTAAGCCTAACATAAAAAATAAGGAACGATAAAGTCAGTAAACGACAGTAATCCAAACAGTTGTAATTACACAAACCGACAGTCATAGCAGTAAAAAACTGTTCCACGTTTAAAGGCCAACATCAACATATTTACACGTGCGTCGTTAACAACAAGATATTTACAATTTAGTTAATGAACAACACATTATTAAACTTGATATACAGATGTTTTCAGAACCGTTGCCAAAGGTAGAAGCGATTTTAGAACTTACATATTAAATAATTATTATGTCTGCAAGTTTGGCTATAATGCCCTTCTGTGTAAGCGAAGCTGAAATAGACTAGTTTTTCCTGAAATAAGAATCCAATCAGTTACTCTAGTGGCTTATATCGAATTTAGTTTAGTTTCACCACATATGACAAGTATAGTTCTAAATGTAAGGTAATCGTAAAAATTAATATCTTTCGCTAGGTTACTGTACACACAAATATTATCAAACATGTACCTATTCGGTAACTTATGGATTCCTAGGGATTTCGAAAGTAATAAATGTGACAACTTATTCTAATTACTTGTATATAATTCTTTTATAGGTGGAAATTAGAATGGGAATTCTAATTTCAAGCGACCATTTGTTTGAAAGCTTTTAATGCATACATTGAATTGTTACATCATTAAAAATATTTTGCGTAGTTTTGCCGATGAAGAATATTGATTATACACTCTTATTTTTAAGTAATATTTTTTCAGACAAGTTCTTATTATATAAAGTTAATAATCAAACTAGGACATCCATAATAATTATATTATCAATGAATCGTAAATTAAGTAATACAGGCGAAAATGAGTTTGTTTATTTCTCTGTTTGTTTTACTTTAAAGTCTCAACTATTTAGGCGACTCCTAGGAAGTTCTAGTCCTTGGAAAGTCCTAGGTGATTCCAAGTATCCTGGCAAAAGCTAATTTCACGCATGTAAAACCGTAGGTAATAGCTTGTACGATCATACGTGTGACTTTAGATCGTATATAAAGTGGACCAAATCATGATAGGTGCCCAATGCATGTATATTTTCTATTTCAAAACATCACATTCAAATTTACATCTCACTTTACTCAGGGTTTGGGTCTACATTAATTTTCGTACATATGATTTTCATCTCAAACAGCACATTCTTTTTCAAATACCAGTGTCTACGTTACCGAAGAAAACTTGTACATTATCTAATGTTTTTATATTCTTGCTTCGTCTTATTCCTCACATTTTTAATACTTATCTTACCTACTCTTATTTTAATTGCTTCATGTCTTTCTATATACACGTGTATACTTGCTTGCCTACCTACATGCTTACTACTGTTTTACTCAATTAAACATTTGTTTATAACTATATTTACTTGGTTATGTGTAGATACCTGCATATGCTTCCCTCAAATTTCCTTTGTTATTTTCTGGTTTACCTCAAGATAAGCCAAACAAGTCTAAACTCGTTGAGTTTACTCCTTGTTACTAAGAGTCTTCACATTTTGGGTAAATCATTGTATCCTGTTTTGATTTAGGCGCAAATTTATGTCGTCATTTTCAATATCAAAACTTTCGGACTTTATTATTATATTATCATTAGAGCTCTTTTCTTATTGACCACCGTACCTGTGCTATTCAATGTTGAGGTATTTTATGGTATTCCTCCAATTTTCATTCTCAAATTGTAAACAAATTTTCAAGGAATGAACTATCGCTTCATCAATTTTAATTGTAAGTGTTGAGACACCAGTATCGTAGGATATATCTTGACTGATATTTTTGGAAAACAGTAAAACTGGAGCTTACAATTGACCATCTATAACCTGCTTGGCACAAACGTAAAAAGGAAATTATAAAGAATTAATAATAAAAATGAATTATAAAAGAAATGTGAAAATCTAAAATGTATATGTTTTGCTAGGTTTTACATATACTAAACCCTTTTTAATAACAAAAAAAGGATAATATACACAAGCTGGTTATTTTAAAATACACTCTATAATAGACAATGAAATACAAAATAATTTCCTCTTTTTTTTTGTATTTTGTATATTGTATTCCTCTATTACGTTTTATATCAACGGGTTATTTCGTACGTATATTATATTATTTAATATTAATATACATATTGGCTTGGAATAATTTAAGACATCACTTAAACTATATTATTCAAATAAATATTGGGCATGGGGTCACTGGGAGATTGTTACTAGTTATTTATTACCGCCGCATATTGACAAGCTTAAACTTACATTGTGTTGGCAAAGAAGGTCTGTGTGACCGTTATACAGTTTGTAGGTATGTATACAATAACATATCCGTACTGTATATATGGCGGCGTATTCATTGATGTAGTATCTTCCTATGACAAGTTAATGCTAAAAGGGTTTGAATTAACGAAGTTGGCCCCATACTGCTTAAAATTCACTGCCTGAATGTAAGCAAGTACCGTGCTTAAGACTCCTCCACTGGTTTCGTGTTGTGAATAGAATTTTGGTATTGCCGCCTTGGGAATGTAATTTTAGTTTATCTTATTTCGTTTAGAAGTCCTCCATAATCTGTATGGTCTCGTTTAAACCCATTTAAGCCATTTTTGGTATCCTCCTCCCCGGATGAAACCAGTTAACCCCATATCCCTTCAATTTCCCGGGGTAGAAAGTAATTTTTTCTGCGTTTGATTTCAAAAAGAATTTTTCATTGTGTCTATTACTGACCATATCACTGTATTGCCAAAATTACTTTGCATTCTAATGCATTAGGGCAAATGAGTACGGCCGCAAGGAAATAAGAAAATTTAGTTTTTAAACAGAATTATTTAGTTTTTAAAAATTGCAAAACAAATTTCATTTGTAATGATTTTTTATTAAACATATCTTGAATTAAACAAAGTAAATATAAATGTACATAGTTAGGAGGTTCAAAGAATTTTAAAGAAATGATTACTGAATACATAATTCGTAGAGTCCACATATGTCAGACCACTACAATGTCGTTTAAAGGTGAAAATCTTAACAAAACCTTTTGTTAATAAGTTTTGTTGCATTTATTTCCTTTAGTTTATTTATCCTTAAAGTTTTTCTTTAATTTTATTTCTCAGAGCAAATAGCTTCAATGGTTTGTTTTTGGTTTCACCTTACTTTTAAATATTACGGAATTTAGAACGAAAATTATAAAACTGAATCAATTGTGGATATAACTTAGATGAGCTGTACCATAAATAGTAACCGTATACGTGTACTAAAAGTCGCTGCGTAACTAACATTCTTATTTGTAAAAGCCTAAAAAGTTTTAGCTACGACTATTTTAGCAATCCATGAAATAAAGTATTGTGCGGATATATTGTAAAACAATTGTATTTTCCTGTATGACAAATATTATTATATCATATTAAAATATTATAACATTAAATGGTTTGTCAATATTTACAAAACAAGTTTAACACGCTATCTTGGGGCGTCAATTTTCCTTCCTGAATAAACAGTTAACTCTATATAGTACACATAGGTAGTTAAACTAGGATGCGGCTTCATCTTCTATATACATTGTGACACTAAGAGGTAAATTATAAACAATATATTAAATCCCCTGACGTATCTCCGGGGTTCTTGTTAACCGCAACATCTCATGAAAATGAGACATGCAATCACGAAATGTATACTATAAATTACATATTTATCTCATCTCAAATTCAAATATATAGAAATATGCTTGTAACTCAGCGTAATTACGATGGAGTTGTGTAAATTGACATTAAAACTAATTAAACAAATATAGTCAGCTCGTATTACATTCAAATACCTGCTATAAAAATGTACACATATATTTTGTTAAAAGCCTCCTAACAAGTGATTTACAACAAAATTTTATAAGATTTAAGATGAATTTTAAAAGTGATTATTATCTTATTTTGGAGTATTAAATACATTTACGAAAAAAACACTGATTTGTAATTATTTTTCAGTGCAGAATAATTAATTACTGTACTCATAGCCAATTGTTTATTTAGTAATACGAAAAGATCAAATGTAGTATAATATACCGTTAAGTTAACCGAGTCAAAAAGCTGGAATAAGCATTCGATTCAAAAATCAAAAACTCAAGATAAATCTGCTTCTAATTCGGATTCATCCCCCGGTTATAATTTTTAGAAAATTCTGAAAAATATTAAAATTCTCAAAAGAAAAATTAAAAATTTAATTGAAAAATTAAATAATTTTGTATTAAATAATAATAGCGTCATCCAGAAGAATTATATAATAATTGCATCATTTAATATTATAAACATTACAGTAATTATATATTATATTATAGACATTTTATTTTCTTAGATGTAAAAGAAAATAAGTTGAAACTGTTTTTTTGTATTCTAAACACAACAAAAATATAATGTAATGCATTGAAATATTTACTATTGATTCTCTTAAAAAAAATGGATTGAAAAAAATATTAAAATAACATTAATCTTTCTCAGGACTGTACGGCGTCTGATTAATCACATTTAGCAGACTAAAGTTCACTCGTATATGTTATTTGTTTTTAATATATATTTTTGAAAATATAAAAGAATAGTATTCACAAAAGCCTCATTAAAAGTATTTTTCAAAGAAGTTAATCACTTAAAACTTTAGGTAACTCGAAACGATTAGAGATACAAGGACGCTTTTTGGAACTATCGTTTGTACAGACAATTATGTTTCGAACGATAATTTTATAAAAATTTCATGATAATTTACATAAATAAGTACTAAAACAAGTAACATATTTATTTAGCTAAACGATATAAAATATAACTTTGTTTCCTTTTTTGTCGCTATTTAATAGTATATTCCCTTTTTAGTGAAGAAGCGTTTAGAAAAAGAGTGCCTGTATATATATAGAAATATGTACACGAATATATATATATATATATATATATATATATACACATATATATATGCATATCTTCTACTCAAAAAGCGCTTATTCCGCGGAAATAAAACATATAGAGTAGCATAAATTATTTAATGTTTAGTTCTTTTTAAGTTAAGTATGACTCTTCATTTCTAGGATTATTAGACATAAAAAGAGACACATTGCAACAATTGTTTGGAAAATTACATACCTTTATCATTGCAAGGAAACCTCAGTAGAAACTACAGAAAAATATAACTTACGTATTGAAATTATGTTGAAATTTTTACCAGCTTTTATATTTAACTTGCTTCGTTATTATGTCATTCCAGTTCAAAATGTTTTGATCAATTTTTGAAACACTTCGATGACAATGTAATACTATGAAGCTGATTTGATGATGAACTCGGATGCTGACCCTAGCCGTTGCTAGGGTCAGCATCCGAGTTCAACCTCATAAAGTAGCCCCATTGTGTTTAGTTGGATTTCTTTTGAAAAATGCTACATCATGGACCGATATGCTGGCTATATCAACGCCACAATCAAACAAGATAGTCTCATCGTATTTAGGCTCCTTTGATTTGTTTTGATAAGTACAATAACCTTAAGTGGTTACCATAGTCAGAAATGCTATATCTCGACTTTTGTGTCATTATCTTTCCAAGCTCGTCACTCTTCAGAGTTTTCATTTAATCTTGCTTCTGCTTTTTCTTCAAGGACATTATCTATTCTAGATCGCCGCTCTATAGATATTTTATGCAGAAACTGGGTCGACGGCCTGTCTCGTTAAAATAAAGCACTCAATTTCACTGCAAATAAGCAGAGGGATCTTTTTAAACTATCAGGAAAAAAATAATGCAATAACGATGCCACAGAAGAAATGAATAGAATGAGTGATATTACTAAATGTATAAATGGCCAAAGTGAATAAAATTTAAAATTAACTTTATTAATCAAAATATACACAAGTGGATGAAGTTAATTACACAAATTCGAACGCTAAAAAATATGAAATAAATAAATCGTAAAAAAAAAATTTTAAAAACAAACTTTTTTTTATAATTAAGCCCAAAAATCAAAATCCTAATAAAGTAAATGAAGATAAATGGAAAATAAAAACATATACCTTCCTTGGTCAGTGACCAAAATTGCAGGTAGTACATACTTCATACAATTTTCATGTTGCAATGAGACTTTGAATTTGTTTAGCCAGTCAAAAAAAGATAATTTAGTGCCGCTGAATGAAATTAGAATTAATTAACCCTATCAGAATTACTTCAGTTTATTGTAAACCACTTCCAATCTGTCATTAGAACCATTCATTAATCTGGCTGATGTCAATTGGAAAGACTTATTTTTTGGTTATTAGCTTTTGGTTAATAGTTACAAATTATTTCGTTTTGGCTGGATAAATAGACGTTACAAATGACAATAACAGCTAAACATTAACTAATCTGACAGATGTCAATAGAAAGAAAGCATGAAAAAATTGCTATAACACGATTAGACCGAATTTAAAATTTGCAATATTTTTCGTAAAAACTTGAGGCGTGCAACGCCATTGCAATTGCAATCAACGCCTTGAATTTAAGTGTAATTTGGAATTGATAGAAGGAGAAGGTATGCCATCCTTCTTGTTAATAGACACAACATTTTATTGAAGCAGCAATACAACGAAAGATACGCCCTAAAAAATCTCGAAAGAAATATCTAGAAAATAAACGAAAGAAAATACAGATATAAAAAGGAGGGAATGAAAAAAGATGAAAACTGATTGCGGAAGAGTCAGAGGAGCAACGTGCAAAGATTGAAACAGTATCGTAGAGGTAAGTTAGAGGAAATATCTATGGCATGGCAACAAATATCTATGGCATTGTACTGGTATGGCAACGACTAGTACGGCAGGAGAATAATAGAAGATAATACTTATCAATAACGCGTAATAAGGAGACGGAGCAAGGCATCATATTTTTATGAAAAACGTCAGAAGATGCATGTCTCAAAGATAGGCAAAGCTGTTGCGAAAGCAATATAGAATAGCAGTTGTGAAGTGTGTACTAAACGGTGCTATCCAAGCCAATTCGATCGATTTTTGTCCTAATGAGAACGATTTTATGTACTTATCTGAGGAGCTATTTATTAAGCCTACTTTAGTAAAGTGCCATCGTTGTGAAAACAGATCTAATCAGCGACAAAACTATACCACTTTCAAAAACATACTGGATTTATTACAAGTCCAACAGCATTTTATCACAAGTCCAACAGTAAGTTCGATGGATTATTTACCCATTATGGCCTTAAGAGTCAAGCTATGCTTTTTGGTCAGGATATATTTGAAATAAGTGAAAAATTGCCCTCTGTGATGCTTGAATCAAATGAGAATGCTGGGATAATCATGGAATATCTTTAAAACTTACATATCTAAAGTTTTGTGTTAATCATAATATTTGTTTTAATTGTGAAAAATGTGTATGAAGCATGATGTTGTCTAATCTATAATGATAACTCATATAGATACGTTTGCATTGACAAAGTTGTCGAAATAAATGAACAATATATTTATCGTGTACAGAAATTCAAACAAGCTGGAGATCGGAAAAATATAGGGTCTTGGAATTGTATATTTTCCCTGTAAAAATAACTTGCCGGGAGTTGTGGAGGCCTCTTGGTATCAAGGAAAGGAAGTTATTTTTACATCATTAATATATCGCAATGCATTAGCCAACATCGAGAGATCTGTAATCCTCCCAACAAATTCATGAACTATAAATACGCTTAACGAAAATAACACATATAAAACTATTCAAGATTTGATATGAGAGAACCCATCTGCATATCCTATAGTTAATACTGGATTCCTAGAAGTTTGCAATATTTTATGCAATAATTCTTCTATTGCAGCCATTAACAATGTTCACCGCATTACAATATTTCACACTGTACAATGTTTCAGTTAAACAAATAGACAAAGTTGACTCAAATCAATGCCTTAATAGAATCCATGACCAAAGTCGCTATTTGAACATCACTTATCGCTTCCATTGATTGCATTCAACTGGATGTAGATGACGAATTGCTAGTATCAGAGAATTTAAACAAAATAACACGCAAGATCAAAGATAACATAGTAAATGAAGCGCATGAGTTAAGATTTGAAGAATTCGCATGGTTCACACTATTTCCTTGTGGCAAGAACAAATTTAAGGACAGAAAAAGAGCTACCAAAATTACCCCGCTTGACTATCATCAGTTCCGGATATTGGGTTCCAACATACGTTTTCAACGTAACGAATATTTCTTTTACGTGCTCTTGATGTTTGATGACTTCAGAACAAAATCAATTTTATCTGTATATCGAAAGAAGATTCAATGAACAGGAAAGAACAATAAAGGACGTACATTTTTACTTAAAAAACGTAAGAGGATCGGTATCCTACTGGAGCCTAGCTTTAACCGATCTTTTAGGTTAAATAAGATGCTTAGGATTACCATATTACTTCTTGATTCTCAGCTGTAATGGTTTGTATTGAAAAGATATGAATAAAACTCTACTTATAGCTGACGATTGTCTCCATGAAGATTCAAGTACTTTGGCTATTTATACAACACTGAAAACCGCGAGCAGATCTTTTATTTTAATATTAAATGCATTATTAAAATTTCTTACTAGCAATTCAGATGTATTAGGCACCCAAGTGGTAAAATTTGGTGGAAGTGCCAGTTTTAAAATAGAGGAAGTCCTCATTTGCATGTAGTGATGTGGATAAAAGATCATCCGGGATTTAAATTAGAAGAAGGTATTCAAATAATTAATCATGTATGCTCATGTGCACTTCCAACTGACGATCGTGATATTCATGAATTATTGTTAAAGTATAAATTGTACAAATGTACTCAATCATGCATAAAATAATTATTACAAAGCATGTAGGTTTAGTTTCCCATGAAGAGAATGCGCCAAAACTAGAATCATTTCAAACATTATAAAGATTTTATAAAAAATAATGGACGTATTTACGAGTAAAGATACCGAAAAGAAGATCAATGGGTAAATAATAATTATTTAACGATTCTCAGTCTCTGGTAAGGTAATATGGAAATTCAACCTTGATTGCCTACTATATAGCAACATATATAGAAAATATGTAGGAAAACAAGAACCTAAAGACCTTAATTATAGGTAATTGTAAAAATATATTAGTATCTAACAACTGTGGTCAGGAAAACAGGTCATCTTGTTGCTAACTATTGGAGAAAGCCAAGGCTTACTATCGGTTATTGCTTCACTGAAGAAGAAACCGATTAATTTTTGAGTCATATATTTACTGAGATGTTAAAAATATCAAGTAAGTCATCAGAAAAAGAAAGAAAGGTGCAAAATGGAATAAAAATTAAATATATTTTAAATCTGACCACAAATATTGATGTTAGCAGAAGATGGGGACAAACACTACAATATACGATAAATTTAGAGATCTCATTTGTTATTATACATCGTGCATAAAATTGTATGACATTATCATTTAATCGCTGTGAGTAGTGTTAATAAAAAATTATTAATACTTCTATTAAATATTAAAAGATCCGCAGACGGAATATTTAAAAATTGTGAATACGTTTTGTACAAATGAATTCAAATTATTTGCTTTTTAAGTTAATTTTAACGGTTCATTTTTATATTACATAATCTCTATATATGCGCAAAAATACTTTTAATTCTCCGGCATAAAATAGTTCGAAGAAGATTTTTTTTCAAGTTATTGGGTGTAACGTCATTTTTGGCAACCTTTTATTAATCGTTTGCTGCATAGAAATGCAACTTATGCATAAATCTTTCAGCTCAGTGGGAACACATGCCCGTTATTATAAATATGGCAGCTGCATCACAAAACATACGTTGCAAACATGAAAACGCAATTCAAGGCGTATGGCTGCTTTTAGGCTCACATTAATATCGGTAATAAAAATTTATTGAAATTTATGTTAAATTTATAATATTGTTAGCGAAAACTAGTAACGAATTAAATTTATTTTGTATTTTTCTTCCTTTCTCTCTACACACTGATTTACGTATACATAAAGCAAAACAAAGGAAAAATTTTTTGAGAAATCACGGGATGCTTAGCAGAAGTGGAATATCAAATTTTTTTATACTTAGATATATAAATTTTTATATTTGAACGAAGTTCAAACGAAAAAAAAAAATTCGGGTAGTTTGTTAATAATTAAATATTTATTTTATTATTTTATTTTTAAAAAATAATTTATCACAGAAACATTTCTTCATAATCTATTGTAAATAGATGCTTTTAACGTTTTAAGTAATACATACTAATATACACAACATATATACAGTAATACAGTAATATACACAATTAAATGTAATACACACATATATACGTGTAAAATTGTAAGCGTTAGTAAATAAGAAATAATGCTCGTCCGACTTAACTGGATGAGCATTATTTCACACGGGTGACAAGATGCGAAGCTAGCCGAATTAAGTCGTAAAGAGCCGACAATACACGAAGCTGGACCAATATCAAGACGCGTCTTGAGATTAGAACACTTTAATCATTAATATTAGAAAATTTTATCAAAACGCGTCATTAGATACGTCATATTAATAATTATAGATGATCATAAAAAAATCAAAAATACAAATATTCGTACAGATTTTAAAGAGATTTTAAATCCTTAAGAAGTAAATGGACCAAAATAAAGTAAATATTTAGTTATGCTAACCTAGATGGATACATAAATCTAGTAAGCTACAACTTTGGTTTGTACGAAGGAATGAACAATGCTTACTTTTTCGTAGAAGTAAAAAATGGAAAATAATTATACAGACTATTTCTGACGTTTGTATTTGTGGATAAACATATTGAAATATATAATTTCGATAAAATAAAATCTAACTTAAACAATACCGCATTAATATAAATGGCATAACACGTAGATACGCTTTAATAAAACTTTGTCTAATCGAAACAGACCGTTTTTATATTGACTACCGCTCTCTAACGTGGAATGTAATCATTAGAAACACGGATTTTTAAAAATAACATTTCAATTTTTGCTTTCTGGAATTTCCTTTCTGTTTCACTACTCTTGAGTGACACTCAGATTGTAACGTTTTTAATTTGTTTATTTACGTCGTATTTATGAACGACTTGAATATTAAATTGAAGAACGTTTATTTGAAAAGATTCCTATTAGATCAATGCTCTGGCTGTTTTTAACTTGTTAAAACTGAGTCTGAAAAAATAATTTAATTGAAATTGACATTAATTTTTAAACGAACAATTTAATGTAAATTGTTGTTGATGTTTCTGTGAAAAGCTATATTTAATAATTTTTCTATTTCTTTAAAAGTATTTTTCCTTTTTTCACCGTTCTTATAGTTTAGGAATATGAGACGGTCGATAATAATTTTTTCTTTAGTTACATTGCTGCTCCTTTTTAATGAAAATAAAAGAAAAATTATTAATTTCATGTGCGTTTGAGATACTTATAATTAGCTGGCTGTTGTTGTAGCTGGAGAGATATGTTAAAATTAAAATTTTAATAGTTTTACAAAGCGTGTAATATTTAAATGAATAAATTAATAAATGAATAATTATGTGACCGCGAGTGACTTATTTATGTATATTTTTAAAACTATTTAAAATTAGAGGTAAAATAGAGTTTATTACTTATACTTCCCTTTTAACCGTTTTTGTCAAAAAATAGTTTCGAATTTATCATTGATTTGTTTTTTGCTAATAAATAGGTTACAAATAATACTCAGCAAATAAATAGGTTACAATATATGTTTAAATATCGTGCAATATTGACTTGCAGATCAATATTTAACTGTACAGTTTTTACATTTTCACACCAATTTTATAGTGGCAATATGAAGCCTATTGAATGTATCGGCAAGTTTGTGCTCTGAAAGGCTAAATCGCTCTTGTGTTCTAATTTCCATTTTTTCTCCTTTACTTCTTTATTTTAAAAGAAATTATAAAAATGTTGTCTTAGTTTTGGGTACAAAATAATAACACTTTTATAGCCGAACTAATAAATTGTATTTTACAATTACCCGACATGATTTAAAGTATGAACAAATTTTGACATTTTTCTATTGTTAGGTTTATATCGTAGGGTATCGAAATATCAGCAAAACATGAGTTGACCACATGATTTTATTTTTCTCCTGTTTGCCATTTAATTTTGTTTCTTTACTTCATAAGCACAAAGATTCCATGCAAAAAATTATAGGAACAATATAAATAAAAATATGATTTTGGTAAATTTTTCGACTTCATTTTCAAACAACTTTAACTTAATTTGATGACTATTTGCATTCTGATAAATTACGCTTTATGACAAATTTTACAGATCTGTTATAAAATTGGTAATAAATCGGTGCTACAAACACTGTTTACGTCACAGCATAACTAAAAATTAACTTTTTATAAAATATATGAAATAAAAATTAAAAAAATATAAAATATTTTGGTTGAAATGCCATTTCGTAATTATCAAATGTATTTTTGCATCTTACAATGTGAAGCTGTAGGAATTTAGTAATTTTGCTGTAAGCTACACTTTATAAAATGGTATAAGATTGTTAACCTAATAAAATTAATAATTCACAATTAAATGAAACTACATGATGTAGTATTATTTCTATTTTCTTTAATTTCTTTACCACGACCTAGGTTTCGTTGTACTACAACATCTTCAGGTGGGTTGTAATACAACGAAACCTAGGTCGTGGTAAAGAAATTAAAGAAAATAGAAATAATACTACATCATGTAGTTTCATTTAATTGTGAATAATGCATTTCTACAAAATTAACGCCAAATATAATCAAAATTAATAATAAAGATAGCAGATAAAATAATTTCTAAGAAACAAATTATATATTTATTCCCCATGTATATTTTTAAAATTTTAATGTTCCTTCAATTTTAATATTAACATATAAAGAAATATTCAAAGGAAATAGAATTTAATCGATGTGCGCTCACATAATATTCGAAAGAATAAAATTGTCGTAAAAATACCATGATCGATAAAGCTCCGGTATCGGAATAGTAAATACCAGGAGGTCCATTGCCTAATATATAACTACTATTACGTGTTAGTCACTTATGGCCGTAATTTCCGCACATTCACTTTGTTTTTCCGGCTCGTAGTTATGGTCGGCAGCCGGCGCGATATTAAAACGGCATTATCTTTTGAAATTGAAGTCCGCCTGTGCATCGGTTGCTGTATCGATCTCTGATACGAGCTGCATATAGCTGCAATCCACTCATTCTGCCAGATGACACAAAGTAATTTACGGTGCGGTTCAGAGCAAAATGAAGACGTCAATTTGATAGATCTTCTATTACGGTAGATACATTACGTAAGTGTAGTATTTAGAAGGTAAACAAAGGCGGAGTATGGAATTGTACATAAAATATTATTGTGTCTATGGTATTGAATAGTGCACGGTTTCTGATGACGGAAATAATTGACAATTTCTATCTACTTTAAGGTAAGATGGAGGTTTGTTTTTATCTCGTTAAAAAAAATTCGCCGTGTGAATAGGCAATTCTTTTTGAAATTTTTCTTTCCCATTCATGTTATTTGAATATCTAATCAAATTTAGGTAGACGTAAAATTTTTGTAAGGGTTCATTTTCATTTATTGTTATAAAAAAACTTTAAATGATGTCTAAAAGAAAAAGCGATAATTTCAGTTCACAAAGGAATCTTGTTTTCTTTTCATTTTATATTTTGATTGATTTGACAAAGGCAATAGAGAAAGTATAGAAAAGACCTTGATGAAAATTATTACATATTTAAAATAATTTAATTAAAAAACTAGGGAAGGTTCATAAAACCTTCCCACAGAAAAAAATTTTTAAACACAATTTTGGTGATTGTTTAATGAGTAGCTTTTTTTTTAAATATTTTGCCGTTTATGCTATTTAATAATTGTGTATACTTATCTTCGTACTGCAGAGCGTACTTATCGATTTTTAATTTTCTTTTCAACAAGTTCCGAAATAAAATTAAAGTTGTGTGTTATTTTATTAGCTGTCAAAGTTGACTTTGCGAAAGCTTGGTCATTGTAAGGACAGTGTATTTTAATGATTACCAGAGCAAATATTGGTAAAATTAAAATGTAAGCTCGTGTTTTCAAATTAGTTCAACATAACGAAAATTCATTTTTACTGTTTTTTCTCGACATCGATATGAAATGATATGGATTGTACTAGTTATTCATTAATATAGTAAATCTGATTCTGCCCGATAAATATCAAGTAACGTTTGAAAGTAAAATTCAACTTTAACAAATTAAAATTAGAAACATGTTGCTGGCACTTTTAGATAAAGTCTTTCCATAAAAATTCCACACAATAAAATAGATCATATTTCACCCGTTAATGCCATATTAATTAGAATAATACTTATAATTTTAATAAAATTTTAATTGAATTCATAATGTAACCAAATTCAAACTTATACTGTTTCATTTTCTGTACTAAATTCTGGGTTTTAGCAACTACCCTCATTATAAGTACAAACTTATGTGTCAAAATTACTAATAACTTAAAGGTTTTTACCTTTATATATGATATGTTCTCCATTTACACAGAGAACGTAATACTTCATTTCCCAATAAAATTAAATTGAGAATAGAAGCTAAATAATCTACGCTCCAGAGGAAAAATATTAGCTGAGATCCTCTAGGATGCAATCCGATGTACAATTTATTCAAGTAGACAAAAATGTCGCGTCATCACTCCATAGCCCGAGACTCTGCTTTCGTAACGTAAGAAATTGTACGTTGCATTTTCATTCCACCATGTGGGTCCATGTATTGCTTAACATAAGGTATCGGGTTATGTATCTTCATTGAAGGAATTTTTACTGTTTTTTTAGACGAATTTGATGAGAGTTTTACTTTTTTTTTCTTGCAATCATTAATATGCTACATTCTATTCATCACTAAAGCATTCGGAAAAAAAAATTATGGGCCATACCCTGTCATGAATAGAATTATATTTTGAGTCTGTTTTTTATTGACTATATTTCTACAGATGTGAAGGAATGACATAACAAGAGTAAAAGGAAATTGGATTTCAAATTTCTAATATTATTTTAAAATTCCCAGGTATAGGAAAAGTAATACTCAAAAAGTTGTAACAGTATTTAAGTCGAGGGAAGTGGTGGCCATAGAGTTCTGTGAATTGCAACTGAATTAAACCGGTTTAAACGATAATATTTGTATAATAAAGATAAATTCTTACAAAAAGAATACTTACCGGTAGAACTACTGTAGTATTAATTGGTTTTGAAATTTTTTTATTAAAAATTCTTAGTAATATAGCAGCGCACTAGATTAAAAAAAGTTCTGAAAATTATAACACACTTTTTATTTTTGACCATTTTCCACAGCAGCAAAAGCTTCAAATAATTTATTTAGATAATGTTCAAAATTTTAATTTTAAACTGTTGGATCAAGCATCTAATTTTAATTATCTGGTTTGTATGAAATTATTTTTAATACAGTTTTTTCCGCAACAAATTATAGAATTTCTTAGCTGCTACTGTGTCTTTAGCTCGACGAGAGTTAGGGCAGCAGTTTAGTTTAAGCTCAGCATGTAAGTGTTGACTGATGACATTTCTCGTTAAATATCAACAGTTATAAGAGCATAAGAGCGTATCTTTTAAACACAGAATCGTGAAAAGAACAGTAATTAAATTTGTTATTATAGCTGATGGAATTTTTATGGTATTCTCTGGACTGCCTTTGCATTTAAAAATAATATGATTCTTATAATTCACTCCGTTTTCTAGTCTTTTTTGTATTAATTGGTTACACATATTATTCTGGATGTTGGAATATTATCAACTTATTATTTTACTTACACTAAAATACAGTTTACTTGTTACAATAAACATAAAATACGCTTAATTTTATATTACAGTACATTTTTGTATTACTTAATGTACACAATAATGTTACAGCAAAAATAATATATTAGTGGGATTTTGGAAATAAATATTTTAAAAAGAAAAAAACGTGGTATTTTGACTTATTTCGTATTATATTTTCATATTTGGTATTTATAAAAATACAAAGAAACTCCAATTTTTCAAAACTATATAATTCTACCTGTCCCCTTTAATCTTTCTTACTTTCAACTTGTCAATACATTTCTTATTTTCAACTTGTCAATATTTTCAACAGGTCACGCAAGTGCAATTAAAAAAAATCACACAAGACAAAATCTGAATAACAAACTGGATAGAGATAATTGTATTCATATTTGTTAAACGATAACCGTTAAATTCTATTAAGTAAAATATTTTTATATTTCCCAGTATTTTTCTTTTCAATCTTTTGAGTTATCAAATAGAAATAATTTACTATGGGGAAACATTTTTTTAATTTCATAAGAACAAGCCATTATTACAATAAAAAAAGTTGGAAAAAACCATAAGTGCTTTAAAATTGTACGTCTTTCCTGGAAATATAAAATTTATTCGTCTGAGAATTAAATCAATTGTTATTTTCCCTAACAGAGCAAGATATCTGTGTCTCTAAAAAAATAGTGTTAGAGGGAATATTTTTTTTACATCTCGAGATTTAGCGCAAAATATTAGATTAATTGCCATCGTACTATAGACGTTTATAATTTAAAATAGGTTATTTTACCATTTAGTGTAACCTATACGTGCATGCACATATTAAGGTACTTTAGACAAATAATGAAAATAGATACGGAATTCAGGTTAATCGAATTTAAATTTTACGCTGCGTCCTAATTTTTGAGTACCTCCATATACTAGCCTTCATAATGACCATTTTTAAACTTTGAAGGCTAGAAGATATTTTATTTTGCAAAATGAACCCTGAGAATGAAATTATAATAGCGGTTTATAAGAATTACTTACTTAATTACTCACCTTTACTATTTTGCATAATGTCTCACATTTTTTAGCTTCATAATGTTGTGTAGTAACGATGAGCAAGAATGCTGGATGCGTGATACTTCAGTCGTGATATATTGCATTTTACTCCAGTCCCTTTAAGCATCTTATTTCCAGTTATTTACATTATTTACTCAGCTCGCACTCGCAACCAGTTATCATTGTATTCACAAACAATGTGATCTACTGTGACTTTTCACCTGTTATTGTGTATGTGGTGTTGTTCAAAGCTGGTATTTATTCTTCTACTTACTGATACAAGGTGATTAGATTGGTAATATAATCAAACTTACTTCGTTAAACCTCTTCACGTAAAAGTAAATATCGCAAATACGGCAGTGGGCTCTAGTCAGGGGAGTTTGATTGTTGCAAGTTGAAATATGCTATGAATATCATGATTTGACAAAGGTCTTTTAAGATTTAGTTTATATATATATATATATATATATATATATATATATATATATATATATCGGGGTAGCCGATTTCTCACATCATACTCAGACAATTTATTTATAAAACCGCAGGTACGAAAACACAGATTTTCACGAAGAGTCAATTTATAAAATTGGTATTTCGTTCTCCCTCAACTCGCACTATAAATCATTATGTTTCAACATGAAGATTCACGTAACGTTACATTTAAGCCAACACTACGATCTATACAGAGATGCGACATCCTTTTGATTATATGTATATATATATATATATATATATATATATATATATATATATATATATATATATATATATATATACATACATATAATCAAAAGGATGTCGCATCTCTCAGAACATTTCTACACTGAAAAAGACTACGACAAGGAGATTCACTCTCAAGCCTGTTGTTTTACTTGGCTTTGGAAAAGGTGATGAGGGATTTTGGATTAAATACAAGCGGGGCTATTTTACAGAGAACCTAGTTGTTGACTTTTGCTGATGATATCGATATCGTGGGGGAACCAAACACGGTTTTTAAAGTTTTTGTCTCACTTGAAAATGCAGTAGGGAAGGTGGGACTAAATATTAATGAAGATAAAATGAAATTCATGATTGCAAGCAATAAAACTGTGGATTTGTCCCCCTGAGGGTCCGTAACTATACTTTCAAGACTGTGAAACAATTGAAATATCTAAACACAATGATCCCAAGCTGCAATGATAAAAAAGTAGAACTCAAAAATCGATTATCCATGGCCATGAATTCATGTTAGCTTTTCATGGATATTTCTATGACCTCAGAAATAAATTTAAATCTGAACTTATCAGCACTAAAACAAATACTAGTCTACATAAAACATTGATAAGACCTGTTGCCCTGTATGCGAGTTAATACTGGACATTAAACAAAGCAAAAGAAGAACTTTTACTTATATTGGAAAGGAAAACTTTAAGGAATCTCTATGGTGCAATAAAATATAACAATGTATGGATAATTAGATATAACCATGAAATCTATATGAAATATGGTTAACTCGACATTATCAAAATGTCCAAGTTATTTCGTATTAGATGATTGGGCCATATATTAAGATATGATGATACGTCCCCAACAAAGAAAATTACTTTTTCAAAAATAGAAGAAAAACGACGAAAAAGAATAGATGACTGGATGGGGTTGAAAGAAACTTCAAGCTTTTAGGAGTAAATCTATGGAGGGCTATTGAGCCGAATACAGTCAGATGGGCAAGGCTTATAGAGACAGCCTTAGCTTGCAACAGGCGGTAGTGCTTAAGAAGAAGGAGATATATAAAATTAAAGGTAACCCTCAAAAATATCCACATTTAAATTTTGGGGTGGTGAAATAAATATGTATTTTATTTTCATTCTTAATGTGAGATATCCACTTAAAGAAAATTTTGCAAGGATTCAAGAACTATTAAATTTGGAGTTTCATCTCAAATATTTCTAGAAATATTGCTACCTCCATCAATATTTTATGTATCAATGGTCCGCTCTTTAACATTTTTCTCAGAAAATGTTTACAATTTATTAAAACTTATAATTTAGTATCATGATGAAGCGTATTAACTCGCATGTAGTCCAATACTTAATAAAACATGTATTTATTTAATTTTTAGCACGAATTAGTATTTTTTCCTTAATTTCGTGTATAGTATTGGATATTTATGTTAAATTATCAGGATGAAAATACTTTTTATTCACAATTTTATGCGGGATTATTATATATTTTATGCGGGATTATTATATACATGACGTCTTCCCATCGTCGCTGTTTTTAATTTAATTTAAATATTTAATTATGAACGTATGGTAGCCCATAAAAAATTGTTTATAGGCGGGTTTATAATTATGAAATACTTAAAAAAAAACAAAAACACAAGAAATAATTAAATGTATCGTTCATTGTAAATTTTTAATTGTTTTCTCTAACATAAGTGTTTCTTAAAATGTTTTAAAAAAAAGAGACTCATTTTAATCTCCTCACAACATATTTTGTAAAATAATATACATTTTGGAATACATATTATCATTTCCGATCACATACTATAATTTCCGATAATGGGGGGAAATTTTAGGAATATGATTAAAATTGTGGGAAACGTTGATACATTACATAGTATGTACAGGTATATTTAGGTTTGAAGCAATAATTATGGTAAAATGAAAAGGGGGAATGTAATTTATATATGCCTTACATAGCATGTACGTATATGTACATATGCATATTCGTATATGGTTGTGGGCATACATGGATATATGAAAGCTAATTATAAATGCTGCAAACCTTTGTTGTTTTCAATAAATGAGATGTTGTTAATAATGAATTAATATTGAGTTCGCAATATTGTGACTTACACTGGAAATTAATTTAGTGCCTATAGAAAAATTAAATTTTGAAAGAGATTTAACGGTTTAAAACTTAATCAGTGTATAAGAAGCGTATTATAAAATAATAAAAATACCAGTAATTGGCTGGAAATTTTGCAATCCATATTTTGAAAATACTACAACTGCTAGAGATTTTTGAAATTGATGCCAAGTGAAATGGTGCAATCATGTACGTGTGTAATAGTGACAGAGCAGAGAAGTGTTGTATTGTTAATGTTTTGCACTTTTCAGTGCACTCCTTATTCGGTGGTTCTTTGAAGTCGTTTTAAGCTTTTTTAAAAAAGTACTGTTTTAATATGGCAGAGAAATTATGAGTATACCTTTATAAGATTACATTTAAAATGGTAGCAAGATGTGTGATTGAAACTGTGCAAATTATTCTAAATAATACCAACCAGCTACATTTCATATGGTTGGTTTCTAAAGTGAAGTTTTTAGATAACAAGACAATGTATTTGTGTGTTAAGGTTCGTTCTGCAGTCCTATCATTGAATGATTACAGTTTAATATAATTTTTTTCAAAATGTAATTTTCAGTTATATGAATTTATTTGGTTTTTAATAAGTAACGTCATTAAATTAATATTTAAAGTTAAAGTCGATTGGCAACGTCTTATTTTATAACTTTGTCGACAATTGTAGATATGATTGAGAAGCTATGACATTAATGATTATTAATAACGTATTAAAAATACGTAATACTATTTGGGCTGTATATTGGAGTGATGCACGATTGAGTTATTTATTAATTAGTAGACATCTGTTTTTTTTTTAATCACACATACTAATATTAGTAAATTAAAGATCAGAAGAAGAACATTAAGCAGAAATAAAGAGAAATACATAGATATAATGAAATCCAGCAAAAAGGAAGAGAGAATATATGTAGCTTTAATGTGATATAGCTGTCAGAGTAAAAACTAATTTATAATTTTTTTCCTGCATTAATGGCCAATATTTGTGATTATTACTCAATTTTCGTAATTTTTAACAATCTCTATTCTGACTCTCAAGGTTTGTATAGAAATGAAAACATAAACAGTGAACTTAAAGAGATAGTACGTTATATCAAGAGGACATTATGTTAGTCGCGGCTATTTTTGGTAGAAGTATCTGCCATTTTATTGTGCCAGTTACGGAGGCACGCGTCGCTCTTTGTGAATCCTGATGTGGCTGATTTAATCCTTTTTCCACATTAGACAAAATGACAGTGAAGAGAAACTGGAGGTTTTGAATTTGTACGGAAGATAATATGGAGGATTTAAATTTATTCATGTGTAGCGGTTTATGTTAACTAAACTCATTTTTGAAGTAGTTATTCTATACCAAAATGATTACATTAATGTTAGTATTCATTTTAAACGTAAAAGACTAAACGTTAATATAAGTTTTATAATATACAATTTTCACCCCTGTAAATTAATCTATCTGAAAATATTTTCTGATGATTGAAGGAAATTATGTTACTAAGAATACATTGTAGGAAAAATTGTTAATATTATAAATAATTTCAGCGAGCATACTTAATAAAACAGCAGTGCCAGGGGTAGGAAATTTTTGCCTATACTAGAGAGGATTTTGTTTAAATTTTCATAAAGAATTTCATTGGGAAATAAACTAAAATATTTTGAACTAAAAACACTGTTAAGTGGTTCATTGAAAGAATCAACGGAAAAATCTGGAAAAATAGTTGGCTATTAATCAGAATCAATCGTGAATTAACGGATACTTGAGGATAGTAGAAGCTACTAGTAAAAGTACGAATGATGCAAAATTTAATAATAATTTTTATATCAATGATTTGATAATTATTTGTTATTTATAATTACTTGGTTTGATAAGGTTCTGGTTTGAGTCTAAACCAACAGGGCTCTGCCAAAGGGAGAAAATTAACACGCATTAAGCGTGTTAACGATATAAGCGTGTTAACTTTTATTCTAACCTAGCTAGAATTGTACTGTATTATCGATAGTTCAATTAGTAATTTTCGGATAAATTGTAACTCTACCTTGTGTACGTTTATTGTAAGATAAATATAATATTAAAGTAAATCTTTTCTGTTCTCTTTTCAAGCCTTTTATTCTTTGTTTGAAAATAAAGAATATTTTCCAATAATTTTCTGACATTTGTATAAATATATTATAATAATATTTATATATTTAAATGATATATCACACACAATTTTTATGAAGTTTATTTACAGCTTGCAGATACATTAGGTACTTGAAATTTATGTATATATATATATATATATATATATATATATATATATATTTGTTTTTTTCTTTGAAGGGAGCATTGGAGAAAGGGAGCATTGGTCGGTTATTCACCTCCGTGATTGCACTGACACAAAGATACAAATTTTAATCCGAAAATGCTAAGGATAGATACGTGAACAAAATATTCGAACCAAGAGTTTAAATAGAATGATGGATTTGTTTTATTAAAATGATGTAATGGTTAATTAAAAATGTAAACGGTTATAGTATCTGAATTACTCCATACTCACTCAATAAAAGAAATGGGTATTCTGAGTTGGTTTCATAAAAGATTGGTGAAAATTAATTGTAAGTGGATAAGCTTCGTCAGTTCCGTATATTGTACAGGTTGAAGAAAATATATGACGGTATCCTATAACTTTGTACAAATTCGAATTCGTATTAAATTACTATATCATCTTCCAAGCATGATGTCATTATTATGATCAAACATTTTTAAGGGTATGTACTTTTGTAGGTTGTGATAGTTCTGTCGTAGTTTTAAGCTTTCTGGCTTACTTGCATTGCAGTAGTATATGATATATTTTTAAAACAATATCATATACTTTTTATTAAAGAAAGAGGCTTTATTAAATGACAGCAAATTTAAATAAGTCAAATCACTGTTTCTGGGAAACAAAAGAAATAACCTGTTAAATATGAATAGAATGCACATTATGAGAGTAGGATGCGCATTCAGGTAAATATAAAAATTCGTATCTATAGTAAATGTGTGAAGTATTTGTATTAATCTCTAGAAATATTAATACCATTTTTATCAACTATGGAAATATTTCCTTTCACAGTTTTAAAAATAACTTGAATTTTTCAAAAAAATTATGAGGTTTTGAATTATTACCATTTTAATTTAAAATTACAAGATTTAGAAGATATAGATTTAAATTTAAAAGTAATGATGATGATGCAATCTCAAGGTAATAAATTGGTAAACATCAAATATCGTTGTTATTTAACAAATTATAATGTAAACTGCTTTAGGGGTAGTGGGACAGGGAAGGGGGAATATATTTTTGCAGTTCTGAAAAAGTAGTTTCGAAGTCTTTACAGTATGCTTTCAATTTATATTCCATAGAGCACAGGGCGTTTGAAAAAATCGATAAATTAATTTGCATTCTCTAATATTTCTGTTTAAATATATTACAATAGAATGTATGAATGGGTTAAAAAGCTTTAATTATATAACCAGCTTTCAAGTTTCTACGTCAAAGGCTTTCTGAATTAAAACGGTAGTGAGAGACTTACGCAGTAAAACGCGAGTGATCTTATTAGAGTTTCCTTTTTCCTTTGAGTGTTTAAAATCCGAAAGGGTACAAAGGAACAGAGTGTTTCTTATTGGTGCAGGAATTGGTTATTTGTTATTAAGGTGACTTTCTTTACGACTTAAAACTTGTTCTTGATGAGTGCGGTGCAAAGTATAAACTTGTTCGAAAAAAATTGTCTATTTACAGGTCATGGTTCACACAATATTATAGATTAGCTACTACTCATTACGATATTTCGTCGAATATTATGTGGCAATATTTTAGATATATGTATTTGCGATAATATTCTAAGTATTATTGTTATATTATGACAAGAGTGTTTCTGAGACAATCGCATCTATGGAATAAAAATATTTTGCACTGAAGTTAAGGAGACTGAGATATATTTATATGACTTACCTTATTTAAGTGCTCTTATTAACAAGAAATTAGCTCTCATCTATATGAGCTGACAGTGAGAGATTTTAATATTGCCAGATAAGATATGCAGTAGTCAGTGCAACCATTGTAGCAGCGGCACATATTTATTGCAAACGAATTAAATTATTGTATTTATTTATATTTGTTCTTAGTACAATGCAGTTGCGTTGAAAAAAAATTGTAACCTGAATAATTTTTTTTACTCTAATACACTCGTATATCGAAATAAAGTCTGACGAAAACAACGGAAGTGGAAAGTTAATTCACTAAACAGGCAAAACTTTGAGCGAACTGCGTGCACCCTTAGATTTATTAATAGGTAAGCATAACTAAGAATATTTATAAATGTGCCGCATTATAAAAGCTTATGACGATGAGAGCTTTTAAATTAGACGTTAATTAAATTTCTACTCTCATAAATTTCATTAATATACAACGTAAAATAATAAAATTTCATTAGACAGGTGACTCGTTCGTGTATATTTTTCACATTTTCTTTATGAAGGCACTTATGTTTTATTTAGTTATAATATGGGACTTTTATTCTAACCTATACTATACAGTTTTTTTATATATAGTTTTTCTTTAGATTTTGAGCTGAAAACGTTTAAAATAGTGTCTGAAAAATAATGTAGAATTGGAAAAATACGTATTTTGAGTATAAATTCATATTATTTTGAAAGCCCCAATCCGATAAAAAATTATTCAATACGGCAAATGCGGGTAGATTGTACGAAATTCTGTTTAAAAATCTAAGAAGTTAACACATTGTAAAACAGATCGCATCAAATGGGTATTACAACTTGGAATTAGGCCGCAGCTCCGCTTGCATCGATTTATTAGTTATTAAGTTGGTAGTGAGAGTGAAATGTGTACATAGTCAGTAGCCAGCCAGTAGTAATTTAACTTTTGAAATTATATCAATACGTAATATATCTTAATTTTTTCGATTCCATGAGTCACATAAAATATAGTGGAAATCTCATTTTTATCTTCTTAATTTGATGAGTTACAAGTACGTACTAAGAAATAGACGGTCAATGTAATAAAATAATAAAGAATATTTACATTTATTTCATAATAAGTTTCCAAACATTTGAACTAATTATTACTTTCGAAGGGTATTTTCTACTTACAGACGTCATTTCGCTTTCCTTTTTTCCTATATTAAAAGCAATTATTTATTCCAAGTAACGAGAAGACGTTACAAAATATCCTCAATTATTTTATTTCTTAAATATATATGTATATATATATATATATATATATATATATATATATATATATATCCGAGTACCGAGAAAAATTATTAGTAGAAACATAACAAAGGTAATAGGGTACAAAAATATTGTTTTTAAATTTTTGTCTGAATATTTGTGCACGCACCACATTAATACTAAATTAATTGGGATTTTGTTTCAAAAAAATATAAGAACCCCCAGGAATAACTTTCATTTTACTTCATCGCAGTTGGTTCAATCTTATCGAAGATATGTAAATTTATTATTTTTTAACATTCATTCACATTGCATAAATACAACAAAAACAAAGAACTGCCTGCCCAACACGAAATTATAACAGAAATGTATAGTGTACGTATGTTCATCAATAATTGGCACTATGTGTATACATATGAATTTCATTTAAATCGTGCAATGATATTTTCCTCCAAAATGTATAGGGATGAAATGAATGTGACCCGAGGTAAAGTATGGAATGACGTGGAAGAGGGTGGTTCTTGAGTGACCAATTCTAATGCTGGTAGACGCATGAAGACAGGCACCATTGTCAGTTGTCTTCCACACATATTTTTTTATGCATTGTATACATTTTTAAAAGCCTACTATTTTTTTTCAAATAATTTAAAATATGCATCTGTTGTCAGTATTAATAATTTAATAACTTTGGTAAGTTTAGTACTCGGCTCTACAAATTTTCTATATTTGTAACATTCTATGTATAGATTGACAAATTCTTTACCGTTCATATAAGGAATAAAACGGTACAACTCATAAATCTGTACCTTGATAGTATTTACGAAAAGGTTATTTAATCCATTTGTCCATAAGCCTGTAAATTTGTTCGCGATTCACGCAAGAATAGCTAAAGGAATTTGATGAAGTTTTTTCGGGGGATTCGTTGGATCGACGTTAATATATATATATATATATATATATATATATATATATATATATATATATATATATATATATACATATATATATATATACATATATATATATTTATATGTGTATTAATATCGTAATTAGTAATATTTTTTGCAGTTTCATGTGAGAAATCGTGCACTAAAAAATGTAACTTCTCATTTTTATGTAACATGAATAATTTAAGTCGAACTCTTTTCGGTCATGCGAAAAATAAAAAAAAAACACAAGAATTAAAAAAAATTCTCGCTACAAATATGTTTTTAGAACTATCTTATGTAAAATTTAAAATAAAAGTGTTTTAGTCATTTGTTAACTTATAAATCATGAATAATAAAAAAATAATTTTCCACTATTTTCATGTGGATATTTTAAATACTAACTAATGAAGATCGAATTAAAAATTTTTATTTCAGACTGTTTCTGTGCAAAACGGCATAGACGTTTCTAAACATATCTCTGGAAATACCCTAATTAAATTCTGAAAAAAAAATAGTTATGGAATTGTTTTTTCATCTTTATTTACGTAACCCTAATTATTATATGAATTATTTTTCTCAATATTTAGTCATTCAAAAAAACACAGCAAACTTCTAACAGAAACTCCCTCGAAAACTAATATACACGTACCTATATTCAGCAATGCAAAACTTTCTTTAGTGGAAAATTAAGTAGCCTTACCTAAACGAAATAGTTTTTTACATTAAGCGCTTTCATAACGCAAGTGATATGCAAAGACTCTGCAGTTACGATTTTCCTCAAATAATGGAATTTCATATGTCTGATAATTTAAATTTGCATAAAAATTTTAATATTTTCATTAAAACCTTATTCCATTTTATAAACATTATGCTTCGAAATTGTGAATGTTTGCACAAAATAAGTAAGGCTTATTTGAACAAAAAAAACACATGAACCTAACTCTCAGCTTCCTAATATTAAATTAAATGATCTATTGGGACAGGGAGCAAATTTGGATATATATTTATACAATTTAGCGGACCGCTTGAAGCGCTCTGCTGGTACTTGTTGGAAGTTTAACTCAGTTGAACAAAAATGGTGATAATCCAAAATTAAAATATTTAGTTAATAACATAGACGAAAGTTTTAATGTGAACAACTAATGGCGCGTATTGATGAGAGTTAAAACGATGTGCCATTCGGCCAGCTCGGCGTCTTGTCGGCTCTTACTGACTTAATGTGGCCAGCTTCATGTCTTATCGACTAAAAGTATTATAAAATCAAAGATATGTTCTCAATAAATTATTAAAAAAATATTTCTGCTATTAATTACTTCATAAAAAATTATTAAATTAATTAATGTTTTATTATTAACACTTTTCCAAACATTTTCCCTTTTTCAATTCTACCCAATAAAAATATTTCAATTTAAAAATATAAAAAATTTAGATATTTTACATCTACCAGGCATCTCCTAACGGCTAACATTTATTTTAATTTCCGTAGTCATTCTGAAATAAAATTATAAACCCAATTTTCCCCATCTTCAAATACCCGTCGTTTCAAGAAAGAATTGGTTATAGAGAACGTAGTTTTGTCATTTTTTTGTAACGGAAAACTGCATTTCCTCCTCACCCGAACCTTATTTTTATATTATTCCATAACGTACTTTAATGAAAACGTAAACAACATCCTCCACATCGTAAGCAATGGTTCAACTCAATATTTAATTATATCGAAACTTATAGAAAAATAATCTGCGCAGGAACAGTATCGAAGAATCTGCGCAGGAACAGTATCAGGGATGTTACTGACTGTAGGTACTAGTTATTTCAAAAACTAGATTTTTTTAGTTATGGCGTCTTTTTTAAAATATCAATGAAGACATGTGTTAATTTAAATGTCTCTGTTGGAATTTTCATCCGTTTTGCTCGATATTTCCACCTATTTACTCATCTTGTTGAGGGTATATTAGTACTTACATAGCCCAAAACTATCTCAGATTATGTTACTTTTAATAATCTTACCAATGAATAGAACTATTTTCAAGTCTATTGCAACTGTAGGAAGTGAACACTGAATTACATCGTATGTATTAAATGCTATTAAAATTATTTATGAACACATACGTATATATATATATATATATATATGTGTGTGTGTGTGTGTGTGTGTGTGTGTGTGTGTGTGTGTGTGTGTGTGTGTGTGTGTGTGTGTGTGCATTTGTGCAGGCATGCTTACATGCGTCGTGTGTATCGTCGGTCTTGTGTATGTGCGCGTGGATGTGCGTGTGTATGTATATGCATGCGCATGTGCGTGTGTATGTACTCTTGTATATTACGGTGTTATTTGAGAATCAGATTTAGCCCCATGTTTTTTAGCATAATTCGAATTATATATTATGATCCAAATGGCATAAAATTATATTTTTCGGTTTTTGTGTTTCAAAAGATACTATTAAAAGGCAGTGTTATATATAAAATATCATTATATTTAAAAAAAAACATGATTTATTCTGCAATAGATCTCAATATTTTTGTGAAATATTACTTCTAATTAAAAAGCGGTTTCACATATTCTGGTAAACAAAAATAAATTAATATTTGTAACTTTTATTATTTGTTTAATTTCGTTTTTTTTTATTTTCATTTGGTAAGCTGCCTATTTTAATATGTATGTTAAAATTTTTACAAAAATAAATGAAGAGAAAAATTAAGCAAAATAAATTTTCATTAGTCTATAAAACAAATCGTATTCTTTCCCAAAGTAAAGAATCGTAGAATTAACTCTTGCGCTAATAAAACGCCTAAACGAACACAAAATAACAAAGCTACTTCATTAGCGAGGAGCAAACAGACGAATGCGATGTTAATATTTTAATAACAAAGGCTAACTAGCACGATAGTTCAGAAAACAGTGATTCGTCATTATTAAACTTAAACAAGATTACGTTCGTTTGCCAAGCGCAATCCTTTAGTCTCGACTTTGGTGAAGAATCATATGCAAATAGTGCTAGCGAGCGGAGCAAACCTAACTTTGTTTTACGGAGAGCGGAAGTACCAACGATAGACTCGATTTAACAAAGGTATTTTAAGGAGGGAATAAATTTAATTTCTAAGTTTCATGTCTGATTCAGTCAGTTTTGTACGGAGCACAATTCTATAACAAGAATGTTTATGTTTTTTTCCATTACACAAGCACATAAGTTGTGCTATCAAAATTAATTGTAAACTTAATTGTATATATTTAACGACTAAACCAATTTAAATGAAAAATATATGTTGTACATGTAAAATTAAATATTTAATAATATTTTGGAAATGTGAATGTAGGATAAAAATAAATATGAATATAAATAAAATAATGGTCTAAATTTTTCATTCTCCTCTATTGTTATACGAGAAAGAAATTTTAATTTAAACTTATTATTTTTTTAAATAATTACCTATATCAATGCATGATGATTTGGATCGAGACTAAAAGATAAATGATCTTGTTTATGTATATATATTAAACTTAAAACATATAAATTAAACTTTTGACCTTTAAATATTAAATAAGGATTTAATTTCAAACGAACTGTTAAAAAAAATTTTAACATATCAGAAAATTCATGTGGAAAAAAATAACTTTCAAGAACTTTAATTTTCGCTTGGGAAAATTATTTCGACATTTTACGACATTAAGTTTTGCACTATTTCATTTTACAATGAACGTTGACAGTTCGCTTGTACAGCTTCGTTAAACATTGGCTTTATTATTCTCATTTTGTATGAATACAGCCTTAAATTTCAATAAATGAGATCGTTCTCGTAGTTCAAGTGTAACTTCATTATAAATCTTTTCTGTTAGTGTCATTGGGAATGTTTCTACGCACTATAGTAAAGAAAAGAAATTAGTTCTTTAGACTCTTAGTTTCTTAGACATTTGCTTTAATATTTTAATAAATAACAATGAAATAATTTAATATATAAGACGGATGTGATAGCAAATTGCTCCTCTATTTAAAATATGAACAATGAGAGACATGGAGTGACCTGAAGCATCATGACATTTTATATGTAAAGAAACCAAAAAAAATATTAAAAACAGCACAATGTATTGTTAGCGATCATGAAATATTTTATGTTATGCTAATTAATATCCCCCTCAATTACCTACATTCAAGCTAACAAATTCAATGTCAATAAGAAAGTAAGTGGTAAGTTGCTAGATAAATAAAAGAAACATATGCACACAGTGCCATTCTGCTAATAAACGCATTACGGTTACCTCTAACGAACATAATTAAATATATCAAAAATATAAGAAAAATTATCCCATGTAACATAGTTTTAATGGTGTATAAATGTATTTACCGCTCGGTCAAATTATGACAAGAATGTTTGCAAATACGAAGAACCAAAATATTCGTAATTTCTTGATTTCCCACAAAAATTATTAGTTGTGGTATCAAACAAGTACTGCCAGTATGATATCTAATATTTTTGCGATATTTTGAAGTGAAACTAAAAATTTGTCAAAACGAAACTTTTTGTTTTGTGATAAAGAACATTAAAGAGCAAAACTAACTCAGTAGAATAGGTAAATGTTCTGAATGTCTTTTCACTTTTATTAGGTTGTCTGCATATTATGCAATATTATGAAAAGTAATACCACACCGCCACACCAGCGCCCTTATGGAATCTATTTACGGTAAAAGCATTTTAATTTAAGATTAATTAACTAACACGGCTGTACATTTAACAAAGTACGTTGTTTTGTCGGAAAATTTTGTTGGTGAAACCCGGGTTTTGCAAACGAATTTTTTTATATAGTGATGAGAAATATTTTGAAACTATTTCGGCAAGATGGCTGCTTTATTAGATGTAAGTTAGTTTTTGGAGATATAAGTTTAAGGGTACTCAGCTTTAAAATTAATATTGTTCATTTAATTATCTTGTTCCTGTTACACATTTGTCAACTTAATGTAAATCTACAGGTTTAGCTTAAGTTACTTGTATAATTAAATGGAATTTTTCTCTAAATAATGGGTTGAATATGGAAGTGGTTTTGGTACCAAGTAAATATAAAGCAATTTGCAAACGTGTCAAGCATAGATATATCGGTTTCAGTATCAAACCAATTTTACTATACGCTATATCCATTCTCTTTTCTAGGTTCTAAGTTTTGTTATTCTAGATTTAACTGGAAAAAGTTAAAGTCATAAAAGTCCTTTAAACATTTTTAAACCAAGGCAAATTCGCGTTTAATGGTAAAAGTATGGGAGTCCTCGGCAACATGGATTCAAGAACCAAATCACACCGTCGGGTTCAATTTATTTTCTTTACTATATTTCTAAAGAGAAAATTATTTTCAACTTTCTTTATTATGATTGAAATTATCCGGGATCAGCAGATTTACTCAGAGGACAAAAATTAATTTTGTTTTGCCTATAAATTGTAAATTGTGTTAAACAATGTAAAAAAGACTATTTTAATATACTGGTTACTTTAATTATTAAAATAGTTTTATTATACAAAATAACACATTATGTATATTATTTATGTACATGAATCATAGATTTTACTTAAATTATAGTCGACAGACGTTTCTCCCTGTTACTCGTATTATAATTTGTAGCTGAAATCAGTACACCTCAAACAGCAACAAAGCTCCTGCTAGGTACATCGTCACCGTGAATACAATTGATTAAGAGATGTTTGTGTGTTGTCACAATATGAATCTCGTGCCATCAAAATAATACTCTGGTACGCGACATCCGTATTTTGGTCCGTTTTGTTTACCATTCAAACACAGAAACCTCTCGCAATTGTTGAAGGAGGTAAATTTGGCGTTTTGTTAATTTCGGCATGCTGGTATACGGGAAGACTAAGATAATTCCGTGGTGGGATATTATAGGTCAGTAATTTTTGTATGATTTCTAAAGTTAATATTAAACTATGAGAACCACTTTATTGTCACATGAGAAGAAATAAGTATAACGGTTCATCAATAATAGATAATTTCCAAAAAAGAACGTTAAACATTATTCCTCCAGGGAATGCGATTTCGATTAACTAAGATGTACACTTAGGAAGAAAAATGGAGAAAATTGATAGCATCCTTATCACTACGCAATTATAATGCTATGTTTTTATTTTATTTTTTTATTTTACTTTATGTAAAGGGTAAAAACAAACACAAACTATTTGAAATATTCTATGAACACTATATACGGAATAAGTTTGTGTTCTAATATTTCTACAAAAAAGAAAGAAAAGTAAATACATTTATAATATATCCAATTAAATACAATTCATAAACGTGACAATGTTAATTGAAGTAAGTGAAATAATTTTTTTTTTACAATAAGACATAAATTAAATAAAGCTGCACTTATGGATTACAAGCATCTATGTAAAGCGCTCTATTTAACTAAGTTGGACAAACAATGAATAAAGTAAAATGATAATAACATTACTTATCTGTCTGCTGTGCATAAATTTCACGTAGCCTGTTATTTGCATCTGACCGAAATTGGGGGGCGTGGACTCTCAAGGATGTAAAGTGTCAAGTGTATCTCTTTATTGTATAAGTCGCACAACCGCCGTAAAGGTGCTCTGACACCGGCGTTTGTTCGTGCATTATCGACATGAAATAAGAGATGGCTACGAGTTAGTTTGGGAGTTCGAATTTTTATCTGACTCAGAAGAGTTATAATTATCTTGACAGATGTTGAACATAATCATCAACTCTAAGAATGAGCGTCTATGATAGATGGAATCACATCTATAATTATTAAGTAATACTGTATGCGATAATTTACTGCCACCTACACGATGTTGAAGAGTTTTCAAAATTGTTTATTGTATATTCTCGATACTATGAGAATAAGTGGCATATAGTCGATTCCAGACAACAACAGCGTATTCAAGTTGTGATCTTACAAGAGCATTGTACAAGGTTAAGTATGTTTTAGCATTTTTAAATACCTTGGCCGTTCATAATACAAAGCCAAGCATTCTATAGGTCCTAGATACAATATGCTCAACGTGCAAACTAAAATGCAGTTTACTATCGAAAATGACACCAAGGTCGCGCATGCTGTCAACTTTTTCGAGTGAATTTCCTCCTATCGCATAATTAAAATTTAATTGTCTTTTTGGAAAGATATTTGCTTGCACTTTGAGTAACTTAAATGCAGTTTGTTCTCTTCACAGTAAACATAAAGCCTATCGAGATCAGCTTGCATATTCGAACAGTCATGGATGTCTTTCAGAAGAGTGAATACCTTTTGATCGTCTGCATAAATTAAGAAATTACTAATTCCAAAACACGTACTTATATGGTTAATAAATATAATAAATAAGAAAGGGCCTAATATAGATCTCTGTGGTACACCAGAAGTCACCTGGATATATGGCGATAACAACCCATTTACTTTAATTGCTTGCTGCCTATTAGTTAAATATGAAATAAACCATCTAAGCAAGTTGCCTCTGATACCGTTAAATGCTGGTTTTCGCATCAATGTTAAGTGATCAACCTTGTCAAATGCTTTCTTGAAATCTGTATATATCACGTCAACTTACTGGCTGCGATCTCGGACTCGAACAAGTGCTCAGAGTGAAGTAGTAGGTTAGTGGTGGTAGATCTACCACGAACAAAGCCGTGTTGTTCGGACATAATGTAATTATGGAGTATTGGATATACTCGTCCATGTACTAATCTCTCTAAAACTTTGGGAATTACTGATAAGATTGATATGGGTCTATAGTTAACTATGTTTTGTTTAGATCCACTTTTATGCATTGGTGTTTTGAGCACATTTATCCAACATATAGGAAAAGTCCCATGCTTTTCACATTTATTAAACAAGAGAGTTAAAGGAATGCATATGGTATTTGCGGTATATTTGAGGGAGACTGGTTCAATCCTATCTGGTCTTGGGCCATTGTTCAAGTGTAATGACTTTTCGTTTAAGTGTAATGAATTGCAGATAATTGTTCAAAACATCTGCAATCCTAAATGATATGAAAGATACACTGACGTCATTTAAATTACTGGTAGGTATGTTTTCAAAATTTTTGATGAATTTGTTTATGTCTGGATCAATAGGCTTGAAAGTTGACTGAAAGAACTCTGAGAACATTTGGAAAATTTCGTTTGGGTTATTACTGTCACTTTCGCCGGATGACATAGTCGATGGATAGCAGTTTGTTTCATGTAGTGAAGATATGTAAGACCAGAATCCTTTAAGGTTTTTCTTTATTATTTTCTCTGTGTTTACAACATATGACTGACAACATTGCTTATACAAACGGTTGTAATGATATAGAAGCTCTGAAAATTCATTACAGGCAGAAATGCTGCCATAAGTTTTTCATTTCAACCATGCTCGTTCCTTGTATTTATAAAGTTCCTTGTATTTTGAAAGTTGTATAAGTTCACACAAGCATGCATGCGCGCATACACAAACGCACGCACGCATGTACGCACACACACACACAGATACACCCACACTCACACACGTACACGCACGTTGCTGGTGCGCACGCACGCATGCACACAAGTACGCACGAACACTTAGTAATAATTTATGCAAAGTATGCATAACCGTATATTTTAATGTGTTTTAATCCATAAATATTACGTTTTAAGAGCCAGGCATAAGTCGGTCGATATAAATGAGAACTTAAGGGAAATGAAGAAAAAATTTAAGGTATTTAAACATTACAAGGTTTAATTAAACTTGTTTCTAATAGCGTCTTGATGTACATACTTTATTATTAAACGTTTTCCAATTTGATGAAAAATCATAGACAGATTTATCTGAAAAGTATAACATAAAGCAATTGGAAAACATATATAAATAATAGGTAGATAATTTCCTTACGTTACTGGTTATTGTCAACCGTTCTTAATAATCTTGTCACAAGTTATGATGATGATGATTCTCATCTTTTTTGTGGGAAAAAGTATCTGCCATAAATTTGATCTAAAATGTTTTCAAAGTTACATATATAATTGAATTGCTTTATTCAATGGATTATAACCTGATTTCTAAAATTACTTTACTTTTGGTATCATACAATTCATTTATAAAGTTTCCAACATAAAAAAATAGTAAAATTTGAGCTACTCAGTTTTAAGGGCTGCATACTCAAATAGAAAAACGGGAACGTTTTTAAAATAATTCACTTGTCTGTTAGTTCGTCTGACACAGATGATTTTTTTAGAAATTATGCCAGGTCGAAACTTGAAATTTGTCATAGTGTACTATACTTTACTATACCATATATTTTGTATTTCCTAATTCTTTAAACGTTTTCATATAGGTAGTAACAAAGAAGAAATAATACTACCTCACGTAGTTTCATATTTTCCTGTTTCGTTGCAAAAATGAGGATTTATTTGTTAAAAATTAAATTCCTATAAGAATTAAAGAGATGATAAAAAACATGCTGAAATTTTTATGTATCATGTAACGTAATATTTGAAATGTTTTATGAAGAATATAAAAATATTTTTTCATAATTTTGAATTGCATATTTAAAATGTCGTAGCGCTAGTTCTACTCGTACTTTACAGATTTAAAGTATTATGTTGTTATTAAAATCGGATGTTCGATTGATTAATGAGTGTAGCACTAATGAAATCTAAGCCGCCAATAAGATCTTCAATTTCTTCCTTTTTTGTCTTCCATGATACGTTTATGTACATATATATATATATGTATATATATATATATATATATATATATATACATTTATACACGCACACACACACATTTATATATATATATATATATATGCATATATTCATATTTTGAATATTGTGTAAAAATATATTTTTCATGCATTGCTGCTAACATTTTTCAACGTATGTCATACTTTCACTCCAGTATCCTTGATAAGAAAATCCACCTGAGATCGCATCTACATATGTGGAGATGAAAACTTCCTCCTTGTTACAGCCCGAGGTTAGAAACAAATTGAATTAAAAAAAGAGTGAGAGTTCCATAGGCAACATATGTTTAGACACACCTCAATCGGGATTAGGGATATCCAAGGACACACAAGGGACGAAAATACGTCATGTATGAAATCGTAAACTACACATCTTAACGTTTTTATATTTATGTTCTAACCATACTCACATTATTTCACTTTATTTTTCAATTTACTTCCATTAAAATAAGTACTTAATATAAGGAGAAACAAGTGATATTAAGTAAATTGTAAACTACATAACGAAATATATATGGGGAAATTTTTCAGTTACGACTATAACAATTTCCTTATTTATTTACCATTGGGTGAAATAAATTCATCACGCCATCTAAACACCTTACTCAAACATTACTTCTACGTAGGTAGCCATGATACTTTAAGATTTAAAATTGTCTGCTTGTGGTGGAGGTGAGTGACCGACCAATATTTCTTCTAAGCTAGTACTTTCTCGCCATATCCAAATGTGTATGGAGAGATTACGAGGATGAATTGTTTGAATTTGTAAGGAAATTATAAGATCTAACTTCGTACTGCGGTGTAAATGGAATCACTCCATAGCACAAATAATAACAACCTACCCCAAGCAATGCTGTCTTATTGAGCATGCTTATTGACATTCTGACGTAAAACGGCGATGCATTTCTTGTTTTTAACTCATCCTGAGGAAATTGCAACCTGGCGCATTCGGAATCAGATGATTTTGCAATGAATAAATAGTGAATATCTCAAGGAGGTACAATCATCTAATTTCCGTTTTTGATTTTAAAACTAGAAAACATGGCATATCCGGGAAATGCATGAAAATACAGAAAATACAAACTTTTGAGATTTTTTGCCTTTAATATTTTGATATTAAGTAAATTTCTTCAACCGTGTGTGACCACCCGAACAAATTCACGCATATTCATGTGTACACACTTATGTTGTTAAAACTAGCAAACATACGTAACTGAAGCCAAATTAAATAGCATTCACCGTTACGAGTAACCGTAACGCGGTTGGCTACATTCACTCCTGTTACAGTTACGCTCATGAAATCTCATAAGCGAATAATCTTTTTGCGTTATACATTCTGGGCAGAAATGAGTAAGGCTCTTATCGTCAGTGTTTTCCGAAATAACCATAACAACAATTACTTATATTTTTTTATATCAATATTGCAAATAATTTAGTGAGTAAAGTATATACTTGCACTTACGTGCACTGATCCCCAGTGCACATACAGCAATGAAGCTTTAAATATTAATCAGTATGCATTTATTTAAAAACTTTGAATTATTTAGCTCAATCACACTAATCGAAACCTATCAAATTGTAAAGTATTAGTTATTGCGATAGACATATAAAAAGGATCATAAAAAAAAAGAAATAAGTTGACTTCAATTCTGGATAATTGGAAGAAATATTATTTTAGATTCTTATCGCAGCTAAAAGTAATTTATAAAATATATATCAAGAGGCAAGAAAATCGTTATTATAGAAAATTTACTAAAATTAAAGTATTGTAATTAGCTTTCATAAATATGTATTTACAACATAAAAAAGGGAAAAGAATTTTAAATCGGATATTGAGTTCTTGTTGAATGTTAATGGTTTCGTGTACTTGTTACTTAAAGTTATTGTCTAAATTCGCCAATCAGTACAAATAAAAAACTTCTACTTTTAGTAATGGAAATATTAAAATTCTTTTAAATAAATGAATAACATGCATCAAATACCGATAAAGAAGACAATAGGAAATAATTTCAATAAATGCACTTATGAGAAATGTGTATTTCCCTCAACCTTGATAATTTATGTTTCAACGGTGGCCATGAAACCGTCCGCCCTTCGTATTGAATCCTTAGAAAGCAATTCTCTTCCAAGTTGTGTCATATGATTAATGTGCTTCGGAAGATAAATGAAAAGACAGTTTGAATATGTAACGAAATCTTTGCGATTTAATAAAAGTAAATTTAAAATTTATGTCTATAACCGATAAAATGTAATTTCAAAATATATTATACATTCAAACATTTTGCAATAATGTCTCGCGTATTTAATATTTAATTAATGATTTTAATAGCATTAATTAATAAAATGTAGCCATTAACCTTTCGTTAATACTGGATTACATTCCTAAAATTCCAAATGTTTTATTTCACCCCTACTGATGTAAAATATTAACTCTATGAATTAAAAATCTAACTCTGAATTGAACTGAATATACGAAAAATTACAAATGCATGTTTCTACTAGCCGCCAAACCAGTCTCTTTTTGTTCGACAAGCGTTGGCATGTTAATAATGTTATTCGACGCTAATAAAACTAAAATACTAAATTCTATTACCCTTATTCATACGTTCCTACTCCGAGAAGTTACCATATGATGACCTTGAAAATATTCGCAATAATCTTCTACCGCTTTGAAGAGCTAGCGACTGGATATCGACCAATTAAATTCACACTTTTCTACGCCACTATACCGGTTGGTATGCCACTATATCTTGCCGGTGTGAAATATCTTAATATATCCCAAGATTCACTTAAGTGGTTTAGTTCATATCTCCATGGACGCATGCAATGTCTTAAATCGTCAGATACGTATTTTGAGTGGACTGATCTTACATCTGGTGTACCTAAAGATGGAGTTCTATCTCCTCTCCTTTTCTCAGAATTTATTAATCACGTTGGTAAAAATATTTCTAGCAATTATCATCTCTATGCTGATGACCTCCAAATCTATGCGCACTCAAACCTCCATTCTTTATCAATAACCATCGATATCTTTAATCGAGACCTCGCTTCAATTGGTCAATGGGCTCATGAAATGGGTCTTTGGGTTAACCCAAGTAAGTCAAAAGCTATCATCATTGGTAGTCAAAGACTAACGTCTAAAGTAAACCTACCTAGTTTACCGAAATTAGTTTAATAATACCATATAAGTCAACTATTAATAACCTGGGCCTACTGATCAATCAAAATCTTAGTTAGTGCCCTCAAGTAAATGATGTTAGTCATCGTGTTTTCAACAGGATACACTATTTGAAATGTCTTCAAAATTTTCTACTGCCTAAAATGAAAATCTACCTTTGTCAAATACTCTTATTACCATTAATTGATTACGGAGATGTGTGCTATCCTGATATTAATAAACAATATTTGTGCAAGTTGGTAAGTCTTCAAAATTTATGCATCCGGTATATCATCTTCGGCCTCAGAAAATATGATCATATTTCTGAATACAGATAACTTCTCAAACGGCTTAAGTTCAGTGGTTAACGCCAACTTCGCATACTTATACATCTTATTAATATATTAAAAAATCCTCATAGCCCAATTTATCTTAGTGACAAATTTAAAGATTGGTATGTTCACGGCCTTGGGCTAAGATCTGAAAGTTCATTCAGCCTACTTACTCCTAAACATACCTCTACCGCTTACGAAAAATCCTTCACTGTCCAAGCAGCAAAAATTTTAAATCACCTGGATCATGTCATCAGGAAAATCACGTCCCTAAATATTTTCAAAGATAGTGTGAAAAAGTCCTGCCTCTCCTGAAACTTTTTCCTTTGTGTCCTTGTCCTTCCCTATCTCAAATCATGTCAATATTTTTGTTTACTTACACTTTTGTATTTTTTCATCTAATATACTATAAAAAATTTCATTGTAAAATCTTTTACAGTCTACAAACTAAATTTCAGTACCAATTTTTATGGTTGACTAGAAGAGATTGCTCTTGTAGCAATAAGTCCGTCATATGTACTATACATAAAAGATGATAAATTAATAAATAAGTAAAATTTTATATCCATTTTAAATAGTCCTGCGACGAGTTGAGCGTCCTGCTGCACCTTCGAAAATGACGTTTGATATCAGATGCATCCGGCCGTGGCATTTCTTGGTGAGGCAAGTTTGACATATATCTGGGTAATGACATGACGCGAGTCGGGTAGAGTTTTTCGTGTAATTGCTATTTTACAGTATTTGTGGTTTTAGTGTTTTTCGTGTAATTGCTATTTTGCAGTAATTTATATCAAGTTGTTTCGGCTGATTTATTAGATGAACATAAACATAGCAGCAAAATAAAATTTTGGTTGTAAATAAACTTTAAATATGAAATAAACATCGATGAACTTAGCTTTCTTTGTTTACAATGAAGCTTCTATGAATAAAATTAATTAGTATTAATTCACGAAGTGCAAATTGTCCAAAATTAAGAACAAATCCGCTTTCTCCTTTACATATTTGAAAAAGGTAAGTAGCTTCTAATTCTTAGAGTACAAAATATAATAGAATGAAAAACAATATGTACTGAATATAAATTTATTTCTTCAGGAAAAATGCGGCTGTAATATGATTACAATATTTCAAAATTTTTATTTGTTTGATGATTTATTCATGATATTTTTTTAGCAATTAATATGTTCCTTTCACACGTTTATTTTGTTCATCGCGGTAATATAATTAACGCTGACGATTGTTTTTATTTAGATACACGTATCAAACCGCAACAATGATTCTCCTACTACCCGTACTACAAATCCTCTCCTGTCAACAGGTAGGAAGTGCGGATTCAACATTATAGGTAACGTTACACTTGAGATCAGTAATGCGGCCGATACACTCGCGTGTATCGATATGCTGCGTTGTTTCAATATCACACCGGTCGGAAGTCACGAACCAAATAAATAAAAAAATTGGGTGTGGCTGTGTTATGGCCACGGCTGTGTGTTGTACGTGAATACGTCTATGTGACGGGTTAAGTTTTTTAAATAAAATATTTTTATTTACGTATTTAGGATAAAAGCAAGGAAACAAATAATTATTGTGTTACAATAGCGTATAGGCCGACATAATATATTTTTGATAATATTTTTTTATCTAACATCTTATTATATTCACTTTCACTACTTTAAACTAATGTTTTATATACAATCGATAGATTTTGATGACAACTGACGATTAAAATTTAAACGGACATTTAACGGACAATTCAAAAAACCTAGTGATAACCCCGATTTTGTTATCATTATGTTTTTTGGATTGCCCCCGTATGGTAGCAAATTTAAAGACGTATTCACGTGAAAATTAGCCTGCCGAAATCAGATAAAGACGTGATTGACGGGAATATAATAGCACAATCGTTCCCGGTATTTAAATCAAATAAAAGCATAGATAATGGTTTCACTTTAATCCTTGCGTAATGAGGAAATATGAATATAGCAAGTTCACTCGCACAACACAGTAATGCTACATAGCAATTCGATAGTAAACTAAGGGTTTATTACGTACAATTTAATACTTGATTAAAATGGAATAGTACGCTTAGGAGAATTAGGATGTTTAAGAAAAGATTCATCCATTGATAGCTGAATCCCCTATAGTTCTGTCTTAAATGCCTTAAATTGTTTATTTTCATTACTCCATTTTTGTCTTCGTATTATGAGTTTCATCTCAAGATAGCAAATGATGTACCCCATTTAATATATCCAAAGAACTGATCATATCTTCTCCGTTATAAATATTTTGTGCTCCCTCAGTCCAAAAATAAACAAATTTTCAATAAGCTTTTGTATACCTATGATATATTATATTGGCATACGTGTATATTCAGTGGTGTATAGCATAGAGACGGAATGAAGGAACTAATGTATTTTGATATTCATTTTTCTTATACTTTAAGAGTACTTATTTGAATTCTTAAGAAAACATCGAATGAAGTCAAAGTTTGGATAAAATCAGTTTCAGTGAAATATCCACCTAAATAAAAATAAACAAATTTTCAATAAGCTTTTGTATACCTATGATATATTATATTGGCATACGTGTATATTCAATGGTGTATAGCATTGAGACGGAATGAAGGAACTAATGTATTTTGATATTCATTTTTCTTATACTTTAAGAGTACTTATTTGAATTCTTAAGAAAACATCGAATGAAGTCAAAGTTTGGATAAAATCAGTTTCAGTGAAATATCCACCTAAAATACCAAGTCTTCCAACTCATCTACAAAAACTCCCCTCTTCCTTGTACCATATGTTAAAAAATTAGACGAGTCTAGATACTATATTCCCCGTGCGCGCTGCCTCTATTTAGTGGTGGCCAATTCGATTTTACGCCATTGGTCACAGGTGGTTGTTTTGTTGAACGAGGATTGATTTTCAGATACGCTGTTGTTATATTCAAAATCAAGGTAAGTTCATGAACACATTTTTAAACAGTAATGACCGATTATGTGTTACGCCTTTATTTCAGAAAAAATGCGCCTAAAGAAATTTTAATTTCGAAAACGTGAAGAAACTAGGATCTTAGTAGGCGGATATATAGAATAGATAGGCTCGTAAAGGCTTGAATCACTTACTATGGAAAATTTAAAAGAAGTAAGGTGATTTACATGTCCATATATATATATATATATATATATATATATATATATATATATATATATGATGTATGTTTAATGTATGTTTCTGTATACATATGCATGTAAATTTGTAAATATAAACGAACATACTTAGGTCTATTAAAAGCTGCATACATCTGTTTTGATTTCAATACATAAGGTATTATTGATATTGAATTTGTCGATAGTTCGTGACAATCTTGATGATATAGGACACCATAGGTACAAAAAACGGGAAAATTAAACTTTTTTACAAAATTATCCGATATCAAATAACAACCGAATAGAAGGTGCACTGAAAAGTAAAAAATAAATAAAATACGAGTATTCAGGTGGGAATTTTGCGATAGGGTATCATTTTTGAGGATATGGTACTATCTTTAGATGGCGTAGTATTAACTGATCTAAATCAAAGGAAACTCTTCAATAATCTGCACTGGAAAAATTAAAGCGCTTGAGAAACATTTTACATAGATTACACATAAACAGAGCCGGAGAAAGGTTTCAAAGTAGTAAATCTGATTACAGTGACGACTTATTACACTGACGACTGATTGTTAACTGACGAGTTAATAACATTACATCTGACTAATACCCTTTGCCGTTAAATCACAAATTTTTGCTGAAAACCATATGTAAATGGGTCAAACATTTTTGAAAAAAATGGGAGCATTTTTTTGCCCTAACATATATAACATCTATAATACCTCTTTAAGAACCATAGCCGATTAGCGCCGAATATTTTTGCACAAAACCATATTTAAATCGGTCAAACCGTTTTGGAGATTAATAGGAACATTCGTTTGCAACAAAATATTACAGCACCCCCTGGTGTGCTAACACCATAACACGTATCTGAGAACTATCGCTGATTAGTGCCAAAAATTTGGCAGAAAACTGTGTCTGAATCATTTAAAATATTTTGGAGATACATGGGACAAAGTATTTATAACGGCGCCCCTGGTGAGCAATCGCCGTAAAAACTATCTAAAAATCATTGTGAATGAATCACAAATATTTTACAGAAAGCTGTATTTAAATCGGTCAAATCATTTTGGAGATAAATGGGAACGTTGGATTGTACACATAAACAAATTAACAACCTCTCACCCTAAACACATAGAGCTCCTCCGTTTCTTTGTAGGAAATAACGCGTTATAAAACATGAATGTTCATTCATATTGACCATAGTTAAGTAAGCCTTTTAAAATCACTTTTTGTAGATTATTTTCATTTCAGCAAGATTGTAATTATAAGTTGTTGGAAAACAGTTTATTCTACTAATTTCGTGTATTTATCCTTATTCTAACACAGTGCTTTGTATCAAAAGCCTGTACAACTTTAAATTGATAATAATTCAATGGCTGGAAAATTATAACCTGTCGTTAATGGATTAAAAATTGTAGAAGTAGAAAACAAAACTATGTAAAAGGATGATAATGCTTCAAAATATCGATCATAAAATACTAAAGGCCGAAACAAATGAGAAAAGTTCTATCGTAAAAAAAACTCAATTAGTGTTTTTTAAAAAAAACTAAATTTTAATCATATATTGTTTAATTATTGTTTTACACGATTTTGTATTTTAAGCATCTATTTTCCAATGGTCGTTTCTTTCACGATTCTTTGATTTGAAACTAATATACCCGTTAAATCTTATGAGTCAGGCATTCAGTTGCTTTTGATTCAGGCATCATGCGTTCTTTCTATTAGCTTCAGTAGTTTCACTTAAAGTAAATTGTAGCGTTTAAGATACAATCAGTGGGTGAGGAAATCATTTTCTTGCCGTGGGAAAAATAATATTCAAAAAATGGTTTGACTTAGATGAGGTAACGGACGGAATGTACACATACCATGTATGATTGGCAAATAAATGTATAAATATTACGTTCATTGGACATCTGTTTCATTTATGAGGTTTAAACATTACATAAATAAACTGTGTGAACTTTTACCACTGTGAAAAATGGTTTTCCTGACTAAAACATGAAATAAATATGAAGTTACTTTTTTAACTTCAATTTTGTTAGTAACGATGCAAATCGATATATTTAAAGTTTCTTATTAGAACTTTTTAAAATTAAATAAAATGATTGGAATAATTTTCAACAAAATAAAATTTTTCGTTACTGCACATTATTAACTGCAATGAAGTCATTTAAAATTTTATTACGATCCACCAATGTTATAATGACCACTTCACTAAATGGATATAAAAATATGTAAAATAATGTGTTTTGTTTTTGTGTGAATTAGAAAATACCATTCAAAACCAAGATTAAATTTTGTTTCACCCTTGCCATTCTTTCCTCCCTAGGTGAATAAGAAACCTGATCAAAAGATCATAATTCTTCGCCATGAACATTAGTCGTATATATTTATTTATTTTACATATTTATAAAATAACTATCCGTGAAAATTTCTTAGGAATGCTTTTATTCCATCCTGATTAATTTCATCATTGTTGTTAATGGTTTTTGCCTTAGCTCTTTTACTTTCTTTAAAGATATATAGTCAGTATATGTTACGTTAATGGGTTTAATGATTAAAAATAGTATTAACATCAAAATTGGTTTAACTTAAATAGTAATAATTCCTTAGAACAAAGAAAGAAATAATTTAAACCCTTGTATTCCAAAATACATAAACCACAATCGTAAAATGAGGCTATCACACACATCTGTCAAATGTTGGAATGACATTTTCGTTTAATAATACATAGCATACATCGGATCGCATAAGAGACGATTTTACTCAATATTTGTCCTCTGGAGCGAAAGCACTTGAGACATGCATTCCCGATGCATCTCTATTGACACATGTACCATCCGAAGCATTATAGACTTTTGGCATAAAGCAAGACTGTGAATTTGTTTCTAAATATTTTAAAACCACAAATTAAAAATTTATTGAAGTAAACCATAATTAATATATAACTATATGTGCCAGTAATTTTTGAAACCTAGTTTTGGAAGAAGAAAAAAATGTAAACCTCCAAATGTGAAAAAAAAACAAGGTTTTTTATTAAAAATTAAATGATTCTGTTCTATAAACTGCGAATTCCTTCTTAATAACAATGCATCGTTATCGAGGATCGGAGTGCATTTTTCAGATCTGTTTAATTATTTTAAATCTACGTGGCATCGAAATATTTGTGAAATTAAAATTTCTGTCCACGTGCCAGATATTTGCTTTTCATTTAAGAATAGGCTATCAAAAACAGCTAAAATTTTGTTCGGTCAAAAGGCAATGAATATAGTACACAATAAACTAAAAATATAGAGAAAACAACGTTTTAGATAAAACGTCTTTTTAAGGTTAATACCTCATGAAGAATGAAAAAAATAGGCTATTAAATAGTATATTAAATGAGAGTAAATATGTCATCGAGTTTGGCATACCCAGTTAGAAAAAAGCACCTCCTTCTCAAGAGAAAAGTCAGGTTGAAATCATTCGTATGGATTTCACAATAATGTGAAAAAGCTTCCGTAGTAACTTGAATATTTTCAGCGATTAGATAAATATGAGTTTCAAAATATATCCAGAATTTTTATGTTAAAGTCACTTAAAGAAAAAAAACATAAAATGTTCAACACAAACAGCATACTTTTCAATACTATATAAACTAATACCTTCTTTATAATTTCATACTCTACTTCCCACATTTGTTCATCGTCGCATATTATTTACCTTCTGCCAACAGTCAATATCAAAACGGGATATTCATTTTGGTCCGAACTTGCACCATAAATTAATTTGTGTCAACAGGCGGACGAGGGTATTTCATCTAAGCAGCTCGTATCAATACTGCTACCGGTAAAGAGGCGGATGTCAACTCGCTATAGATCAAACCGTTAATAGACCATCGACCTGTTGACCGAAGCTACGAGCCAGTGAATAAAGAGGTTTTGGGGAAATTGCAGCTCTAAGTGACTAAATAATACGTATTGGTAATATTACGCAATGAAACTGCCGGTAATTACTATTCTGACACTGGTGTTTTATAGATCAAGGATTTTATAATACTTTCGTTTCTTTGGGATATTACGAGGACATACGGTATTATGAACCGTATTCTTTATATCGTACATCGATACAATTTTATTTCCTTTCAACATTTCTTTGTGTAGAAATATTAATATTAATAGTGTAAGTTAAAACTCCAAAAATTTGGAGAGAGAAAATTTTAGAAATTATTTAACTGATATCAATATAACGTTTTTAAGGTGAAAAATGTTTTAGTTTTGATTAAGTGTAGTTACAAGCAGTGAATAAATTCTCACAACTTTACATCGTGAGCAGATCGTGTAATGATGTATTTTGTAATTACGGATTTGAATCTGAAAAAATATAATTTATAATTTTAACTAGTACTCGATATATAAAAAGTTAACTTTTACGTTATAAATCCGAATCGAAATAAACTGTCACGTGAAACTATATTATTTGCGCCAAATTATTACTATCGGTGGAATTGTATAAAACGTGTGTAACGTTTGTCGTAAAGCATATTTTATGAGAATACCCATAATTATTAAAATTCAGTTGAAATTGCTTTAACATTTAATCGAAAATTTAATCAAATTCACCACAAATTTATAATTATCAATTAGATTGTTCTTAGACATTCGTATACGACATACTTATTCTCATTAAATAAAAAAAATTTAAAAATTATAAATACGTTTAAAAAAAAATTAGGAAAATATTATCGTATGGCTGAAACGTATTTTATTAGAATTAATTTAAATACTCATATTAAAAAACTGGTAACAAGATAACTAAATTCTCAATTAGACTACTTACGCACATATCGTGACACTTTTAAAAGAAATATATAATTAGTGACCTAGTATAAGTAACATTTTTATGAAAAAGAAACGAATACAAGACGCAGTGTTGTTAATGTTTAAATAAATAATACGTTTTCAAGTAAGACATGAAATTTAATTATACAGAAAATGAAATTGTTAGAGCTAAATTATGTCAATTTATCACAAATTATTGTAAAATTGTATCTGCTTCACTTAACATTAACACTCTGTTTCAAATCACGGAAAAAAATTGTCATTTTAATTGATATTGTGAATAAGAAATGAAAAAAATAGGCGTTTTAATAGTATTGAAGTTATGATTTCTTTTTTTTTTTTTAATTTTTACTCCATTTATATAAATCACTTTATTCGGAAACGCACAACCACATAAAAATTAGTATGGGAGTAGAGTAGTTGTATAGGAAGCGCGCAATGAGAGATTTTTGTGCTTATTTTCAGTTTCTGCTACTGTTTAAACTTGACGTTGATTTTTTCTGTTTTCAAAAGAAAAATTTACATTTAAAAAAATTATATAGTGATTTTCATTTTTTCATTGTCTGACCTTGACTATTTAGCGTGCTTACTGATTGGGAAACTACTTTCCTGTATCTGTGGCTGAAAATCAACGTGACTTTTTTACTCTCTATACACCATATGAATACGCTATGATTCATTATTTTTATGGCATCGCAAGAGGTATTTTGCGAGAAGCTGCTAGATTATATCCTAAACTTGGCCAAAATCAGGTCGAACCAGCAAACAGGTGCTTTACAGACCACCGGGTTTTTGGAAGGCGTTATTTTAAAGGGTGGTTCCAGGCTTTCGTGGTCAAGAACCGTGGCCGACATAATCCGACCACTTGTCGAAAACGCACGAGTATCCTATGATCGTTAATTGAAATAATTATTTATACTAACGATCTAGACGTATAGAGCAGTAATAGGGTGTGTGATGTGATCTTTCTGATATATGTACAACATAAAAGCGCTATGTCTAGCAGAGTAGTTTTACCTGAACACATTTTGTATGTATTAAGGCTAATAAATATTGATTCGCAAATAATTTAGTTAAATTTGTGTTGAATTTACTTTGATAAAAGAATTACACTTAGTTTTGCTTAAATTGCGATTATAAAGGAAATTTCATATTTGGGGATGTAGTGATATGATGTTTAATGTCTGAAGTTTTTGCAATAGTTATTTCACTACATTTTTTGTTTAGACTAGCACCATATCCTAAGGTAGTTTTTAAGACCATAAGCAAAGATCTCTAGTTGTACAGATTTTAGTATAATATTTTTTTTAAATGTAATTGTTTTTATTTAAAACAGAAAAAAGTCCACCTAGCAGCAGCTAAGAAAGTCGCCCATTATATAATTGATACATGACTATTCTATTTACATAACAAATCTCATGTAATTCAGTGTAATGGTTTTAGAACAAAAATGATTTGTGGGACTGGAGTAAAGAGTCTTCAAAAGAAATAAAAATAAACATATCTTCTAAACTATTTATTTTTGTAGAATTTATGTTTTCTTGTAAATAAGTTATCACCATTTTCTCTATCTGAAAAAATTGTACAAAATAAATGGGCTAATTTATGTATAAAAATATTCCAATTTTAATTATTTCACAATTTCATCTGAACCGTTTTTACTTTTCTAGTATTGCAGTATTAGTTCAAGTAGACGATTTCAATTATAACAATTATATTATAATCTTGTAGATATGACACGATATTAACGCAAGATAACGCGGGTGTTGAATAAAAGTTTATATTTCCATTCATGTGTAGTTTCAAATAAAGATCTTACTTCAATGCTTAACATGTTTTACTACTATAATAAGAGTAATTCAAATGAAGAACGACTTTAACTAGAATATTATATTCAAAGTACATTAAAACAGGGTGATTTGTTCACGCCTTGAATGTATCCTCTTTGCGGCCTTTATAGTATTTACTACGTGGCTATAAAATAATTACATTAAAAATACCTAGATTTAATTGAACGAGACTTTTCTTCGATTCAAATGTCTCATTCAATATTGTGTCTAGAAGACTTGAAATGTAGTTATTGAAGGAAAAATATGGTAGAAAAAAAACTTCGCCCTTTCCTTTCTAGAATTTTCCTTTAGTTCCACTTTTCTGGAGGAACACTCAGACTGTAATGTTTCCAATTCATTGAGGAGATTTTCTTGAACACTAATTGAAAGTTTACCTGATCATTAAATTAAAGAATTTTTATATAAAAATATATTTTTCATGTTAGTTCTTTCGCTATTTGTGATCTATTAACGTTGCATTTAAAAAAAAATTCTTTTAAAATTGACATACATAATGAAGGAAAAATATATATTAATTTGACGTATGTAAAGAAAGTCCTATTTATTCATTTTTAAAAAATACTTTTCGAACTCTTTAAAAATTATATTCCTTTTGTAACCGATATAATATTTTTCTGTCAATCGATGAATGAATTTTAGATAAATAATTCTCTTCATTGTTTAACTTTAAGATCCTGTCAAATAGCTGACTTTTTTAAGAGCTGTAGTGGTGCATTAAAATTCGATTTTGTAGATCTAACAAATGGAAAAGTTTTAAATAAGTATCAGCTAGTGACTTTTATTCATATGTGGTTTTTATATTTACAAAATAGAGGTATATGGTTTAACATGTATGAAATATGAAGTAATATGTATTACCAATCATTGTTAAGGTGGAAAATGTTTCATTTGAAGTATACTCGTCTTGATTAATTTTGCTTTCTCCTACATTTGATTGTTACCAAATGGTTTTTAGTTTATCATTGCAATTTATTTGTTTAAACGCTATGATCAAATTACATGTTTGGGTGGATTTAGAATTCATAAATTTCATGTAATATTTCACATATAGTCCTATGCACTTAAGCTTGAAAATGTAAATATGAAGAAACCAATTTAAAATAGTTGAATTTGTAATTTTTTTAGGAGTTTCCTTAAGCAAAAAGCAAAACGTTTAACCATTAAAGTTCCCGCTTTTGTTTTTTAATTTTTTTCGGATACTCCCAGGCAAATTAAGTTTTTGGAGTATACTGGATTTTTCAACAGCAAACTTGCATTATATTTTAGAAAATAATTTATTTTTTATCTACATTATACAACAGGTATAGTAAAGGTCCTCGAAAAGTAGGTATTGAACTATTTCAGGTGTAGAAAAAGTTTAATTAGCCAATGCCCGTCCGTAGTCCTTCGATCATTCAACGCCGAGCCTCCCAATAGCGTCCAACAATGTTAGTGACATTGTCAAGGCATTTCAAAGTCTTACAAGTACGAAGATAGTCACCATCCATTGGCGCACAGTCGCATAGCGGGCAAATCTCATCATCAGCCAAGCTGATTCTGTGGAGATGAACCTGTAGGTAGTTGTGACCGGTAGTAAATCTAAAACGAGCAACAGTCTCTGCCCTCTCTAGGTGTATTGCAATTAGCCCCTTTACGGAGAGCATATCCCACTTTTTGCCAATGTTTTGTTTTTTTGGTCTTAAAAGTGGTGTCATTTATAATTGAGTTAATCAGGTTTTTTGTCCTATGGAGTGTGATGGGTATGTCAGGTTGGTTAACTCAGCCCACTGCTTAGCCCTGATGTGGGCCTTTTATTGCCAGGAATTCCTACAGGGCTCGGTACCCACTGCAAAGCTACCACCCGTCCATGCCTGATAAGCCTCGGTAGCTTCGCACGATACATAATAGTTTACAAACAATCAATTGGAGCCTTATTGCTGAGCATAGAGATTGCAGCCCAGGAATAAACTAGAAATATTACTTTCGCAGGTGCTAGGTCCATGGCTATATAGTGATAATAACTGGCTTGAACCAAACCTCACCACCGTAGTTGCTAACATTTTTTCTCGCTGTCAGTGAGTCTTCAAACAGTCAGCAGAACCACCCTGTTCCGACTTCTTTTGTTTCAGACAGATACGAACAATCTGTGTAAAAATAAAACCACTCATTTGAAGGATATCTGGTCTCCAGAGGACATGATTTGAGTTCTTCAGGTATGGTAACTGTTTTGTCTACCGTAATGTTTTTAAGGTCGGGATGTCTGAAAAGAAGAGCTGGTACAACTGTGGTGTAATATTGTCTAGGGTCACAGCAATCATTCAACACCGAGAAATGGAACAGATAAATTAGAGTCAGCATATGTTAAAGTTAAGGTCTGGGTGTTTAATCGTTGGGTTGCTTTTTTATACCTACCTCAGTAATTTCTATTCACTCGCTTTGTCCTTTCCCAGACCTCCCTAGTAAATTTGTCCCTGCAGCTGTTCAGATATATAATACCAGTTTGGAGTTGCATTGCTGTATAGGAGTTGATACTGCCTCATCAGTTATTGTCACCAAGGGCATTGTTCTGAACGATATCATACTTGGCAAGACTGGGCTTACTTGCTATGAGACGAATTCACTACCTCAATTCATAACTGCACGCGTATATATTTAATACCATGTTATAGTACGTCTTGAGTAGCTACCATTTGGTAGTCGCACGCCTTTTCAGGAGATTCACGCACGCATTTGAGTTTTTCAGCCGCCTTTGTAATGTGTAAGCTCCAGGAGAGCTCGGTGATAAGGTTATTACCGACATATTTCGACAGACAAACTTGCCGAAGAAACAAGACTCTATAGCTTAGATTGATTGGGTGTTTTTTGTCGACAGTCGACATGGTAAAAAGCTGGGCAACAATCTCCTAAACAATTGCTTGCATTTTGTTAAAGCCGGAGCATGTTTAGAGGTTTAAAAATACTTTATATAGGGCCGTCGCAAGGGTGCCACTGCCAGTAGCCCAAAGTAGAACATCATCTGAAAAGAATTATACCTTTGAATGGCCAAACTTAGGTAATCTATCATGATGTTGAAGACAAGACAGCTTAACAAGGACCCCTATGGCAGCCGTTGGCGCAGCAAATCGTAAAGAGAGGTGGCTTTGAGAAACTTGCACCAAATGATGCACTGTGAGAGGATGCTCTCTATTCACTTCAACATGTTTCCGTTTACTCCCTGCTTTTTAAGCTTGTGAACAAGCAAGCGACACGAATTTTTTTCTTATGTGACCTTAAAGTCCACTAGTACAGCAAGTGTTGATTGTCTTTTACGGAAGCCACCTTTAACGGCCTGAGTAACATTTACCACCTGGTCTATAGTGGATCTATGTCTACGAAATCCTGCTTAACAGTCACCACTCTAGTATGTCTTGTTAGATTGATCCCTCAAAAAGATTTTTACAACCAGCGGGCAACGGGTTCTAAAAACCAGCGGGCAACGGGTTCTAAAATATGATTATTTGCTCTTAAGCCCGGATTTCTCACTTCATATCAAACTGAACATTATTATATGCTCTATAGCCAGGAGTTGGTACGAGCTACTTCTCGCAGTCAGTTCTCTAAAAAAGAGGAAATCTGCCGGTCCTGATTGGGTCTTCTCTGAGTTCATTACGAACCCGTTGCCTAGAGTGGTGACTGTTAAGCAGGATTTCGTAGACATAGATCCACTATAGACCAGGTGGTAAATGTTACTCAGGCCGTTAAAGGTGGCTTCCGTAAAAGACAATCAACACTTGCTGTACTAGTGGACTTTAAGGTCACATAAGAAAAAAATTCGTGTCGCTTGCTTGTTCACAAGCTTAAAAAGCAGGGAGTAAACGGAAACATGTTGAAGTGAATAGAGAGCATCCTCTCACAGTGCATCATTTGGTGCAAGTTTCTCAAAGCCACCTCTCTTTACGATTTGCTGCGCCAACGGCTGCCATAGGGGTCCTTGTTAAGCTGTCTTGTCTTCAACATCATGATAGATTACCTAAGTTTGGCCATTCAAAGGTATAATTCTTTTCAGATGATGTTCTACTTTGGGCTACTGGCAGTGGCACCCTTGCGACGGCCCTATATAAAGTATTTTTAAACCTCTAAACATGCTCCGGCTTTAACAAAATGCAAGCAATTGTTTAGGAGATTGTTGCCCAGCTTTTTACCATGTCGACTGTCGACAAAAAACACCCAATCAATCTAAGCTATAGAGTCTTGTTTCTTCGGCAAGTTTGTCTGTCGAAATATGTCGGTAATAACCTTATCACCGAGCTCTCCTGGAGCTTACACATTACAAAGGCGGCTGAAAAACTCAAATGCGTGCGTGAATCTCCTGAAAAGGCGTGCGACTACCAAATGGTAGCTACTCAAGACGTACTATAACATGGTATTAAATATATACGCGTGCAGTTATGAATTGAGGTAGTGAATTCGTCTCATAGCAAGTAAGCCCAGTCTTGCCAAGTATGATATCGTTCAGAACAATGCCCTTGGTGACAATAACTGATGAGGCAGTATCAACTCCTATACAGCAATGCAACTCCAAACTGGTATTATATATCTGAACAGCTGCAGGGACAAATTTACTAGGGAGGTCTGGGAAAGGACAAAGCGAGTGAATAGAAATTACTGAGGTAGGTATAAAAAAGCAACCCAACGATTAAACACCCAGACCTTAACTTTAACATATGCTGACTCTAATTTATCTGTTCCATTTCTCGGTGTTGAATGATTGCTGTGACCCTAGACAATATTACACCACAGTTGTACCAGCTCTTCTTTTCAGACATCCCGACCTTAAAAACATTACGGTAGACAAAACAGTTACCATACCTGAAGAACTCAAATCATGTCCTCTGGAGACCAGATATCCTTCAAATGAGTGGTTTTATTTTTACACAGATTGTTCGTATCTGTCTGAAACAAAAGAAGTCGGAACAGGGTGGTTCTGCTGACTGTTTGAAGACTCACTGACAGCGAGAAAAAATGTTAGCAACTACGGTGGTGAGGTTTGGTTCAAGCCAGTTATTATCACTATATAGCCACGGACCTAGCACCTGCGAAAGTAATATTTCTAGTTTATTCCTGGGCTGCAATCTCTATGCTCAGCAATAAGGCTCCAATTGATTGTTTGTAAACTATTATGTATCGTGCGAAGCTACCGAGGCTTATCAGGCATGGACGGGTGGTAGCTTTGCAGTGGGTACCGAGCCCTGTAGGAATTCCTGGCAATAAAAGGCCCACATCAGGGCTAAGCAGTGGGCTGAGTTAACCAACCTGACATACCCATCACACTCCATAGGACAAAAAACCTGATTAACTCAATTATAAATGACACCACTTTTAAGACCAAAAAAACAAAACATTGGCAAAAAGTGGGATATGCTCTCCGTAAAGGGGCTAATTGCAATACACCTAGAGAGGGCAGAGACTGTTGCTCGTTTTAGATTTACTACCGGTCACAACTACCTACAGGTTCATCTCCACAGAATCAGCTTGGCTGATGATGAGATTTGCCCGCTATGCGACTGTGCGCCAATGGATGGTGACTATCTTCGTACTTGTAAGACTTTGAAATGCCTTGACAATGTCACTAACATTGTTGGACGCTATTGGGAGGCTCGGCGTTGAATGATCGAAGGACTACGGACGGGCATTGGCTAATTAAACTTTTTCTACACCTGAAATAGTTCAATACCTACTTTTCGAGGACCTTTACTATACCTGTTGTATAATGTAGATAAAAAATAAATTATTTTCTAAAATATAATGCAAGTTTGCTGTTGAAAAATCCAGTATACTCCAAAAACTTAATTTGCCTGGGAGTATCCGAAAAAAATTAAAAAACAAAAGCGGGAACTTTAATGGTTAAACGTTTTGCTTTTTGCTTAAGGAAACTCCTAAAAAAATTACAAATTCAACTATTTTAAATTGGTTTCTTCATATTTACATTTTCAAGCTTAAGTGCATAGGACTATATGTGAAATATTACATGAAATTTATGAATTCTAAATCCACCCAAACATGTAATTTGATCATAGCGTTTAAACAAATAAATTGCAATGATAAACTAAAAACCATTTGGTAACAATCAAATGTAGGAGAAAGCAAAATTAATCAAGACGAGTATACTTCAAATGAAACATTTTCCACCTTAACAATGATTGGTAATACATATTACTTCATATTTCATACATGTTAAACCATATACCTCTATTTTGTAAATATAAAAACCACATATGAATAAAAGTCACTAGCTGATACTTATTTAAAACTTTTCCATTTGTTAGATCTACAAAATCGAATTTTAATGCACCACTACAGCTCTTAAAAAAGTCAGCTATTTGACAGGATCTTAAAGTTAAACAATGAAGAGAATTATTTATCTAAAATTCATTCATCGATTGACAGAAAAATATTATATCGGTTACAAAAGGAATATAATTTTTAAAGAGTTCGAAAAGTATTTTTTAAAAATGAATAAATAGGACTTTCTTTACATACGTCAAATTAATATATATTTTTCCTTCATTATGTATGTCAATTTTAAAAGAATTTTTTTTTAAATGCAACGTTAATAGATCACAAATAGCGAAAGAACTAACATGAAAAATATATTTTTATATAAAAATTCTTTAATTTAATGATCAGGTAAACTTTCAATTAGTGTTCAAGAAAATCTCCTCAATGAATTGGAAACATTACAGTCTGAGTGTTCCTCCAGAAAAGTGGAACTAAAGGAAAATTCTAGAAAGGAAAGGGCGAAGTTTTTTTTCTACCATATTTTTCCTTCAATAACTACATTTCAAGTCTTCTAGACACAATATTGAATGAGACATTTGAATCGAAGAAAAGTCTCGTTCAATTAAATCTAGGTATTTTTAATGTAATTATTTTATAGCCACGTAGTAAATACTATAAAGGCCGCAAAGAGGATACATTCAAGGCGTGAACAAATCACCCTGTTTTAATGTACTTTGAATATAATATTCTAGTTAAAGTCGTTCTTCATTTGAATTACTCTTATTATAGTAGTAAAACATGTTAAGCATTGAAGTAAGATCTTTATTTGAAACTACACATGAATGGAAATATAAACTTTTATTCAACACCCGCGTTATCTTGCGTTAATATCGTGTCATATCTACAAGATTATAGTTCAAAAATATGACAGAAGAGTAATCTTAAAAAGTACATGTGTGTATATTTATGTAAGTGTAACTTCATAAATTAAGACGGACATAGCGAGTCTTAAAATATTCCTAATTTTTAAATATTTCTAGCATATTTTAAGAGAAAGTCGTTATTTATGTAAACCCGATATACAGTCATTCGGCATATTAATATAGATTAAGATCTAAATGGGCACTAATGGCAATAATATTTGCTGATATTTAAACCGTTTATTATATAGAAATAGAAATCGCAATCATTTTTTCAAATGTAAAATATTTCATGAAGTTATCATTTCTATAAATGTTTATATATTTTAACGAAATTTTGGAAAAATTGAGAAGTTGTAATAAATTAGCAAGTAACTGCAACAGGTATATATTGGTGTCCCATAGTAATAATTAATAAAACTTATTTTGTAAACTTTTTCAATGTTAAAATAAAATAATTAATATGTTTACATGTTGGCACAAAGAGGACACTTCTTAAAAGGAAACTCGTATTGCTCAGCTTTCTCTTTGCTCACCACATCTGATGTTTAGTTACGTGGTGCAATAGGCGTATATCAAATCAGATATCGATATCATGCTATTGCACAGCGATTGCAAGATTTGATTTCTGATTTTTATTTTCCGTAAAAATTGTTTATAAAATTTCCATTACATATTTTCGTCGATACAAGGCCATTTCAAAATTATGAAAAGTTTGTATAAGTAGACGGTCTTAACAATTTACGTGGTTGCCTTTTTGTTTGTTGTCGACAAATCATTAGAATATTTAAGTTCATCTGCAGACTATCCAGGGAATACATAATAAAAAATGGTTAAAGAAAAACTTTAGAATAATGAAGAAATGTAAGCAGTTAGTCCTAGATTTATTTACTTGTATACATAAAATTATCATTATTATTAAACAATTATTATTATTATTAATCATATAACTCATTATTATTATATATTAATATAACTCATTATTTTTAATAATCATTATTATTAAAAAATTATATATTTTTGTTCTTATTAATCAACTTTGACGTACCAAGGAAGTATTTCGTATAGATATCTAAGTATAGATGCAAGTTCGTCGTATATTTACATGTATATAACTAAAAAAACAATTGATTGTACTGATATTTGGCAAAAAATATTTTTTAAAAATGCTAGTGCAAACGTCTGAATTATTGAACAAAATTGCTATGACACTGGATAAAAGGAAATTGTTGTAAAACTTTTAATATAAAATGTTAAATATTAAAATCAAACTATTATAGTACACGTAATAATTTCATAAATTTTTGATTAATAAATAACAATTTCAAATATGTTTAGTTTACTGCAAATAGAAGAACGAAATCCACCAGAAATTGTATAATAGCTGAAATGCACTTAGACAAATGAAGATACTTCAATTTTTTCCAAAATAAAGTTATTTATATTATATTGACTTCCTTGCAACAATATTCATTCTCCTTACTGTCTTATAAGTGAATGTACCTAATTTAGGGGACGCAATGATATTCTCAGTAAAAGACACGATGAAAATATTAGTAAAAACTATATTTTATACCTAGAGATGGACGGGATTTTCAGCTAAAATGCTTCATGGAGGAGAGAGACAATAAAAACTTGATTAAACGGATCTAAACGGGACCACACAGTTTATGGAAGCCCCCGTATCTAAATGTAACAATAAAAACATTGTATTCCCAACGCGGCAATGCAAAATTTCTGTTCGCAACACGAAGCAACTTGAAGAGTCTTAAGCACAATGCGCGCTTGCATTTAGGCAATGAACGATTGTAACCACTGTGGCGCAAACTTTGTTAATTCAAGCCCTTTTAACATTAACTCGTGATATTAAGTTATGAATACAGCAGAGAAAACACAGCCGTATATGCATAATGGACGAATATATTATTGTACGTACATACTGTGGAATGATCATAATCGTTCTTGTTTGTACGCACATATTAAACTCGAATTTGACAAGTTACCGGAGTAATAAATACCTTGTGACGTACACGCCGTGACCCCATCTTTATTAGGATAATCTAGTTAACGCATGGTAGCGGTTTCTCGAGATATTCCATGTTTTGAGGTATGTTTGAGAGGAAAGGTATTATACCTTTCCTATTTTTTATATATATTCTTTTTGCTGGTTTCCTATATTTTTATATATATATATGTATATATTATTTTGCTCTTCATGCTTTTTGATTTGGTGACGTGAACCGTGAATTAGTATTTGAAGAAGAAGGTGCTGTTGGAAATAAGAAACATTTGTACGTAAATAAGAAAAATTTGATACCGGTCATGAATATTCATTGACTTTATTTGTGACATAAACTCAGAAATATGAGAACACAAACTTTCGCTCGCTACAAAATGGCTCGTCGAATTAGGGTTCCACAAGATAGTATTTTTTATATTGTTTTTGGGATATAAGCTATACGTGTCAGATTTAAGGATATCATCTGAACAATTGAACTTGGAAAGTAGAAGAAATGAACAAATAAACAAAACATATTTTAACATGTACATACAATATTTATTAGGATTATTTAGTAGCGTAATTTAATTGTAAGACGTAGCTTACTAATAGGGTATTTGACTATTTTCTTTATTACTAAAATTGTATAATTACAACATTAAAAAAAATATACGATACTTTGGACTTTTCATTACAAAGTTATAATGACCTAAAATTGACGAACTACGATTCTCGCGAAAACGCTCCACACAAAACACGACTGACCTATGACGTCATTGGCTGTTGTTTAGCATTCATTATAAGAGAGTTTATTGATAATATTTTTAGTATCTCGATAAATATTGAGTTTAAGTTTTACATTGCATATTATTATTTTCTCGTTTTTTATGTGGAAACTAAATTTATAATGAATTTTTCAATTTAATGAACAAAAAATTTACACTTTTTCTATTTAAAAATTTCGACAAATTGTTATACGCATTATTTTTTTCATCACAAGGTTTTTTTGAAACCAGTTTTAAAAAAAAAAGCAGTTTTAAAACATTTCTCCAAAAAGTATCTGCATCAGTTAAATGTCTTACCTTTTCAATTATATTTTTACCTCAATAAAGGTACACTTAGAAAAAGCGGAAGTGTACAATCAATTTTTCATATCGACGAAATTTTATAGATTATTTTTAAGAATATAAAATATTGTCACTTAGAACTGGAAATGTAATATTGGTTCCTCTCTGAATGAGTAATATATATTTAAAGCAAACTAGAAAATCGTCACATTTATCACTTTAGAAGTACATAAATATGAAACTAGATATTATATTCGATTAGAATTGGGGTGCGCGCGAACCTACCAAAAGATATTTATTGCACGATTACGTTAGATTTAGAGTTAAATATATCCTTCTTTGCCACATGCGGTGAACCAGATTGAATTCGATAGAAACCTCTAGAGTTACTGATATTAATATCGGTAACTCACAAACTTGACAGGAGTTATTAGGGTTTTAGATTTTTATTTCAGGAAAAACTGTTTTTTTTATCTTCACTGTTACAAAGGAGCATTGAGACCCATATGGTCCCATATGGAGATCCATATGGCTTATAATTCTTTTATAAGTTTTTAATAGTACAGTTTTCATGTTCGACAGCTCTCCTGTTACCAATGTATATTTATTTTAATGATAGAAAATGTTTAACTAAATTGTAAATCTCACCTAACTGATTAGCAGTGTCTCACTTTTAAATGAGTTAATACAGACAGGCGATCAACAGATTGAAACATGAAAAACCTACTGATTTACATTACTAAAGTTATGTTATTTACAGATATCTACCAGATTTATCATTTGGCACTTTTCCATATTCTTAGTTACGTGTGTCCATAGTAACCCTTTACTTCCTCGGCACAAACCAGAAAATGAAATTACATGCGGATTTATTTCAAGGGGCACCCTTAAAATAAATTCGTACTAGATTGATATAAAGTACATATGTATAGGGCGTTTTATTAAAATTATTTAGGCTTAAAATATACACCTGAAAAGAACCCTTTGCGGGTTTACAAGTTTAACGTAACTCAGAATTAGTAACTAAATTTTTTATAATGTTTCTTTGTGGTATTACTTTAAAATATAGCGGTAAATGAATTAAATTTGCACCCACATCATGTTCTGAAATGAAAAAATATACAAGGTTTTTTATCAAAGCATAAGTGATTTTTCAGCAATGTAAGTGTGGAATCCCCATATTGCGAAATTTGCTAACTTTTTTTTTATTAATTATACTTTAATTATTTTAAATAAACTGTAATACTAATATTTTGCGTGGTGAATTCGACTGGCGAATAGGGCGAGAAATTTGACAAAAAATAGAAATAACAAATAATGGTAAGAAAGTTAGCTCTACTTTAGAGGTAATAATGGAAATGTCAATATGTTAACTATATCTTGCCTGCTCCAGATGTCATGTGTATTTTAAAAAAAAATAATTTATAGTTATATATAACTTATATCTTATCCAGTGAGAGTAGTGGAGTAGCTCTACGTATTTCAAAACCGTTAAAAATAATTTTCATTTGTTTTAAGCTTTTACTTAGTGATAACTTTTGCAGTCATAATTAAAATTGTCGTCTTTAATAAATTATTAATTCTTTATTGTCGCTAATATTAAATTAAAAAAGTCTTATAGGTATTAATTTTTTACGTGATTATATCGTATGTACGCGCACGTGCCTAGCACATATTACTTAATAATAGTTCTATAAAGTTTGTGACAGGAAATAATTTTCCGTCAACATAAAATGAATTTATCCCTATTTAGTATTGGCTACTGATAATTTAGTTTAATAATAATCATCATGGAAACATTTTGGCGACATATTGCATTTTATTAAGATACATTAAATAATTTAAACTTATAAAATTCGTTTACGCATTTATTTTATGATTGTCACTACCTAATAAAAATTCCTCTTTCATATATTTTATTTTTCTTAATCGTTCTTTCAATATACTATACTTTAGAAAATAAAACGTATCATAGCTTTTATATTTTTGTGTGTATACTTAAAACTGTTTACAATCAGTATAAAATAAAATCGTAAATAAAATAAATCGCTCTTTTTCAACTCGGCGGCTGTCTAGAATTTAAAATAATTTCTTCTCTCATAGTTTTTACATCTATAAATATTTTGTAAAAACTATTTACTTATATTCCGTGCTTAAAAGTTAAAAATGAAATGTTCATGCTGAGGCTGCGGTATTTGTCGGTCCGTATGTCACTGCTCTTTTTGACGATTATAGTACTTATTCATGTCAACGACTTGAAATTTGACATAGTTTTGGAAGTTATTGGTTTGCATCTCTTTCTTGTGAAAGGATTTTGAAAATATTTTTACTTTTAGTCATAATGGGGACAGAAATAGTGGCTGAAATTTAAAAATGGTGCAGCGAGGTCAATTTGGCTATAATATGAAGATTTAAATGGGTAAACAAATATATGTTTACACATTTCAAAACTTTTTTTCTCTGAGCTTCATCGTTTACCAAAAACATACAAAAAACCATCCCATTCAGATTGATGGTAGATTTTTTTAATACTAAATATTTAAAACCACTATTAAATAACTGATCTACAAAGTTTGAGATAAAAGTGAGGTATGTGTACATACAATTTTATTAAGTAATATAATTATTATAGACGGTATACTTGGTCTCCATGAAGTCACGAAAGAGAAAGATGAAAAGGATATTTGATCCTCTACTAAAATACTCGTATATAAATACACAACTATTACATTTACGTCATTCACGCCGCAAGGTTTTGAACGAAAGTTATAATTTAATGAAATTTATAAGGATGAGCTGTAGCCAGATGTCTCTGAAATTGTCAACTATGTGGTTGTGGGTACCTTCTCTTAGGAATTGAAGAAGCTTCAGAAAATTTTCATTATATTTGTCTTGATGAAAGTAACAAGGCGGTTTTTGGAAAACAGCCCATAATACTAAAAGAGATTTGTAAATTACCTTCTTCATATTCTCATCTATTTTTTTTAAAACATGGTAGTATATACGATCACACACACCAGCTTGGTTTCCTCAAAAATGCAATTATATTTGGTTCTAGGTGTTTCGATTATTTCCATTTTAGTTTCATTTATTTATTTGCGTATCTAAAAAGTTAAATGTCACATGAAAGAAAATTATTTATGAAGTTTTGAAAAAATACTGCTGATGCTACGCGTCAATGGGCAAAATAAATTTCGTAAAGTCTTTCATTACCTGTATTGTCGGCAATCTTAATGAAAACATAATACTGAAAAAAATTGTGTGAGGAAAAAATAAAAACAATAATTGTATTTAAGATAACCTAAAATTCGTTTTTGAATTAGCACTTTGATGGACGAAAAAAATTCATGACGACGATATCCCTATTCCTGCAAAGTGATGCAGCTCTATTAAACCGACACTTAATTGACACCTAAATGTTTTCTTTAATTAATTATAAATTTAGTTTTATAACAAAAATAAGACAATTCTATATTTTAGCAATAGCCTTATAATTCTTGGTCATAAATTTGTAATAATTATGTTTTACGATGTTATCTTGGTATCTAATTTATATAGGACGACCCTATACACCAAAGGAGAAAAAATAAATATTAATTTATATGCCGGCGAGATTTTGTTTATTTAATGGACAAAAATGTAGAATTATTTGCCCCTTTAGTCCATTCAATAACAAAAATACCGTTTCTCAAAAATTCCTTGATTCGGAATAGCATTTCTCAAATAAATATTTATCAAAATGAGATGTCTGTGTATGGAGATACTATAAATATTATCGTCGTAATTATTGGAATGCTACCAAGTGCGTTTTTCGTCTTTACAAATAAGTGATAAGAAAACTATTTTAAGGCCAACATTTTTAAAAAAAACTTAAGTGAATTAAAATATAACAATATTCCTTTGTATTCTTTGGTCGTGGGATAAATTTTAAGAAATGTTTATGGCTTTTAACAATAAAGAAATGCAGACTTTTAAATGTCAAGTAGTTTGGCAATTAATTTAATAGACATCTCATTCATGTCAACATTAGCATGAGCGTTGGTAACTTTTGTTTGTTTTCTCTGTATTATATCTCTCATATATCAATAATCAGGTTAAAATATTATGTCGACGATTTAAATATTTCCTTCTCTCAAAAATAAAATTTAAAAAAGGTTTTATTTTTTATGTGGTAAATGAAGTACTAAAATATTTTTAATAATAATTATTTTAGTTCTGTGATTAGTTTTTTTATAACATGTTTCCATTTAACTCCTACTATGCAACCTATTTCTAACTTAACCACCTAAATTTATGCTAGAATTTAGAAGAGACTTTTAATTAAATAAAAAATAAAGAAATAAAAATAAACATAAAAGAGACAATTTGCTTTCTAATAATATACCTATGTATGTCTTTGCATAGACATTATATATTATACATTTTATGATTTTTGATGTTTGGTAGAAAGACATCTTCAAAGTTGAAATATGAAACTAGTTACTTAAAAAGGAAACATAAAAATTGTTCATAATTGACCTATTGTTATTTTTATTTTTCTAACACCTGGGCTTAATAATATATGACTTATTTGGTCTTCTTTAGTTCCGAATTATATTAAATAGGACAAAGCCGTTGTTAACTACAAATGAACATGGATAAGTACAATTAGTAGATAAAACTAAAAATAATGAGGACAAAAAATTGGTTGAGTCTAAATTTTTATCAGTCAGTTTATTTTTAGATAAAAAATTTCCACGCATTGAATAAAAATCTGAACCAATATGTTAAGAGAAAATATAATTAAAATATTTTCCATTAAAAATGTTTACTCTAAATCTGACTATAGACCTGAAATACAAAAATATGAAACTATCTTCTTATGAATGTAGAAATATTTTTAGTAATTCTTCTTGTTATTGTAAAAACTTTTTCGGTATTTCAATTTAAAAAGGGTTAAAATCCAAAGAAGTACATTGGATTTAAAAACAGTTAAATTGTACATTACAATTACTATGCAGTTTGTTCGAGTCCAGAATGTAAATGAGCACGTTTTACTAATAGACTTGAAAATTGCCATAAATGTTCTAGCACAGACGCACAAAACACAGCTATAGTTTTTTTTTCTTAAATAATTTTATCTCCTCGGATCAGTTGATAGGTCTCATCTTTGTTAAAAAACCATGTTAAATTGAAAAGAATTACCTTTGTAAGAAGTCGGTTTTCTTTTATTTTCATATTCATTAAAAAAATGTAAAATTGATCGTTATCAATCGTTTGATAATTATCGAGGTTTTAGTTATTTAATTCTTCATCGCTTTCAGCACAAAGTTGTTCGAACGCTACGTTATTTGATGAAAAATTTTAATTTTGTTGACCGCAATGAAATAATATTGGGAACTAAGGCGGTAGACACAAAATATAATGTTGTTATATAATGTCTTTACTACTTTTATATTTCTTGTTACTGCGATGGTAGTTAGCCTGAATATGAAAAATGACAATATAAAGTAACATACATAATGTAAAATGTATTATATAGAAAATAATTTTGATTGTATTAATATATAAATTTAATTGAATATATTAATATGTAAATATTAAAAAAAATATGAATTTTAGAAATAAAAAAAAATATGTATTATATAATAATTATCCCGTAACATGTCAAATACATATTTTTGTGTCATAAGACTGATAACTTAATTACATGAATAAATTAGCTTATACTATTTATATTTCAAACACTCGTATTTCTACGTCCACTTATTTTCTTAAATTTATTACCAATTAATTTTGTAAGTAGTAATATGAACTTAAATATATATTGTCCGCGCTCACGAAGTGTTCATGCGTTTGTAATTTTAAAATGTACTTCCCGTTTACCATTTATTTTACCATTTATTACGTTGCATCAAATATAAATTTCTAATGATGAGATACAGTTATATGTCATCAAATATTTGTAATTAATTAAAAAATCTATCTTCTCCTGTTTCAATATTAAGTCGACTCACTAAAGTAAATGTTAAAAGGAAAATTAGACGGTGACCGTCGGTTCGGCTTATAAAGAGTGAATTTTCCCATATTGCCACGTGGCCAGTTAGATGAATATTTTCGACATAATGTAAGTAAGAAAAAGTAGTTTAGTAGTAGGACATAATATTTTATGCATACTTCCGTATTTATTGCTCTGGAATCTCGTAGTGTAATATTTTCGCTCTTATTCTTTCTCGCGTTCACGAGAGTGGATATTTTATTATCTTCATTCGAAAAAAAAATAGTAATTTTGAGATTATCGCGTGAGATATAGCACGCCGTATATTTTAATCTTCGTATAGTGTCCTTTAAGCGTCAGGGATTAAATTGATATTGATTACAACCATATTTGCGTGTACGTGAAAATTAGATCTTTTAAATAATTATCTCCAGAACTTTGAAATATCAACTTATAATAGATGGTTTCATTTGAATATTTCCGTAATTGTATACAATTTTCACCAAATTTTCTATATATCTGATATAAAATTATGCATGATGACACACACACGTATGAAATTAATTTACCTTATTTTCAACTTACTTAATTTTGTCGGCGACCAATTTACGATAATATGCATTTTCTAAGATACCTCAAAAGTTTTATTTAAATAAAATTGGCGGTTCTTGGCTAGTCAGATCACCAGGTTATTGAATATTACATTATTTTATTAGAGGAAAGTGCATCATCCTTAGTGGTACTGAAATAGATACCTTCATCGTGAACAATAAGAAAAGACCAATTTTGCTTTAGTCAAGTTACGATTTCTCAGCACACTTCCATCTAGATATTATGTATTCATATTAGATTGGGATACATAATGATCGAAATAGACGCTTTCTTGTGACGGGAAAATGTGATACCAATACCATTTTTTCCAAAACCACCTTTCTGCTTTTAAAAACTTCAAATGTTATTTTATTTTAATTCTTAAAAAGAGTTCAAACCTTTTCTTCAGTCATAATCCACACATTACTTCATCTCCATATTTCAGAGCATTCCAAAATTATTAGCCAAGCAGTGAATAAAGTGTGACCTAATTAAATGTACGTACAATAAACTAGTAAAGGTAAAAGTGTGCAAATTACAGATTCTTTCATAAAAATGATTTTTCCTATTAAATTTTAATGAAGTGTTGAACACTAATATAAACATCATATAAAGAAATGTAATATCCTATTAATATAACCTTAAATACCTTTAGCATATTAAAATATTTTATTTTGTGGTAACATTACTTAAGGATCAGGAAAAAGTATATATCACGTATTAGTTAATTATTTATATTGATACTCCCTTAAAATGGAAATATGACCATAACATCATTGTCACTAATAAATATGTGCATATGTTCTAAATTGCAACATATGCTAATTGCATATGTTCTAATTGTATATATATATATATATATATATATATATATATATATATATATATATATATTTCCTGAATAATTTAATATCCACACATTTCATTCTTAATGCTGAACCAAACAAGTCAATTTTAAGTATAGTTTAAATAAGTTTCTTTACATATTAAAAATTAATTTATTTACTCTTTAAATAATTACATTACAAATAAAAATGAATTATCACGAACCTCTCAACGAGTATTGACCTCCTCCATTCTTCTCCACTCTTTTCTGTGTTTTGCCATTGTTATCCAATTCCATCGAACAATATTATTATTTTCATCTAACTATCTTTCTAGCAGCCTGCTTCTTTTCTTTTTTTTCGGTAAGGGGAGGGGGAAGAGGCGAAGTCAGCCCAAGTAGTAACTGATTTAGTCCATTTTGCATTGTACATTCGTGCGATATGATCCGTCCATTTCCACTTTAATTTGTTGCAATGTGATACAGCGTCTACGACCTAGGTTTTTGACATAATTTCAGGATGTCGTTTTTTTTATTAAGAATCCAACACCATAAAGGCCTTTCCTTACGTCATAGTGACAAAATATATGGTCGTTGTCTTCAATATGCAATAGCCTATTCTTCTTATTTCTACAAGTCTAATTACATCATACCTTATCTTTGAACCTGCCTTTTTTAATTCTATCAGACGTGCATTATACAGTAGAGCTCATGAATTGTATGTAAAAACGTAGAGTGTGTGGAGTAGAGGGTTTAGGTCTTTCGTTCCCACGGCGACCAAACGAATCGGGAAACATCGTAGAGAGGTCTCAGCGCTTTGTCAGATCTTGTTTTGTAGCAGCGTAGAACTAGTGGCGAGGCGGTTTTCGGCAATAGTGGTAGAACGATCTTCGTTCCGGTTTCTCCTAATATTTTATTGATATTACCGTTATATTTTTGTGGCTTTTTCGTTCTTGGCTTACATTTAATAGAAATGGTATTGAAAGTTTTAAGCGATTCTGATGAGTTCAGTTAGTATATGTACATATAGTGTATTTTTTGGCTGTTATCTTTATGAATAACAGGGATGACATATTTTTATTGAAAATATTACGGTAAAATTAGTAATTTCTGAAGTTAACATTTACATATAAAGACCATATTCATGCTGAAAAAATAAGCATTTACCATTAGGGGTTTTATTACTGAAATGAACATTCTGAATTTATACCCCTATAAAACTAAACGAATTCCTGTAAATTAAGCTTTTTCAATTTTATATACTATATATAACTCTCAAAACCTGGTAGAACTAGCCGCCAGTAAGGGTTCAGGAGGTGATCGTGATTTCAGGATCTAAAGTATCATGGTAGGGTGGTCAGAGTATAAATAATAAAAAAAATTAAAAAATACATTTAATATTTTTAAAAGATTTCCATTCAACTGAGCATAACAATAAAATTATAAAGGGTTGCAAGTAAAAATCTACAAAACCGCTTTTAGATATTTAAAAAATGTATATTATACCACTTTTAACCTCTCTGTATCCAAGTCAACTGACAGATAAATTAAGTGGTTAAGTTTTATTGGATGTATATTTTAAAATAATTATTAAAACGGGAAAACGTCAAAGGCACCTGTAAGAACATTGGTTTGGAGTCGTTTATTATAGGATAGATACTTTTAATATTAGAGATTGGTGAAAGTGGTTTTAAATTACTAATAATTTGTATGTCGAAAAGTTAACATATTAATAGAAGCAGTGTAATAAGTATAATAACATTTTAAATCATATTTGATATTTACTTTGTGCTAAGGAAAAGAATGACTGCCCTGTACCGGATTCAGATTAAGTTTATCTGTGCTGTAAGATTGATTGTTTATATAGACCGAATTCTTTTTCTTTCAATGAAGTAGCAGGGTCAACTAGAAAGCCTTTATAATTTTCTTTTGTTATAATTTTATTTGAACATAAGATATTTTTAATTGACTTTATTGCATTGAATTCATATAATTCAATTATTATATAGTTTTGGTTTACATCATCGGTATCGGTTTACATTCCTGGGTATTTTTTTAAGGTCACGCCTTAGGGATTTGCAAAATTTTCATTTATCAATAAATATAATTTCTGTCTTTTTACGTACTTAATAAAAGATCAAAATAAAATTGTATAGTAACCATATTAGTAAGCTGAATTGGTTTTGAAATAAAACGAGCGAACTGAAATAAGGCATACAAAACTGTTATCAAACTGTGAAATTTTGTGATAATGACAAAGTTACATATAATACTAAAAGTAATAGTAAAAGAATGACAAAGTTATATAATACTAAATCAGCCAATCTGATATTATGTTACAAACATAGTTGAACGATTTTGATATCAAGAGTAGCAAGCTATTCGAGTTATACCATCAAAAAGTAAGCTCTACAATCCAAACTGTCAGAAGATGAAGCGACAGCAACAGCATCAAATGACAGTCATCTTTGTTTACCGAATGCCAAGTGCCTACCAGTGACTTTCTGATACATGGGAAAAAAGTCTTTTGGATAGGTCGCTGAATCAGTTAAATGATTTTAACCAAAACAATAAGTACTATCTAAGGATCAATATATATAACCTAAAGTTTTGTTGCGATGAGCGCTATAATATAAAAGGCAATAGTCAATCTAATAATGCTGGTTTCAAATTTTATAAACCTTTGAAAGAGCATGTACTTGCGTATATACATACAAAAGTACATACCCATACACGGTATATATGAACTTGTGAAAAATTTTAAATCCATTTCGCTAAAAATAAATACACTTAAAACTAGACAACATGTATAAACGAAATGAGTACCGTTTTGATTAGTCTGCTAAGCAGTCTATGTCGTTAATTCTTTACATAACGCGTGCCAGTTGATTTTTAGAGTTTCAGCTGAAATAAAATTGATAACGCTGTAAAATAATGTTTTAATGGATAGATGCGAGATTACGGCTAGTTAAACAATTAATGGTAATGGTGAAATGGTTGAATGGCCCAATTAATGGTGACAAAAATAAAAGTATTAAAAAGATTATTTAAACCGTTTACATTAATCATTATTGAACAAATTACTGTTGTTGAATTAAAGCATTAATTAATTGCATTTATAATATATGTAGTATTTAGATCAACGCCAAAGGAATAATGAACGATTTAACAATATTCCCCAAATAATAAGTATGGAATGTATAAGCGTTATTCTTTTCTATAAATGATCACTTTATCTTACCGTAAACTTTAAAAGTGTGAAGTACTTGGAAAAGAAGAAGGCAGAATGTTGAAATTAAGTAAAATCACACGCCCACATTAACTAAGTGAATCCATCAGTCAAGCGAGTTGCAATTATGTAAGCTAACTAAAACAAACATTACACAGAACGTTACTTCATAGGTCATTCGGTAGGAATTATACGAGTATAATTATTTGCTAATGATTTACTTACGATTTGTTTGGAGCTGAGTAACTTATTGTCTCATAAATACAAAGGGCTTAAATTTTGTCCGGAGGAAGACTTTGTATATAATTCATTAGCTCTTTAGTAAGTCACCGAAATCGTATTGTTTTCGTATTTAGTAATGAAACTTCTATCCGCAAGTATTATTGTTATTGTTAAACTGGCAGCATTCATAATCTGACATATCTATTATCTTTTACATACTGATAGCAGATCAAGTAAAAACATAGTTTGAAATAAATGGCAAACTTAGAGAATATATAAAACTGGAATAATTAAATTTGAATGAAACTTTCAGGCTTTTTATTAAAGTGACAATATGCAAACTAGACTCAAAACTGCTAAATTATAGGTTTTCTTTTAAATTAATGATATACGAAAGCACTTTTCTTGCTTCTATTTCCTAAATAAATAAAATTAGTAATCATAAAGAATTATGAAAAATTAGCGACAATTAAGCAATAACAATAAAGAAATAAATTATTCTAGTTTTCGTTGACTTAAATGTAAAGATTAGTATTATGGAGATTGATGTAGATTGGATTCGCCTAAGTTTATCTAAAACAAATGAAACTGTAAGATAAGAGTCATTTAAAAAGTTGGCACCAGCAGCATAAATATTAACAAGATATATCTTGGCCGAGAGTACTAGGCAATATTTAGAAACACACTACGAAGTAATTGAGATTTACTTTCATGTTTATGTGTAAAATGTACTTCTTTCATGTTAATCGAAGATCAGACAGGTATCTTTTGGAAAATATATCTAATAAACAAGATTCAAAATAAATAAATTTATGTATTCAATAATATAATACCGTGGTTTTCATATAAAAATTTACAACGAACCGGCATTATTTATATTTAAAACGTTAAGACAAGAACAATTTTCTTTTACCCGATATGTAATAAAAAATGAATGGAAGTCCAAATGACTCAATGCTGATGTTGAGCAAATATAATCCTTCTTTTTATGTAAATAGTACATTTTAAAATTATCGTAACCTTAATATTATATGTAAATAGTAACTGTCCTAAAATCTTAGAAGGTTTATATTTACTATTCCAGGTTGGGTTTTCAATAATGAAGGATATTTTATAAAACATCAAACTTTTATTTACTATTTATACTGTTACTTTAAATTGTAAAATTAATATTGTATATAAAATAGTAAAGTACAGTACATAAGTCACCTATAAAGTTGATATTGTATAATTATTACGAATTTTTTGACCTAAAATTTGTAACTATATGAATAAAGTTAAGCATAACGTGAAGTTCGAACGTCGTTAGGTTCTCACTTAAACATTTTTTTTTATTTGCCTTATATTTATCCATTAAAACATCCTCTTGGAAACAATTGGCCCCATATTTTAACATATTTTTCAATTTCTACTAAATCATTCCTCCTAATCAAACGTAGCAAATAAAGGTAATCACACATATGTAAATTAATTCACGTCATTAGCATCTTTACTATGAATGTCGGAAAAAATCATGGGGTAGCACGTTGAAAGTAAACAAGGGATGTAGGATACCTCAATCACCCAAGTGAATTCATTAAAGTCGAGGCAAATTGAATTATAGCCGGCGAGCAGAGACAGACACGCGTGTGCGCGCCAACGTTACTAACATCAGCTTACTTTGTCAGGCACAACTTAAACGTAAATCAAACAGAGCGCTATTTCGTCACACACAAATTGTCATTCGGCAAGTTAAACCGCATAAAAATTTATTGAAACTCATCAGCGGGTAGCCTTAGTTAATATTCTGGGACACATTTTCTAGTGCAATTACTCTTTAATATTCTATTTAAGAGTTTGTCAGTTGTTTGGCGATTTGTTATTTGCGTCTTAAATCGTGTCTGGGAGAGATTTATTTACGTTACAAACTCACGTTAAGCATTAAATTGGGTATACTATTTTCGTAATTAATTAAGTGGAAGTGAATTTAAGCACCAATTTCAAATATTTGTGGGAGTATCAAATTAGTACTCTGAATAATGCGTCTAAATATCATACATATTAACCCTTTGTTACATATTTTCTTTTAAAAAATATACTTGTAATAATATCTATTATTATGAATAATGTTTATTAAATTTTAAGCACGAGTATATAAGAGCATTTTGAATTTTTTTTTGTTTGGTGTTAAATACGAATATAATAAAAATATGGTTGCGTTGTATATGGATTTTACACAATAATTTTTGAATTTGATAGAAATAAATAAATTTATATTCACAAAGAGAGTTGCATTCTGCATTTGAAGCCGATTTTTAATGGATTCTGAAGGTAGAAGTTGCACCTTCATTTTGCAATATGTAGTACAATTAAAAAAGTATGAACTGTTATACTAACAAGTTTTTTATGTAGGATATTCCTGATGCTTAATTTGCTGAGTTGTTATTGAAGATAACATTTTATTCTCTAAGATGACATTTATCTCATCAATGAAACAATTTAATTTGATAAAACAGTATTTATCATCAACCCGAATTATCCAACAAAATTTATTACTATTGCCTGCGCCATTGTTACAACAACTCTCCGTATTAATTGAAAATGTCCAACGTCGCAGCCGCGAGCCATCAGAGAGGCCAAATACGTAAGTAAACATGTAGAATTTCACAAAAGCGGAAGTAAATTGGATGAGAGGTGGCGAACGGTACTTAGTTGGGCTATCGATTTTGAGGCCGGAGGTTTCGGGGAATTTACTAACTGCTGAGGACTCGAGTTAACTTTGATATGTTTTTTGTCGTACATACAGTTTTATATATATGTATTTTCTTTCGAATATACATACACGTAATCAAGTGTTTAAGAGAAATAAACAAGTAATAGTTTCATTATAAGGCCTTGAAGTAAGGGTATTACATTCTTTCTTTTTTGTACTTGTATAATTTATATAATTTGCATTCCCTTGACATGAACATGTAGCTTATTAACTATAGTAGATATATTAAAACAAAAATGTTTTCAAAAAAGGTAATACTTTTTAGAATATAGGTGTATTTAAGAAAGGAGCTTAATTTTGAATTATTAAGATTTTTCAATCGTGGCGTTTTCTGAAACAAGAATGTAATTTTTTTATAACACTTTTATAAACTTATTGCAAGTTTCAATTAGTTAAGTAGTGTAGTAATTTGTTTTAGTGGATTCGAATTTAATGTTGCACAATTTTGTACTAAAAATGTATACTGACATTTAGATTGTGGAGAATTTGCGGACAAATGTCATATGCATTGCCTACAAAATTTGTAATTTTTTCTTTCAAACTATCAGATTAGGGAGTTAACACCAACTGAAGGAAGTAAACTAGTTCAGAAACTCTATTTTCAAGTAATGGATGAAATTGCGTATTATAATTAAACACTTCTTTGTATTATAATTTTCTGATACTCACAAATTAGAAACAGGTATCGCTTTGTATACATTTCTCAACAGAAATTGGTTGGTTGGTGTCATATCCATGTAATGCACAGAGAAAGTCAGATGAGATCAAAAGTGTTCAGAATAGCTTTGGCTATGCCCACCACTAGTGGAGAAAACAGAAGATGGTCCGGGGGATCCAGGACAATGGTAAAAGTTTGGTCAGTATTGCAAGTCAATTGAAAATGAATTATGAAAAAGTTAGGTGTCCATATAATGAGGGCACTTATTGTAGAAACGCCGCCCGTCGGGTGATATTGTCATTCATTTGAGATGTTTTATTCGGAGTCTGGTGATTATTGTGGAGATGGTTCTATTGAAGTTAAGCTGTGGAATAGTGTTTTTATTGGTTTGTGGATGAGTAAGTCTGCAGCTGGCAACTGCATAAGCAATTTAGACGTTTGAGGCTGATTGTGGGTTTCTTTACCAAGAGTATTTGCTTATTTGTTGCCGAAAATGTCGACATGTGCCGCGATCCACTATAGGTACAAGTTTTTCCTATGGCATTTATTTTTTTTATAAGTGTAATAATGCCCTGTTCAAGTTGAGAGTTGCCTTTCTGGATTACCTGTAGTGCAGATCTTGAGTCGGAGAATACAACAATGCTGCTATGATATTGAGCTGTCTTAGCGTGGAAAATATCCAGAACACCTTTTATTTCAACTAGTTCCCATGTGAAATTGGAGTCAATTTTTCTAAAATGAATCCTATGAGACTTGTTCTTCTCTCTTCCATTCAAAGAAGACACTAGCACCTCGAGGGAGCCTGTAGCGGATAGGTGAATGTCTCCATCGGTTCTTTTTTTGGTTGGTAGGAGGAAAATAAAGCACTACTCGTGGAACAACAGGCAGAAGCTCTGGGCCTGGTAACTTCTTCCATGAATAGTGCAATATCTGAACAGAAATAATTGGGGTTACTAAAACTAGTCATAACACTTGTCAATTGACCTATTGATTCTAAAGTTTTATAAGGTAATGCATATAGTGGCTTAGACTGAGATTTGGTAAATTGTCCGAAATATATTTGCCGGGTAAATTTATTCTATTGCGTTGGCTATCGACGAACAATTCTCGCATTGATGTATTCAGCGATATATTTATTTTATTATTACATGTTACATTAATTTAAAATGCATGGTTGTAATATAACATTTATTTATGAAACAGGTAAACTTTATAGAGCATCTGCCTATGAGTGATACCTTTTGCAGGTATCGGACTCTTATAGCGAAAAGCGCTAGGCATACAGTACACCTAAACAGGGTATTTTTTACCTACGATTTTTATTTATTACTAAAAAATAATATTGCAATCATTTGAGTTCTTTACTATAGAACATAATATATTTAAGCATTTATACTTTAAAACAAAATAGAATAACTGTTAATCAATTGAAAAAATGTTCTCTAAGAATTATTGAGTCACAAAAATAGCTTTTTTTATAAAGGCATTAGCCAAAATGTATTCCCCTCTTACAAATTTGCTTTAAATGTGTTAAAAAAATCGATAAAATTCAAAGTGTAAAGTAAATAAAGTTGACGAACGATGATCGATCTTATAAAAAGGAATTGGTTGAGGGTAACTATATAATGGGAAAAAATAGGGGCAGGGGAGATTTAAATACTTAATTTTATTTTCATTTAATGTGCCATATTGGGCATTGTTTCAAAGAACTATTTACAAGTGACCCAAAAACAGTGTTATTAATTATAGGTATCATATCTACAGTTTGTCCCATTATTTACACAAAAAGGTTACAAGAAAATTACGCGATGATTCTAGTTGTTATAATTTTATTTATATATGCACCTTGTTTTTACACTTAAGATAAATTAAGTTTTTCCTACTGCCGATTTTGTGAGAAACAATGCGATGAAGAAATTTGAAATTTAATATAGTATTACATCATAACAAATTACGTATTTTATACTTTTCAAAATATTCATGTAAGAATTGAATAAAGTCCTTAAATTTGTTTTACTTTGTGTATCATGTATGATATAATTTGAAAGGCCATGTTAGCAGGAAAATAAAAGTATTGTATCATAATTTTAAATTGTATATTTGAAAATTTATTTCGGGAAATATGTAAAAATACAGTGTTGCCTTCCTTTTTCCTAAAACTATTGAACCAAAAAAAGAAAGAAAAACAGCGTTGATGAAACTTGATTAGAAGATTAAGGTGAAACTACAGTGATGATCCTAAATATTGTAGTATTTCAAATATGCATCATGTTTTAAGACCTATGAAAGATATAGTAGGCAATACATATTCATAGTAAAAAATTAATGTATAAATTAATAGTTAAAGAGAAATATTGTGTAACATTAAATTCTTATAAGAGTCTAAATGAATACCAAACTTTTATAATGGGAGTTTTACCCTTGCTTCACCCAGGTTTTTTTACCTTTTTTTTAAATGATACGTAATGGAAGAATTCTCACTTCATATTTATAATCAGCATAATTAAATTCCTCAATACAATTTACTATAGGACAAAAATTCGTAAATTTAAAATTGATCATGTTGACTTTAGATTTGTATGTGTGTGAATTTTATTAAAACTCAATAAAAGTAATTTTGGTCAATAAATCAACTCGTTTTACGTAACTAGTTTAAATGAGGAATATGTAATTGTTTGTGTACCAAGTGCTAACAAGTTTAAGAGTTTATTGTTCCTTACCGAAAAACAAATCATGATGAAGGCAGTTCGTATTTAAATAATTTAGTATGAAATAAATTTCAATATAATGCGTTTCTAAGGAATTTGTCTCTAATATATAATCATGTCAACAGAGATTACGTTGAAACGTACGCATAAACAAACACCTATGTCAAAAGCCAAATAATGTAAAAGCAAACTGTTATTTCGGTTCAATGAAATCCATTCAACCTTTCTCTGGCACAATTGTGATTTTCCACTCAACTAACTTGTAATAGTTCTTCGGGTCGAACCATCCCTTATTATTAAGCGCAAAGCCTTTATATTTTGCCATTTTAAGATAAGAAATATTTTTCTCTTCAGTAGAGTTTTGCTTTTGGTCTTTATTGATTCCAGTGAAGATTTTATTAACGATTAAGAAGAAAAATGTGTTGGCGGGGCCGTTTTTAGAGTATAATAAGAAACAATTTTTGTGTTAAATTCAGTAAGTCTTATTAAGTTTAATTACACACAAATCAATAAATTTAAAAAAACACACACATTATATATAAAACGTAATTATATTTACAATAATCTGAATTTGGAGTTTATTCTGAAAATAAAGATAGTCTAAAAGCTGATTAGATTAGAATTAAAATTTACAATATTATTAAAGTAAAAGTCAAGTAAAATTTTACTATGATGATACTTTGTAATACTTAAGAATAACTAATTTTATTACCTCTGTCAGGAGTTCTAAATACAAACAAAATAATGATTTGCCGAAAAAGAATGAATCGATTTTATAAGATCAATCTATAGTCTTTCGACATCGGCTTCTAACACACGATATTATTTCAATCATTGAAGAATGAAATTTGAATTACCTATTTTAATATACGATTGGCTGAGTATCTGTCGATACCATTATCAATGTGGTAATATGCTTATTGTTATATACCACTTACGCCAAAATAAACCTGTGAAATACTTACACTCTCATGGTTCGAAATACATTTACGGTAATATGAAACTTTAGACATGGCAGCCTGGACAATATCAAATATTAAATTAACATTAATACTTTTTCGGTACGTAATTATATTGCCCATTATTTACAGATTAGAAAATAGGAAATGGAAACCATTTTTCTTAAACGATGTAAAACATTAATTTAAAACTTATTAGTAAGTTTCATATCCGTTCACATAACGGTTTCAGTTTGAAATTCGCTTTCACAATATGTATAACCTTTAAATTTAATAATGTTATTTTTTTAAATTTGTAATGTAAAAACATTAAAGTTTTGACAACATTTTCTAAAATTATTATTTATGTAAAATATACATTGCAAATGTATAAACGCAAATCGTATAATTATAATTTTCCCATATCGATCAATAAACACCAGAGCCGATATTGGAAATTTTAAGTCCTGTCTTAAATTTAGAATGATGCTGAAGTAAATATCACATAATGACGTAGTTTGCTACGATTCCGTCTGAAATGAGAAAAATTTTATCTTCAACAAATCAATTAAAGATCAAATTTCCATCGTGTAAAAAAAAATCGTAAAAATCTTGGTCTTTTATCACTTTTTTCCTTTTTTGATGATGTGAACATTTTAAATATATTAAAACAAATTGTAATGAATTTTTTATGCACGAACTTATAAAAATAAATACATGTGTTTGTCTTTGTGTTTACCTAAACTCCAAGCTATAGAAAGCTAATTCGACACGCTGTCCATTATCCTACAGCAGGCTGTAATTGATCTGCTGCAATAAAATTATTTTTTTTGTGTATATTTTTATGGTTTATAACAAAAATGATACTAGAAGGCTATTGACGAACTGATCATTGTTAATTATTTTAAACAATAAAAATGAAATTTTTGTTATTAAATTTTTTTGGAAAGAGGAATGAGTTATTTCCCACTTCCATTTACTTTCTGCCTAATTTTTTATTTTTTAAAAACATGCATTGAATATTCCATTGATTTCTTATAGACAGTGGAAGTTGCCCACTTTGTGAAACATCATACAAATTGCAGGTTGTTTGCTTTATACATTATTAGTTTATGCATATAGTTTGTTTTACAAATATTTAGTTTTCTGAATGGAAATGGATAATTTTAATAAAAGTTTATTATTCTTTTTGAAGGTAATTCATGTCTCACGACTCAAGAAATTGACCAAGTGCGCCTTACCATAATAATTACTTAATTATCTGTACTCTTATAAATATATTTGAATAGCGCTTTCAATTCAGTAGTATTCAATGTGATAAATGCATAATTTAAAATTTATTTGCTTCATGGTCGACATCCAATAAAAATATCAGAAAATTTATTGTGCGACAATTTTGACCAGCCTTATAACTGGAATATCGCAGTTTTTTACCCACTGCTATTTGCTGTGTCTTATAATGTCTGACTTGCTTCAAGACAAGTCAAGCTAATGCGAAGTCGAAGAACATATTCGTCACCATTGAAAAGTAGCTGTCATCAACTTTTGGCTCTACATCAGACTTTGGCCTCTGCTTGCGACCAAAAGACCTGTCAAGACAAAGTAAAAGAGTTTTAGTTCCCGCATTTATGATGTACTTGTGATTATCTTCTGGCTTCATCACCACCTTCGGCCCAGTACTTCTTCTGGACCTAAATTATCAAGACAAATCATATAAGCTTTATGCGATGAATTTATTCCTCCATATTGAGAAGATCTTGTGTTACCACCTTCCGGCACGTCATCAGACTATAGCCCCTACCTGCTACTAAAATACTTACAAATACGTATCAAAGAAGTTTAAAGTCAGTCTTAAATATCTAAAACTCTTATCAATTACTGAGCACCTCCGAATATGTGCGAAGTCCATTTTCAAGTCTTAGCCATATTTCTGTTGCAGTTATGCGAAATCGTTACCTTAGCTTACATCTGACCCATAAAAACAAATTAATAAGTAAACAGTTACGAAGTAGACAAATGTTTTTTCTAGAATGTTAACTACAGGTTTAGTTAAATGGACCTGCGATTTGATACTTTAAATAGTTCATATCAAACTCTAAGAGGAAATTTTGCGGCTCTCAGAGCTGAATACTCTTAGAGCTGCAAGTATAGAATCTGTGACGTCGATGAAGGTTGTAGTCCCAACTCGTTCCTTGCTCTATGAAAAACAGTGCCTCACATACTACTATACCGTGACGTACATATAAATAAATAAAATATATTGCGAAAGACACGTATGGGTGTAGGTACTTAATTTATCTGTAGAGCAGTACATAAAATGGCGAAAACAACTTAAGTTCGCACATCTTGCAGTGAGAGGATTAGCAAGAAGCACTGGCTTAATTAGGTAATTGAGCCAGTTCAAGAAAACCACAAATATCTTTTAGTTTCCTTGTTTAAAGAGGAAAGCTTTGACTTAATGGTAGGTGTATTGGTTTTATTAAATTCGTTGAAATTTTGGATTGTGCAAACGACGAAGGCATTTAGAGTAGTATTAGTAATAGGACTAATTCAGGTGGTTACAAATTACATATTATTGTTATATAAAAAAATAAACATATTGAGAAATAATTTTATAATTTTTATTCTTTGGGGTAGAAAACTTTGAAAATAATAACATATTTTTGAATCTCGATTTCTCAAATAATTAGAAGTGTTGAATAGATAAAAACCAGAGGAACATAGCATCTCTATTTTTTTATTTTTTATAGTCACCTTCCACCTTCACAAAGTACAAAAAAAAATAGTTTCATCATACTAATGAAAATGTATTAGAAATATAGTTATGAGCTGATTGCTTTTCAACCTGACAAGGTTCAGAATAAAAAATTCGAAGATTGCTAATATTAAATGTCTCACTGAAAGTTTTTATTTCTTAAACAAAAACGTTGGGTTCAACCTATTGACGTGGATTTACATCTCGCGTCGCACCTGATAAATTAAAATAGTTTTTATCGTCTTGTATTGGAAGTTCAAACTTCCAATTTATTTCATTGTCTTTTATCTCAGTAATGGGAATAAATTGAATATTTGGTTTCTAGGGATTTTTGTTACAACAAAGACATTGCTTTGTTATTGACTTTTCTTTTATATTAGACCAGACAGGCCACATTACACAGTTAAATGCTCTGTTGCAGATTGAAATTATTGGATGGATTTAGGCCATAGTGTCGACATTTTCACAATTAAATTTCTCACATTAATAGGAGCTTAACTGGAATGTGCGAATAAGTGTTTTATCTTTATAAGGTTTGAATATTATTCTGTAAAACAAATTTGAAAGAACTTTAAATTTGTTCTCCTAAGCGCTATATTTCCGCTTTTTGTCCAGTTATTTGGTTTTTTATTACAAAAGTTTTGTGTTATAGGGGTTTAGTTGCGTATTACTGATATTTGTAAAGAAATATTTTATGAAAAAAATTTGTATTTAAAAATATGACAAAAAACCTACGAATTCTGCAAAGAAATATGGTTTTTAATGTGTTTAATGCAAATAAGTTTAATATGGGATATTTAGAAACCAACGTGCTAACGTAGGGAGTATTTCAATCTTAATGTAGTAACCATTTCGTTACTTTGATAACTCAACCATTTTTATTGCTAAAAAATTACTTCAACGGACCTTGACCTGTTTTTTGTATCCTCAGAGATATTGTACAACAGCTTCCCGTGTAGTTTATTTAATAAAGTAATTCAAATATCTACATATCTTGGTATAAATCGTTATTTTTATGTGTAACTATTTTTATATTCCAACCTGTGAGTTGTTCAACAAATTAACTTAATAATATTTTAATTAAAAAAAAAATTAATTTGCCTCGCTTAAATGAAGTGGGCCTCATTTAAATGAAAGTCTGGTCGTACAATCATAATATTTTTTTTTCGCTACACACTATCATCATCATCATATATATTTATACGCTAAGGTTAAGATGTTACTCTCCCTTTTTAGAAAAAACCTCACAACTAATCCACATAAATTATATATCATTTTATAGATAATTGCTTGCTCTACCAGCATCCACTACTAAACTAAAAAATTTATTATTGCTATTGTTTTTGCAAATTAATTAATTATTAAAATTATATACACAAAACAGCAATGCTGCCATCTAACGGCTCAACGTCAATATGATTGACGGTCGGTAAAATTTTTGTTTAATTTCAAATCCACTCACGTATAAATAAAGTGGCGCTTTAGCTCAATGCTTTTGATACTTGCGCCTCTATATGTCAATTTTAGTAAAATATTTGTTTGATCTGTCATCTGAGCTTCATAATGGAATAAAAACGTAATAAGCAGTGTGCAAAATTAGAAATGAATTGAATACCTGCAATCAATTTTGATTTATTAAATTGAGTTGAATAATTTATAATGCGAAGACTTCGCACGGGTCACGCTAGTAATTATTAGTTTACGTATATGAATGTGACATAGTATATTTAGAAAACCTAAAAAAGTATGTTTTTTAAAATATAAAATATTTAATAATTTTGAAATACTAAGCGGAATATTTTCTCAAGTTATTTCTCTACAAATTGTTTGGGATTTGTAACATTGAACATTATTACAAATATCAATACGGAATATTTTCTTTTCTAAATGATAAGGATTTATTTAATTCAAAGTTATTACTAATGTAAATTTCCATTATAAAGAATTAAATTGTTATATGGGCTCTGATCAAAGGTAACACTTAATAATTTGTTATATTTTTATTTTTTTTTATTATTTAAATCACCTTTAATATTGTTAGTCCTTTAAAAGAATTAAGAGTGATCAAAATAAACTCTTGAAAATAGATCTCAACGAATACTGAGAAATCATGACAAATCTCAGAAAAAGACTTTCGAAATAAGCGTTTTACCAGTAGCATATGTTATTATTTCCTTTTAGTAAATGTACTGATCTAACCTTTTAAAACGTGATATAAAATATATTTAATATTCAGTTCATAATACTAACAGAGTCATGTGATAAATACTCGTATAAAAAGTTAAATGTATGTGAAATATATATTCTCATATGTAATTTTATAATTACGTATATCGTTTGTGAAGTTTTATAATTAAAACTTAAGATTAGAGTAAAAGTTCATAGTGATAAAAATATTATCACATTTCGAAATATTCATAAAATTTTTTAGTAACAATATATATTCGTATTTATGTTTTAACTATCATTAAAACGAGATAACGTTTGATTGACGCGACGTACATCTTACGGCGCGTCGATCAAATAGCGCAATAATCAATCGCTTACACGAAGGACTAATTTCATTGATTGGACAAAGGTGTATGACAGAAATCAGGTTCAAATGATATCAATAAAATTCCTTTGAGCTATAATCGAGAAAAATATCAGACAATCGATTTTTTTTATGGGAAGTTATCTCCGTCGTACTTCAGGAATAGTGGACATTATTGCGGCTTTTTTTCTTGGATAAAAATAGAACGTGATAAATATATTCATTAAAAACGGTATGATTTGAGTTTCATATTCCATCAAAAGTAATCCTCGTCTACTGCTAAATATAGGTCTCTCCCAAGATCAATGGAGGTAATGCACGTAATACCCACGCTAGATAGACGGATTGCCTATTAGGCTACTGCCCGTCACTGATCTGTAGTATTTTAAAATATGATTAGAATTATCACTCAGCGCCGCTTTGCAAATAACTGGGAATCGACCACGGGGATCCCGCGGTACAACGCACCATTTAAAAAACAAAAGTATATGATCGATCTAATATACCACGGCGACCTCCAGAAACGATAAAATTTTACCAATACTACCTACTTTTTTCAGTGTATTATAAAATTGAAAAAGTCAGTAAAATGAGACGTGGAGCATTAAAAGGTAATTTTTTTAGATACATTTGTATCAGAAGGAGGAAAAATTCAATCTTTTACGGATTCGTGTCACAGGTTGATGTATATCAAAGCATCATGGTTTGTATTGATTTTAAAAACTATTGAACTAATTATTGGTTTCGAAAAACGAAGATGATTTTTTAAAATTCAACTCGTTTTATTTGTGAAACAACATGGAAGTATGTACAAAAACTGAAGGGTAAATAGAAAATGCAACCAGAATTAGATCATCCACCTACTCTCATATGTGGGGGTGTATAATTAGTTACGACGTAGATAGAGAATATATAATTCATATTTTTTTTATAATAATTGTAATAATAAAATGTTACTTATTCTCAGAATATCATTTTAGAATATACACATGTACAATAATACTGGACTTCAGGTAACTTCTATAATTAAACATCATTGGTAGAACATAATTTATTAGAAAATATGTAATTAAAAAAATTAAGAAAAAACAAAATTCCATTCCCATTGCAATCAATAAATATATTAAGATAAATTCTAACTACAAATCAATTTTTCAAATATGAATTTCAAGTACATATTTCTGAATATTTTCATTATTTACAATTGAATACATAAGATAAATATAAAACCTAGTGTAAATATCCATACTCCTGAAAATTAAGCGGGAATATAAACCACTTATATTTTAAATCAATGTTATTCGTGTAGCTATTTTCGTGTAACAGCCTCCTCGATCGTCCTCCAGCAGGGTCTACCGGTCGCTATTCTGGTGCAGGTCGTTCCTGCAATGGTCTTCACATCATTGCTCCAGCGGGCTCATAGACATCCTTGTGGCATACTGTGTATTTCTCAACTTTAACAAACCACTTAAAAGTTTACTTTAGTATTGCGTTTTCGATAATAAGACATAGGTAAGTGTAACCTTCGCATGGATATCCTAATTAATTTGTAGTAGCATTTGATTAGAGCCTTCAAATAAAATTATTTATAATTGAGTCAATAATTTCAAGAGATGTAGATAATTAAGAAATATTAATCTTTGCGTAATTCTGTGCATACTTAACTAATTTGCTATATAAATATAATCGTTTTATATTAATTATTATAGGTCACCAGGTCCGTAAATATTAATATAGATTAAACTAGTTCCGTAGCAGCAGCGAGGAAATAGCATTTGAAGTTATAAGAATATGGAAAATATTGCGAAAAATACATGTAAACTAAGTGAAAGTGAAAAGGTTAACATTAGGCTCTTTAGTACCGTTAGTAGTTAATATATTTCTTGATACATTTACCGGGTTAACATTTTGGCCCGATGAAGTTTCTCAATTCCAATACCTAAATTACCTTCCTAAACTCTTGACTTCTCTCTTCTGGAACATTTCCGTCGTAAATTCATTTTCACTAAAATATAATTATTACCCACGTAACAGAAATTTACATTTTAAAAATTAATTATATTTTAATATTTTTACCAAGTGACTCGTTTTCAAGAGCTTCCTACAGACTTGTTGCTAACAAATTATGTTTTAAAGGTTGGATTCATTTCTAGAAATATTTATACTGGTGAGTGTAAAATGGAAATATCTCAACGTTAACTCAAGCCTTTCGCTGTATATAAATTCCACTTTTTCCATCCACCTTGAAAGCGAGCAGCACTCGTTAGTTCTTATTCAACTTGCTCAAATTTTAATAAAATTCCTTGTGGATATTAAAATATAATTGACTTCTCCAATATTAAGAATTTTACTCTAAAAATATTAACTTAGAGGAATGATATAGTGAAATGTAATATATGATACTTTAAGTTAAATATCGTTCGAAAATATAGAGTTCATATAAGAAAACGATAATTTTTAATAATAATATTTTTTGGTTTTATTCTTGTCATTATTATTAAATTCAGAAAAGGTGTAGTATCCAAAACATCATATACTTCGCCCAAAATTATGCACCCAATTTGAATATCATTATCTAATCTATATTCAGAACGATTTCCACCACTAAGTAGAATTGTAAGATATCGTATCAGTATGGCGATAATAAAAAGAGTTAAAATAAAAGAAGTGCGTGTTAGAGATGAAAATTATATCGTCTAAATATTCACATGGAATTTTATGAAATTCAAAGAAAAAAAAGGAATTAAAAAGACTTGACTTATTATTGACATGTTTCCTTTTGTACACTCGGCTGTATAAATCATCCCAATTATGAAATCAGGAGTTTAAACATAGTCACTAGGCAACCACTTTGTTGAAAATTCTAGAAAACGAAAAAAAAAACGAGTAGACCACACGACTGAAGTAAAACTTCAATTTCACAAAATATGAACTTTAAAATGAATTTATAATTTGATTTACTTTAAACGTAGAATATTTAATGTATTGAACAAAATAATAATTTATAAAATTGTTCAAGAACGATATGAAATTACAAAACAATCAAAAAATCACCGTTCGCGTAACGCTAGCAAACTAGCATGTATATATATATATATATATATATATATATATATATATATATATGTATATATATATATATGTGTGTGTGTGTGTGTGTATATATATAAATATATATGTAGATATATATATACATATGTATATATATATATATATATATATATATTTCATGCACTGGCTATGAGAGGAAGAGAGAAAGAAAATATGTACTCGCACCTCTCTCCCTCTCAACTTCCGTTCGCCTCGCCCGATCATACTTTTCGTAACGCTCTCGTCACGCATTCACCAGCTTACATCCCAAGTCAAGCGTGCGTAAAGAAGTTTTACTTTAAAAAATTAATACTGGATATTAAGTAACCAATTTTGAAAAGTTCAATATTTTTAAAACTATTGTAATAAAAATTAAACTAATATGTAAATTTAAAAAGAAATCTGACAGAGATGTTCTCGAAGAAAATACTAAATGTAGGAAAATAATTTAGCTATTGGAAGTCAGAAATTTTATAAAAGCATAAGTATAAACCAAATATATGTCAAAACTATTTTAAATTCTAAATATACTGCATTACGTATTTCGGTGTAATTCACATGTTTTTAATAATAATATTCTATTTAAAAAAAAGGAAACATATTATGTGATGTTACTCCTTACACTTTTTATTTGTATAAATGAAGTTGCCAAAAAATTTTCCGTATTTTTGAGATTTTGCTTTGCTCTTTTTTAAATTCTATGACATTGGTATTAACTATATAAACATTTGTCGATGTCATGTTCTAAAAGAGTTATAATTAAAAAATTATACGTACAAATTTTGAATGATGTTTAGAATCTATATGGGCAATAACAATGTAATAAGGTATATGAATTTTATTTTTAACAAAGTTACAATGCACGGCAGCTATTTGAATATTGCATTGTGTATATGGTACGCTTTTTTTAAACATATCAAACACATACTAGACCACACTAGTATTCGTCCAACATATATTTAATTCATCTCTCAAGAATATATTCAAAAAAAGGAAAAATAACTTACATATTTGATCCTTGAATGTCTTGTATAAATAAAGGTAATTGATGATATATATTGAATATATTTTGCGTTAATTTTGTAGAAATTCATTATTCACAATTAAATGAAACTACGTGATGTAGTATTATTTCTACTTTCTTTAATTTCTTTACCACGACCTAGGTTTCGTTGTATTACATCTTCAGGTGGGATATTAGCAAAGATTAACTCTTAGGAATAACCAACAGTATTTATATGTTTCAAACGCAATAGTGGAAGCCTGGTTTGTGTGGATTTTTCCATTGTTTATGATAGTGAGTTTATTGCAGGGGCGCAGTGTAGGTTTTATTATATCACCGAGAGTTATACAATATAGCAGTATTTTAGTGAGGATAATAAATTCAATTGTTGTTATTATGTAAGGTTATACAATGCAAACTTTACGGTGTATGTAATAAAATTAAATGGAAGTTATTATCGGTAATATATTTATACAAAAGCAAGGGTATTTGAAAGTAAGGACAAGGTCATACACTAATCCTACATATCTCTGGTTTTGTGTATTCATATATTTATTTATTTATTTCTTTTAATTTTTTTTTGTTTTTATTATATATACTTATATTTATATGTGTATTAGTGCTGAAACAATTTCCAGGGTACTGTAGTATCAAGGTTGTATATTTATATTATATCTAGAAGATATTAAGAATGGGTGATGATATTATATTTAGTTGTTCATTTAATATATTGACCTTGCAATCTTTTTTATGTCTGTTTATTTCTAATGTTTCTAGACACTTCTCACTTTGCTAAACGTCTCATTGAAAATAACCATCATACCCATACTGGTAATGCCCCCTTTATATTACCAATAAATACAAAAGGTAATAAACTTAATATCCTTGAAACATTACAAAAAAAAACTCTGAACATTCTGACTCTGAACATTCGTGTATTCTAATTTGTTAGGTAAAATTAATAAAACATATCAGGTTAAGTATGCCTCTCGATCTGTAAAAAACATAAATAGTAATGGACGCATTATGGAGAGAACGAAGTTAATAGAGGGAACGCAAATACATACGCAAAAGAAATTATCATAGTTTAGAAGGCCCATACTTTGTGAAAGATTATGGGCTATATATGACTACCCTACAATTTATTGGAGTATAGCAAGTCTAACAAAAGACGGAGAACACTCCGTCAATGGTGCAAGATAGAGAGAGATCGACTGATCATTCCAACAATTTCCGCTGATATGCACATAACTCCAACATTCAATATCGTTTTTGAACCAAACAGAAACAGCCATTTATTGAGCTCATGTGGAAAAGAAGAAAATTATGAGAAACTTAAAATAATTATATTCAGGTGAAATTACAGAGCACAGTAATATATTAATAAAGTTGGCTTTTGTTATTACACAGCATATCACTTCATCGTGTAACGAAACTTTAACCATTTGCAAGTTTCATGCCCTTGATTATATATCCAGGGCATTTGAAAATATTTGGTTTCGCTATAATATCCGTAATCTTTCCAAATGTTTACAATGTTGGAAACTTTTAATAAATGTGAGGAGTTTTGAAACAACTATGAGAAAATTTGCTCATTTAAGAAGTGAATTTAGTTTGAAATACAGTTACAGATGTTCGCACGATCGCACGTGCGCGCCCGCATGCATGCACACTCGCCTGCACGCAGGCACGCTCGTATGTGCGCCTGCACGCTTACATATATATACACCCTTATTTTTAAACTTTACACACACACACACACACACGCACACACACGCTTTGCGAATGCTCTGAAATACTCAAAGATCGGTACATTCTCAACCAGGTCACGGTGACTAAAACTATTTTGACGCACGCTCTGCAACAAAACTCTATTCATATTATCGTGCTAATGATTGTGAAATAAAATATGTTCCATGTCCTGCATCTCGTAACCACATATAAAGGCCGGGCTATGTCGTAAAGCTAATCTGTACAAACTTGTGCTGAATGCACCATGTTCCGTTAAAAATTGTGACGTAAAATAATCGATTTTGAGCCAAGTCTTCCCAAATAGCTCAAAAATGCTAGGGAAAAATGACCTAATTGTCTTGCCTTTAAAAGTCGATAAGTCTATCTAGTTTACCAGTACGCACAAATGATCTCAAAATACGTCTCTTTCTAGAACTAATGAGTTCATCTATTTGGAACTCAAAGGTCCTATGTTCAAATTACTTCCTCTTGCCAACTCAAAATTTGGCGGCCGTTCCGCGATCGCGAGATCAGTAAGAAGAAGACCCGCCAAAACCGGTAACGCATTCGTTGAGCAAGTTCTATAAGTATGGTCAGAGCCACAAGCGACGCATATTGCTATCTCAGCACGACCCTAACCTAACCTAACCTAACCTGTTGGACACCGACGCACCACGAAGCCCACACCAATGACGCATAAGCCAATATATCAAGGTATATGGCCGTATACATTAGCTTGAGCGTTTAGGTATTTAACCCCTAGCCAGCCCCAGCAAGCCCGGCCATGGCATGAAAAGCCACACTCGCACTCTTACCAATGTACTGCGCCTGCGACATGAAACTAGGCTTAAAGCCGAGGGCCATAGCCAAGTACATAACTTGCCCCCAAACACCAATCCTGGCCCCGCTCATCCTTACAGCTTGCTCCCTCGCCAGCCTAACCTTAAATAGGACAGCCTCGGAATTTTGGAGGGCAAAGCTGAAATTGTTCTTCGTATCCCAGTCTAACAGTATGGCGGAAGAATCTTCCGGAGGTTTCTTTATATCTTTTCGGCTTGCACCTCCGATCATCAGAAAAGTGTCATCAGCTTAACCGATGGTATTACATTCCTGAAGGGATATCGAGAGTATGCCATTCAACATGACATTCCACAAAAGGGGGCCGAGGACGGAAACTTGCGGGAAGTCCCTGGTCAATGTTTTTTTTAATTCGATATCTCCGTCCTGTAAATAGACAACTCGATCATGGAAGTAGTTACTTATGAACCGGCGGCGGTCCGTTGATACACCCCGGGACTCTAACGCGGCCAAAATGAGTGGCCACCAGGCATTATAAAATGCGCCAGAAATATCCAAGAAAACACCGAGAACATATTATTTGGGCATGCGCCTACCTATCGCATCTATTGTATATACCTGTTGCATTTACTTCATCTCGCTTACTCATATCGTAACAAAATGCGCTGCTCAGCCAACGAGGAGCATTCCATCACCGCGTTCGCGACCTTTCACTTTTTCTCACTTAAATTCCATCCAAAATGTCCATTATGAAGCTTCTCTTCAAAAACTTATCGATAAATAAAGGGTGTCAAGAATATTCAATTAGAAAGAATTTTAGTCAAATGTTAATGTGAATCCAAGCATAAACTAAATAAAAGTTTTATTTAAATGGGTTCCATATTTTTCTTTGCTAAACTAACAAATAGACAGACAGTACAGAGATAAAGTGAAAACATTTTTTTTAAATTTCTGCTCAACATTAAACCCTCTTGCCATACATAATTTATCAAAAACATGAGAAGACGAGACGCATAACGTACAAATATCTAAATATAATTTTTTAAAGCTGCTAAGCAAAACGAACTTAGAAAAGTGTAGAGCCAGTGAAGTATGAAACCACGTATCATTCGCTTACAATATGCTTCTAGTAAAATAAATAAACCACATACCATGTTAATATTATCAATCCAAAGCTTTCAGATAAATTATAATATATTCAGTCACAGGAAACACAAATGGATTCTTTTTTCACACAATGTTAATATTGTAAGTAGAAAAACTTGCTTGAATTATTAAGTAGAAACATTTTTACTTGTCATGGCTCCTGAATATTGGATTATTTTAAGTTTGAACATATATATATGTAAGTATTAGCAGCATTAAATATACTGGCCAACTAAGGGCGAGGTACTCATAGGACTATCACTTGACGCAGTGGAATATAATTACAGTATGCCAAAGAAAATAGGCGTAACACATACAGTAGTTACAGGCATTTTCTAAAATAACAAAATCCGCATGAACTCGATCGCTTTAATCTGGTAATAAATAATAAATCATTCTACATATGAACGAAACCACTTTAATCTGGTAATAAATAATTCTACGTATGACATGGGGTGTGTTAGTGGAGTTTCGTTTATTTTACCTTTATTATTAAATTCTACGTGTAATTTGAAATGAAGGCTAAGTGTAAGAACAACATATCACTTTACAGTAAATATTTTTAAATATGGAATATATTTGGCATTAATTTTGCAGAAATTCGTTATCACTTAATTTTTATTCACAACTAAATGAAACTACATCATGTAGTGTTAATTCTATTTTATTTGAATCCTTAACCACGACCTAGGTCTCGTTGTATGACATCTTTAAGTAGGCAATTTGTAAAGATAGGTGTTTGTTCATCAGTAAATCTATGATAAGGGCTTCATTTGTTCATCAATCATGCATTTACGTAGGTCTGTGGTGATGATTAATTATTTTTTTGGAGTTAATTTTAATTGTTTTCTATCTTTCAGTCTTGTTTTGTGTTACATTTGCGCTAATTGGATTGTTTTAATTCTTCGATTCAACGTTATAGCTAAAATAAACATAAATACATATTTACGTAAATTTTTTTTATTTCTTTTCATTTGAAAGTGGTAGATATATATATATAGATATATATATATATGTATATATATAAATGTATATATATATATATATATATATATATATAGTGTGTGTTTTTTTTTTCATTTAATGATGAATTTACCTAAAGTGCTAGAAAGAAAGATTGAGTTAATATTTTGAGGTATTTGTAATAACAATTAAAATAAACATAATATTAAGATATCCATCAGAATGAACCTGTAAAATTTATTAACCAACAAGTTTTACCTAGATATGTGAGACACAAATTAGTAATAACTTATGGAAGTTAACTACATGAAGGATATTTTTAACAAATCTCTTCCTAGAAAATTCTCATTAATCATACCAAAAGTCTGACTCCATGGTTTAAAAAAAAATCTGCATTTAAAGGACATTTCTTCCATTATCAAATACTGTGATAAGCCAATTCATTACATACTTCTATTTACAGAATCATGGTTTCGTCAGATTTTACTTAACATGCGTGCCAGGTTTAAGTGAACTCAAGAAAAGTCGTTTTAAATTTTAATATTGAATTCTGTTAATTTTCCATTTTTTTTATAAATATAAAATAAAATGAAAAGCTGTTCTTAATCACTCTCCTTTCAAGTTAGGAACCACATATAGTAAGTTGTTCATCAAACAGATTCTCAGAAGCGTTGAGGGAACGAATACGAAATGGACTTTATTAAGACTTTGGCTATATTATGATTTATAAAGTTAAAAGGAAAATATTTCTGCCAATACAAAAGAAAAAAGGCCAAAAGAAATTCATCATCATAAACCGTTCGTAAAAACTTATGCGAAATAATAACGACTGAAGCAAAGGCCCTTTGGTGGAAAGAGAATTATTTCCTTTCACAATAATAGCGAAGCATGAAGGTCATGTAATCATTTACAACAGACGGATTGACCTTAAGAAATACGGAAAATCGATCTAGAGGAAAATAATGAAATGAGCCAAAATATGGTTGAATAAATTTCATTGTAACACAAAACAACTCCGACGAAAAATTTATGCTCGCATTGCTTTATATGTGCACTTTAATGTACACTTACACGTTGTGAGTGAAAAACTTAAAAGAAGGAGTAACTTTACTTTTATATCGCAACAGATACAGTTATATATTTAACAGCATGTAATATGTTTCTCGACGAAAAACTATATATCTTTAAATATAAGCCCAAGGATTTATTTTAAAATCTTCACCTTTTTTAGTAAATTTATTCCGCGTCCTCGTACGTTAAGAATATTAAGAAAATTACTTGAAAATATCGTTACCTTGCTCTAGAATTCTTAGTGCTTACCCAATGAATTTTAATTTTGTTAGAATAAAAAAAAAAGGTTTAAAAATTGACAATATGAAATATCCTGTTGGAAGGTTTTGTGTCGTAAATTTTGAAGTCACCTGGAGATTGTCAACGCCGACTTATGTTTAGTTCCACCACTAATAAATATTGACATTTCAAAGCCCCTTGTTTTAAATATAATAATTTCAAAGTGCTAATATATTTCTTGTCCTTTTTCAAATAAAAAATTCATTTTTATTTTACGTTTTTCTAGGATAAATTAACTATAATACATTTGAATACTTCTAATTCAAGAAATTCTGGTAATGATTTTGAAACAGTTTTTAGATATACATTATGTAAATACAGTTTTTTGTAGACAGATGGAGGAAATAATTAAGTACTGTTTGTGTAAATTTAGGAAGAGTCATTTTAATTTTTTTTTAATTAGAATATTCAAGATTAATTAAATAAAAATATTCGAAATATTTAAAATCATTTCGAAAAATATTCTTTCGTCCAAAATCTTAAAAAGAAAATTAAATTTCCAACAACAATTCTATTGAAAAATATATATCCACACTCATGAATAATGTAAACTAAGTAATTATATTTTGGTGAGAGAATTTTCAACGAATTTCAAAGGTGTCATGTATTTTGTTAAAAAAATTAAGTGGTTCTTAATTCGACTGTGACATATCTCCTATACTCTTTTTGTGACATATCTCTGGCACTTATCAAACAATTCAGATTATTCTTTTTTATTTAGAAAATATAGTGCATTTGTAGTATTATAAATTTTTATTAGGATTTGACTCAAGACGATATGAATTTTTTTAGTAATATCAGAGAGCAATAATAAAGCTGAAAGGTAGTGAGAGGAAGTCTTCGGTGACGAAGTCATGAAAAGTAAAATCAATTATTTTCGATTCGTTTGACTTGTCTTGACGTAAGCAAGAAAGTGAAAAATAAATAGGTAGTTATTCAGATATGTACAAGTGCATAAAGTGTTTTTTTTTGTGTATAATACTTCATATTTCTGGCATTTATCGACCAGTTTAGATGATTCTTTTTTTTATTTGGTAATTTGGTTAGAATTTCAACATGGAAATTGAAGGTATACAATATAATTGCCCATAAAAAGATAGCAGAGGTACTGTAAGCGGCTCGAGGCGTTATAGAAATTGCAATATATATATATATATATATATATATATATATATATATATATATATGTATATATATATATATATATATATATATAAATTGTAATATATAATATTATTTTGAGAATTTATTATTGCTTGGGAACGACATTATAACGCAAAAATTCAACTTATATACTCGTAATTTCTATATTTTTTACTTTTTCTTTCGCTACTCATAAACTGGTTATTTGAAATCAGTTTAATATTTTTTTGTTAAAAAATGCTATTTATGACATGATACTCAGGCACAAAGCATCATATACATTTATCTTGAAATAGCACGTGTTCAAACAAGCCAGTGTGAGCTAATGATTACAAACTAATGTTAAAAGACGTAATGTGAAAATGTTTAGTATATTGTCACTTAATGAACATTAGTCGCAATATGAACATTATATAATAAGTAAGTTGATAAAGTTTACACTCAATTCGCTTTTACCGCATTATTAAATATGAGTACCAAATTTGCATTATTGTTAAACGCATTTTACTATTTTCCAATTAACAAAAGTACTTGTACTAAGATACATTTAATTAATGTCGATTAAATTCAGAAAAAAATTTCTTAGATTATCAGAAAAATTACCATTCATCCTTATCATTCTGATAAGGGTGAATAGTCAGTTTTCCTCGTTTCTAAGTACTTAAGTGAAGTAATAATGTCTAAAAGCAAAATGTCCATTGATGCGAGAGAGTAATTTCTTTTCATAAAAATGGCAAAGAATATCTATGTGATCAACATTGAACAGTTCTATGTGATCAACAACAATAGATAAATTGAAATACCGAAGGATGATTGAGTGGAAAATTATAATATGTACCAGAAAATGTGTTTCGCTCAACAGGAAAACCATTTTTACGAAAAATTGTATTCACATTGTTTGCTATGTGGGCTTTAATATTTGGGGACATTTTGTGTACTTTTCCTATCTCTATATACCATCATATTTAAACATTATAAATATACTGTTTCAAATTCAATTACACGAAATATACTTCATAATAGTTTTACATTATATACATATATATATATATATATATATATATATATATATATATATATATATATATATATACATATATAATCACGTCGAACTTTACTTGAGACAGACGTAGTCTAATAGTAAATGACTACATCCTTATGATGAATCATTTCATAATAAGGATGTAATTGAATCGGAACATTGTCCACATATTATTTTTTCTTAATAGTTACTAAATTTGAATAAAGGTTATATATTAATTATTTCTTAATAACAGGTATGTATATGAAAACCCTTTTGGAAACCTGATTTAAGAAATAATTCATTTCATTGATAATTAGCGCTTAGTATCTTAAATTCAAATAATTCATTTCATTGATAATTAGCGCTTAGTATCTTAAATTCAAATTATTCATTTCATTGATAATTAGCGCTTAGTATCTTAAATTCATAATTTTTATGTATTGGAATTACCTTTCCTAAATAGGTTTAGATTTTGTGTCTAATGATCTAGGAATACCTACCAGTGTGTACCTATCAGTGCAACCTACAGGAAGACCTATTGACCTATAAAATTACAGAGTTAAACATAATCTATTAGCATATTATTAAATGAGAATTTATTTTAACACTACTGTTAAGGGAATATTTTTTAGTGACGTATTACGTAATGTTGTCTTGTAGCATATTCTCTCATATTATTATTACATAACTTTGTTGTTGAAAGTAGTCTTTTTCGAGAGGTTTTTTTTCTTTGACAACAGATTAATTTAGAATAATTTGTCTGCAATCAATCAGCATAAAAAAACTTGAAAAAGTTACCTTGTACGCAATGTACCGTGGTATACATATATTATAATTGATATAACTAAGAATAAAAAAAATAAAGTGAAACTGAATCTTGAATCTTTGAATCCCATAATCGTTAATAAAAAATATAACAATAATCAAGACTTTTACAATTATTATTTCCGTTGAGTCTACAAGGATAGTAAATATTTATTGAATTTCTGTATTAACGAAAATTTTACATAATTATTTGTAACAGTTGTTAATGATTTAATTTAACACCGTCAAAAATGAAGTTCAGTTGGGATGTATTCTGACGGAGAAGAAAAAGAACCAATTAATAACAATTTATTACTAATATTCCTTCTGTATAAATACACAAAACCACAAATATAAATTTGGTGGATATACTTCCAATGTAGCGTATTGAGCGATGACAGGGATATGTCTTACCTCTAGCAACGGTAAAGATCTAATCGAAATTAATCAAGTCCTTAGCATCTGTTCTACCTGCTAACCGCAAGTGAGGAAACTACACACAGCACGTCGAAGTGAACATCATATATACCAATCACCTGATTGAACTCTCTTCGTTCATGAGACATTTTATCGCAGCTGAGAAAAATTCCGTAAAAGACAGCAAGCGGTAGCCAAGAGACATAGGAAGTTCTTGTCTTCAAATTAAACGTAACAGTAATTTTTTTTACAAAATAATGTTTGCCTCGAGTTCACATTCTAACATTACGGCAAGTAAACAAAGATTTTAATTTAACTTGAAATGCTCTTAGTGCCCTCGAAGAATCTTTTTGTTGCTTATTGAGTTGCTTGTCTGTTTCTTCTTATTTTTATAAAGCTTTCTTACTTTTAAACGAACTGTAGTATTGATATTCAAAAATACTAAATATAAATTAGAACAATTTATTATGTACCGCTCTCAATACTGTAATGCTGTTAATCATTCTCGTATTCATATATCCGAGGATAATAGCTAAGTAACTTTATTTGTTGAAACATAAAAGAAAGAAAGAAAACATAAAAGTATTATAATGTATGAAATATAATATGATATTTTTACAACCAAAATATAAAAAAATTAAATTGTGTGCAAATAAATTTGAGAGACATCTAATTATTTGATAGTCACTTGATTACAAGTTTGATGGTAATTTATTTTACTGGTTAACAAAAAAATTAAATGATTTTTAATAAAACGCTTTTTGATTTATTCCGATTTTTTAAGATTAAAGTCATAAAAATTACTAAAATAAGATTGGTTACATTGCATTAAATGTTTTGTAGTGTATTAGAATAAGATATCGTATTTTTATCCACATCCGTGGAATACAACCGGATATTATAGTTAGATGGGAATCATAATAACGACGGAAATTCCTAATAAAAATAATAGTTTATTTAAATAGACGTATTTCTTTGCCAATATTTAAAAAATGTTTTTTTGGCCCAAATAAATTTTAGGAAAGAAACATTTTTATTATAATTTATATGACATAAGAGAAATTCATGACATAGAAGTATCAATATGGTAATTTTATTTAGACTGTTTAAAGTTGATAAGCCCAACGATGCCAGGATGTTGCGTACCTTGTTCTCTTTGGACATAATACTTTATAATGTAGATGATGCAAATGAAGTTAATTTATTTTAATGTTCTTCTTCAAAGTGCTTATATTTTAAAGTAAGAAAAAATTCAAATTATGTTTCGAACCAGGAAAAAATTATTATATTTTTCTTAATCATGAAACATTTTAAGGATGAAAAATTTAGGCAATACCTACACTTTTTAACGTTTCACTTTTCAGTGTGCGTTTGGCGTCTACACCGAAAAGTTAATATAATATCTGACTCGGTTAGCAAAATCTTAAGTTTAACAAAATCACCTCAATTTAAAACCAATGCTTATAAAATACAGCCAATTTAATTTATTAAATGTATGAAGATATAAATAAATAATAAAAAACGATAATTCATTATTTATCAATCAAGTGAGCTATTAATTCTTGCAAAACCTGTGTACATCTTAGTCTTATATATTTTAGATTGCAAAGTTGGTTTCTGGCGCTCTTTACGTTTTGATACTTTCCAGCTCATGTAAATATTTGATCTTTTCAGTATTACTATTATGCGTTGGTATGGTTGCTTACTAGAATATTATATTTTGTCATAGCTATCTATCAATTTGTAAAATTTTGTCTAAACAAGTAATTAATATTTTCAACAATTCTAAAAAATCTTGCTAAGAAAAATTTTTTTCTAAAAAAAATATAATAAATATTGGAAAACTTACATACTGATTTTGACTTGCAAAATAGTACTAACGAATATTACCACTGCTGTATTCACTATAGTCACCTAGAGAATATCGATGCTAAAGCACTTATAAAATTGAGCTGATGTACGATTTTAGTCCAAAATGTTCCAATTAATTTCACCGACTATAGCTAAAATACACACCGGCTACCAAATGACGCTCACATAGGTTTTGGATTATTGTAGCTGCAACCAATTATGAATTATAATACATGCTCAAAATTTTTTAAGTGTTGCTACTCATGGTTAAAGTAAAATTAATAACAACATTTGGAAAGGCGTTTATTAGAGGGAAAGCCAGGTGTTTCCGAGGCAGGGCGTTAATATTACTTTTGAGAAAAACCATTAACCGTTTTTTATTTTCCTAATGCTAGTCGGAAAGTACACCGATTTCTGTTATTTCAGAGGTACGTTAAAGGTTGAAATTAGATGTATGTTTAAAAGGCATACCTTATTTCCCACAACCCTTCTATAGTCTCAAGAGTTATGTATTATTTGAATTACGGCTATAATAAGTACGGTAGAAAAATATATAAGTTGTGTACATTATAACGTTGGTCGCTTCAAATGTACGAGGCGTGCATTAAAAAAATATATTTCTTATTTCTCAGGCGCGGTTAATATGCAAGCAATTTAATACATCTTTTCAGATCACAGATCAAGTTTAACGGCCAAGTATCATAAATAGTTTATAGAATAAAGAAAATTATTTTGTTACTCTCTCATTTTACATACAATTAAACGATATAATTGTACTTCGTACGCAATAATTATTGCAATAATTCAGGAAAGGATCTCTTAATTCCTATTTTTCTACCATAATGGATCGGAGAGTGTATATTTTCTATTTTGTTAATGATGGTGCCACTTTTGAGAAATTGAAGTTTTGTACCTAAGAATATTTTGTGAAATTTACATTTTATTTTTGTATTATTTTCACTATAGTTTCAATATAGTTATGGTGAATTTGTAGCAAACTAATATAACGTATTATGAAGATATGATTGATGGATCGAGTTGACTGACTGGACTACCACAAAAGAATGATTAGGTTTGCAGCCCTGAAATTAATACCTTACTGAATTTATATATTCCCTTTCTCAAGTTCAACAAGACCTTAATTATTTCTTGTACAAAACAAGATACTGACCATATAAATTTAAACAAGATATTGTTTTTTAAAAATTATACGAAACCTCCAGAAATGTTTGTGTGATATTCGACAATGATATTGACGGAACATTATTATTTTGTGCAATATCGGTTTTTTATTTACATAATCGGTAGCTGGTCACTGAAACCAAGTCTTACCTTGTTTTAGTGTTATTATATGGTAATTATTTATTTATATTTTATTTTTTTTTAGTTTACGGACTGGCTTGACAGAAATTATATAATTATTTTGATCTGATGCATGCGTCTTTTCATATTTCAAAGATCTTTTCATCACAATTACACATTTCTGACATTTATTTAAATACCGAAAAATAACCGAATGAAATGTGTGAAGTGCACTTAATTTTTTTACCGGACACCTGTGCCCATAATTTGGCCATAGCTTCCACGAGAAGCTGATGATGATCGTCGATTCTTGAAGCAATTTATGCCCAACCAAAGGAAATATGAAGGTTCTAATTTTTATAGCAAAGTTTAATATAAAGTATTCTTCCCCAAAATTGGCTAAAAATTTTTATTTACTTGCGTTACAGAGATTATTTGATGTAGAAGAAAACACTTTTAGTGTTTTCACACAAATATATCAGTACAAAACAAAACTATTATTTTTCCTCCCATTTCTTAAAAACAATTTGACAGCAGTAGTCCAAGAAATTGACTGGAATGGTGGCGGTTAGTAGGTGCCGAGAAATTAATGAAATTTTCCAACTCAGTAGAGGGAAAAACGACGATCTCAGGAAAGGTCCTTCGGAATTTCAATCTATTCTACTGAGCACACTAAGTACGCTGACAAAGGACTGGCTTTCACTTGTCGCTCCTTTGACATGTGTGTTTGAATTTTAATAGGTGTTTGAAAAATTTCTTATATGGTTGTAATTACATTTTAATCTTTAATATTGTTTAAGTTAAATTTTAAATTATTGCATCGATTACGTTTAAAATTTGCTTACAAAATGTAATTATAAATACTTCGGCGTTATTTTAAAATTTATATAAATTTGTGAATATTTTATAACTTGAAGTAAAATTTTTGTCCCAATTAATTTTTTATAATATTTTAACATAATTTATTTTTAATTGTTTCTTCTAACGATTTTATTAAAATCTATATAACGCTATAGTTTCAAATACATTGTTTTTAGAAGTACTCTATATTTTTGAATTAATCTTCCATTTAAAACGTAATAGTTAAATAATTTGCCTGTAACTTCTGAAAAGTCATGTAAAAATGAAAAGAAATAAGCAAAAATATTTAAAAGACTTTCGTTGTTGTCTTGTGTTTATGTTATAGTTTGTTAGTTTTCTTCAGTCATTAAAATAATAACTTTGATATATTTGTCGATAAGCGTAAGCGATAAATATTTAAGTAAATAGTTATTTCCTAATAAAAATAATTCTCATATGTTGAAATATTTTTATATAGTAAATATCATACCAAAATATGTCCATTCCTTTGACAGTTAAAGAGCTTGAAACTATAAATAAGAACTTTCAAATGAGGTTTATCTTTTCGGATTAGATTTAACTAGTTTGAACTGGTATTTGATGAAGTATAATAGAAGTGACTCTGGAAACAGCATCAATTATATGAATAGTAATAAGATAAAATAGAACTATCGCTCTTCTCATTCTATAAATTAGTCAAATTTTTCATAACAAGTAAGAGCAAAGAACAATTAGTAAATATTGGGTAAGTCGATAAATTATTGTCATTTCGATAGTGTCTGTTCATGATGTTGGATGAAAATTTTCATTATTAAATTAAATTGGAATGGTATCAGAGGTCAGTATTTAATAATTTACTCAAATTTCTACCCCATAACTACATAAGTACTGCTAAAATAATTGTTTTCATATCGGTACTTCTAATAATTTTGACAACGATTGAAGTAATTTTTTTTACTCTATCCTAGATTATAATTGCTAAACTACTTTATTTCTTGAGAAATAAAGTGGCAAAACATTCGTTATGCAACAAGTCAAATTAATTAATTCAAAAATTTCAGATTATTCTATTCTGCAGCAATAAGTACAGAAGTCTACGTACAATTTTATGTCTATCGTAACTTATATTTTTCGGTTTCCTCTCCACCTAACTAGATTAAATAAACTTTATATTTTTTTAAGCTGTGTTAATTTATAAATTTTTTTCCTGAGTTTTATTTACCGTTATATCATAGACTCCAAAATCTTATTGCATTATCATCAATATTGAAAGCACCGATAATAAAAACTGTGTTGTTTGAATCATTTCTATTTCAGTAACTTTTTTGGAAATTATATTTCATTTATAATGTTACACTCAATAATATACAATTTATAAGAAAGGTTTAACACCTTACGTGGTAGTTATTTATTTATGCTACGTCTAAGAATTTGTTATATATTCTATAGTCATCACAAAGAGTCAAGTAAAAATTTAACAAAAAAAAAATTGAGACGTAATAAACCTAGCAGGAGAAAAATAATTATAGACTTTGATATCTAGTTATATTACTACCATACCTCGTGAACAAACGTTCTATAATATCTAAATACCTCATTCAATCATGCCGATTTAGTAAAACTAGTTTGCAATAATCATATGAATTTTCTCGCCACTTTCTTGCACGTAAGTTTTAAAATAAACAACATAAAATACAATTACGTTCAAATGGTTTAATTAGTATTTTTAAGAACAATTTATTTGTTTATGGCAGAAAGCAAATCCAATCGTGCTGAATAACGACACGAATTGGGCCAAAGTTGATTGAGTGAGTTGGTTAAAAAAATTTATTTTTAGTGACGGAGAAAAAACTACGTCAAATTCACTCCACAAATTATTCAATCATAGCACAATGAATAGTAATAGGTAAAAATGAATGAAATGTGTGACATTTTGTACACGTTTATTAATTACATCAAGGAAATATTATTTTTGTAGTATTTATTATCGACATCATATTTTATTTTTGTCTTTATATTAAATTGATCTTCAATTCAATTTTACTAAACTCTTATGTTATTTATAACTGTCTTTGTATTTACCGCGGATGCTTGCCAACGTAGTGCTCAATTGTTTTGTGAAGGTACTACTTTTAATTTGTAATTCATATCGAACCCTTGTTTGGTATTGCTGTGCTAGTAACTCTGTTTGTTAGAATTTTTCTATTAATTGTTAGTCAATAGTTATTACTACTTAATTTCATTAATTTCATGTAGTTTTCTACATCCTATTTTATTAAATGCCTTGATATATTAAAAAAGTAATATCAAATTAACCACATCAGTAATTACAATAATGCGATATATGTGACATTAAACACTTCAGGTTTTAATTATGTAAGGCTTAGATATAATTATCTACAATTTTATATCGAAATAAAATTATCAAACACTACAACTAACATAAATTATATAATAAAAACAACGGTATATTCGTGCTGTTCACTATTCCGGATAGGTTCGCGTTAAAATGAAACTATTCCCTCTTCCTTTAACGGCGGGCAACGGATTTCCTGTTGGAATATTAATGTCGATTCGCTCGTACGTCATGACGTAAGGGATATGTAACCAATGAGCGACCCATAAACTCTCTCGTTAAAAGCTGCTTATTTGGAATCGGAAGAATATCTGAAATGTTCCTATTCGATTTTATTTGTTTACTCAGTGCTTCCTTGGCGGGAAAGAGTGTTAATGTGATTTTATGTTTGTCGTTAAGATCTTAGTTAATGACTATCAGTTAGCAAAAATCTTTGTTAATAGCCCACCTGAAGATGTTGTAATACAACGAAACTTAGGTCATGGTAAAGAACTTAAAAAAAGTTGAAATAATACTACATCATGTAGTTTCATTTAATTGTGAATATCAAGATTCTTATATAATTTATAAATCTCAATATTAAACCTCCATATCTACTGAGTTCTTTGTCTGAAACCGCTGAGAATAACCAGTAAGGTTAGCCCTTAAAAATGCAAGTTTATTTTCGTCATTTTTATTTCCATATAGGTATATGGTCACTGCATAAATATAACATAAGTGTTTAAATATAAGTTGCCTTTCGTAATTGTACAGCAGAATATAATAGAATAAGCACAACTCCAAGCAGAACACCATCAGGATTTTGAAAATAACGTACGCCTATATTTTATCAAATGACGTAAATTCATGACATGGTATGGTATATTAATCATTGCATATGGTCTTTTAATAGTCAAATATCAAAAATCTTACGATATACTAACAGTATATCATATAATAAACATCAAATGCAAGGGAATAATATACCTACTATAAGCAATATAGTACTTAATGAAAAAGTCCTTAATATATCAAGTGTTTTAAATAATGTATTTTTACTTTGCACTTATTTAAGCAAGTGTATAAGTAGCAATAAAATACCATATAAAACATAAAAACCTGTCAAGTACTAGTAGAACTGGCACTATAAGGGTTCTGTATATATTCGGGCACTTATAAATATTTTAGGATACATATTATTTCTAATTAAATTATTTACCGATATTAATTGAGCCCAGAATAAATATATTGCCTATCTACTATATCTTTCACACGCAGAACACAAATTAATTGTAAAAAAAATATAATCCCATGTAGAATTAGAAGTCAATAATTTTTGGTTTTCCCTTTTACTTATGCTATAATACTTCCAATAACGCTGACTTTGAAGATTGTAGGTCGACTAGAAATACCTTAAAGGTTTTGATGACCAGCGAGTAAGACTATTGCGCGATTAAAGAAAATAATATTCAACCATACACTTTTGTTATGCAAACTGAACAACTTGAAATATTTACAATATTGTAAGACTCTATGCTCCAGTATACGATATTAATTTAACCTTGGCAGCTTTAGCTGTTTCTGAGAAAAAGGGCTTTAACAGCAGACGGATGGACAACCAAGTAATCCTGTAACTATACCGTTTAATTTTCATTTTGAGAGACGAAACAATTAACAGTTGTCTTTATAAAGGAACTTTATACGTTCTTTTATAAAGGTATTATAAGGTCTTGTTAGGGGTTTGTACCCAAAGCGTGTGACAGAAGTCTAATGTTGCGGCCACGTCGCCCGTCAGTTTCTTAGTCCGTCAATCAAATTTTAGTTAATAAGTTCTGGAACTTATTACCCAACCTAATATTTGCTTGATGGACCTCTATTCAGAACTTTTCCAAGATAATCTTCAAAAATTCTAGAATATTTTGTTCCGTTATTAGTTGTAGGGAAGTCGAAGTACATTAAAAAAATTACAGCGTCTCGCCTTGAAACAAATTATTTAAATCAATATCAAGCAGTAACTTATAATTATATAAATAACCTCGTATCTTTGCAATACTTACCTATATTAAGAGATGAATTTTACTGATTAAAGCTATGAAGTTTTGAGCAATTATTTATGAGAAAAAAAATTGGTATTTCCACTGAAATTTTAATATCACCACCCACCCACCAGATAGTAGTCATTCTTAAATAAATATGCTGCATATATATATATATATATATATATATATATATATATATATATATATACAGCATTTTTGGTGATATATAGGTTTAAAAATTTACGCATTATCTAACACCATGTCTTCCGAAGCACTATTTTCTTTACCATAATCACGATGACAATGATTTTAATCATGATGCCGTTTCTTCATAGGTAACAATGTATTTATCATTAATTTATCTTAGTTTTTAATTTTTCCATCATAAACTTATAGTCCATTCAAATTTAAGATGGAATGTTTGTAAACAATCGAATTTGACAGTTAAAATATGGTTGGCACAAATATAATATTCGATCAGCTGACAACTATTTATAAAATTCATTGCATTATTCCCGGAGTATTATTAAAATATATACATAATCAAAATATTAACTTCAGAAAGTCTCACTATAAAAAATGTTATAAATACAAGTATTATACCATTATTTTATTGATACGAATCCTAAAATTTTACACGGAAAAATTGGCAACCCTCCACTTTTTTTGCGAAATAGTCAGGCGTTTCAAACAATTTGTGAAAATAATCAAAATCTCGACGCTAAAAAAATCTAGACCATATATGCTATTCACTAATTTTATAAGGCGTTAGAGTGAGATAGCTACAATATGTCAGCTTACGCTGCTATATTTCAAGATTTGATTACCTTATACGTAGATATAGTTATGGTATATTTGGCGTATAGATAATTAAACAAACATGGTGACATGTTATTTTCTTTTCAAATAAATGTTGGTGCTAAACTATTTTTCAATGTAGTCTACAAATTATATATGCAATTTAGGATAATGTTTTTTTTAAAAGCTTTAATGTTAAAATCTGTTAGAAATTGGCCGCCCATTTAAGGATAAGATGGCCATTTAATTTCCGACTCATTTTTCCTCTCCCTTTGCCTTTTCCGTTACTTTTTGCTTTTTTCTCGTACAAGATTTTCTTTTCCGTTTCTTGTTTCTTAATTTTTTTGCCACAAGAATTATAATAATTGTTGAATGGAGTACAATTTATATGCGGCCATAATTTACAAACAATTCATAGCAGCTAATCTTTTATTTTTTCAGTTTCGTGGTAATTTTTACCGTATTCCACGTATCATATATATTATTTTCGGGACCGCAATTTTCACCGGCTAATTCTATCGTTTCTTCCTCAGAACTTGAATATAATTTCATTTTTTGCTTATCAATATTAGGATTTTTCTTCATAATCTTTTTATTTTTACTTTCTCTTTTTTTTCTCTAATGTACTCTTTCTTCTTCTTCTCTTTTTTTTCTCTTTGCTACTTGCTCGCACATGTTTCCGGATGCTATTAAGCAGTTCTACAACTGGGTAGATATCAGTCAGGTACTTTGAAGGCGTATCCTTTTGTGAGCATCCTCATTAGATCTTTATGTTAAAGGCACTGTTGGCGGAAGTTCTTCTTGAACCCGTTCAGACGTAGGATCCTCAAGTATCATTGAAATCTCTTCAATAACTCTGTCATTTTTTATATTATCATGTAAGCATAATCTGGAAAGTATAATCTGGAATCTAAATTTAGCGCCATTTATGAATTTATTTGAGGTGATGTTATCAATAGGTTATTCGATTTGAGGTTATGTTATCAATGGGTTATTGTATTCAACGAAAAAATAGAAAAAGCATAATAAATTTTATAAATATTAACACTACAACATCAAATATCAATATACTAAAAAATCGGAAGTAAATTTAAATTTTGAAGATAAAAATGCTTTTTAATTGTTTTCCACACCACAACGTATACAGCAAAGTACATGTTCGGGTAGCAGCCGCTCACTAGATTTAGCTACGACATCTAGAATAAAACAGTGAAATTTTTCAATTGGCCATTTCATGTGAATTACCCTACTATTTTAAAACCGTACTTTCGTTGGAATTTCATAAAATCCTCAGTTTATCAGATAAAGATACCTGCTTCATATGAAATAAAAATACCTTGTTTTTGCTTAGGAATTTTGCAGGACAATTTGTGAAAAAAAAATAATTGATTTTATTTTTTCGCCCAGACAGTTAGCGGATGGCTGTAATTGATTAAGTGCAATTTGAATACATATGCACTAGTGACACAATACGATCTGTATGCACTGTTCGAGCGAGACAGATATATGTTATGTTCAAATTTTTTTATTATCGATAAAAACTACGTCGGAACGGTACCGCCAAAAGAAAATGTAATATATAGGATTACACTACAAGTCAAAGCGTTATGACAATGTTTACTGCACATTATGTCATTAACTTTTATTATATGTATGTTTAGTAAAACTAAATTATTAATTTTTGCTTTGAGGACAACCAATGCGAATCCATATAATCATCCGTCAGTCTTATCTGTTCCACAAACACGATACTTCATAATGGTATTGAAGAAGCCATATAGAAATGTATATAGAACTAAATAAATTTGAATTAATCGGAGCGCACAAGTAGTATAATTATTTGCAATACTCATTATTTATATTATCACAATTCTTATGTCAAATTGCTTATAGATTCAGGAGATCAATTATATTTTTTTGTTAACTGTGTATTCGCATGTATGCCAACTTTTGGCGCGCACCGCTAGCAAAGAGAACAACATGACGGCGAAGCATCGGTGTTCCAGTCCGCACTAGCGAACGTATTTTCCCATTGGAATTTTGAAAATATTGCTATTGACGTTTGCAATTATTGCTCGCTGATTTTTTGGCGTTTTGTAAATTGTTTTCATTATTTTGTATTACATTAAGTTTATTATATTATTCTTTGTTTCATAGCGTTAAGTTCGGTTTGTTATATAATAATATGAGTTATTGTTAAAGTGTATTTTTATTGTGTAAATAAAATGGCGTATGTACCAGGCACTAGCAGCGGGATTCTAACATTTTCATCGCCCACGAAGAAACGCTCTAAGAAGAATGATTAAGCTCGAAAGAAAAAACCACTTTAATAAACGTATATAAATACGTAGAAAAGATTACGCCCAAGGAAAAACACATTTACAAAAAATACGTAGCAAAGCAAATGGCTGAAATTGGCCGGTGTTGGTCTAAGCACAGTGTACAATACAGTTCGGGAATATAGAAGAAGGACGCATCCGCTCGCCTTTGCCGCACCCGCCAAGATTGATAAAATTACCTAATTTCAAAAGGACGACGTTCTACAATATTTTAAAGAAATTGAAATTCACATACCAGAAACGCAATAGAAAAAGCGCAGAATCTGATATTTCTGTGATATAAGTGTGATAATCTGTAATTGTTATTATGTATGTAGTGGATTTATATTAAATATTTTAGTGATTTCACCTTTTAAGTTCATTGTGATGTGAACCATGTTCATGTGCACTGTGGTTAATTGTTTTCTGAAATAATAAAGTATTTGTGGTTTTTTTAAACATAAATATGTATTTTCTGTATTAAGATCATTATGATTTGATTATAACACTATAGCGTAATTTTTCTATGAAATATTAGTGTATTTCTATATAGTAATGTGAAATATTAGTGTACTTTGTGTATTTATAATATATATTTTGAGTTCTTTGTGATATAATTGTTGTATTTTTTTTTTTAGAATGTTAACGTATTTGGTTTATTTTTACACATCAGTGTACTTTATGTTTTTAAAAGTTGTTTTAGTCATTTCTTGAAAATTAAGTAATACTTGTTTTATTTTTTAATAATTTCATTTTCTAACTAACATTTCGTTAAACTACTATTACTAATATACTTAGAAAATAAAGTATTATTTGTTAGTATGATAGAATATTATTTATTAGATAGACAGATAGTTGATGAAGGTTTGACAAGGGTGAATTACTAGTAGAGATTTGGCTACCAACAACTTTTTAAATACGCCAGTCTTTAAGACTGCCAGTCTCAAGCCTGGATTAAGTATGAGAGGAATTTTGTTATAAATTATTCGAAACGCATCTTACTTATCATAATTTCTCTTAAATATAAAATATAACCTATATAATATAAGTTACGTATGTATACAGTGTAAATGTGTACACTAATAAAAACTATTTTTTAATCACAAATAAATCCACATTAAATTACTAACGTGAATGTAAGAAAAAGGTTTGCAATACCTGAACTGTCAAAAGTGATTGTTTACAAACATTCCATCTTCAATTTGAATGGACTATAAGTTCTTATATCTAATTTCCGTAAGTATTTTTATTATGTTCAGTTATAAAGATCTATAAAAGCGAACAAAATATACAGCACGATATTTAAGAGCTTGAACATATTCACAGTTTAAAAAGTAGGAAGTCATATATTCTAGCCTTAAAAGTTCTTATAACTTTAACGATTAATAGAACCTAGATGTTAATTTCTTTTCTACGTCCTGGGAAACTTAAAACTTTAAAATTTGTGTAATTTAGCAAAACAAATTTCCGGTGGAAGGTAGACGGGATATTAAAAACTAAATGATTTTAAAGACAAAGAACTATATCATCCATGTAGAATAGAAGGCAAGAAAGAGTACTGTTAAAATTCAATATCTTTCATACTCGATTCTTTAATTCACATTATGATATTTAAGAACCTTGCCACAGGTAACTTTTTAGCGTTCCGCATGTTAAAACGAAAAGGCAACACTTATATGAGCACGTACATGTCTGTTCACATGTCGGCCATAGTCGTTTTTTTTCAGAAATTGCTTCACGTAGAAACTTAAAATTGGCCACAGTAATTAAACATAAAAACCTGCACATGCAAAACTCGAAATTTTGTTTTAATTTTTGAGTTTTATATCTTCAGAGGCATATGGAAAAAAATACAAAAAATATATTCCCCCCCCCCATTATTTTCGAAACTACTTGACTTCAAGTTATTAAAAAAGTTTTGGTTTTTACAAATCCACGCAAGGGTTGTAAAAAAATTTGGCGATGATTATATGTGTCAAATTTTAAAAACCCTTCAGGTTTTTTCATCTACGAAAGTAAGTAAGGAAAAAGTTAACGTTTTTTCATTTTTAAAGCCGATTTTTTTAGAAACCATGGAACATATAAATTTGAAAGTTGCACTCGTAATATAGTTCATTATCCTACATATTTTGTAGATATTTACATCATTGAATCTTTTAAATTATTTGTATAATATTTACCGAGGTAAATAAAGGTCTAGGTTTTCTTTATATATATATATATATATATATATATATATATATATATATATATATGTATATATATGTATATATGTATATATATATATATATATACATATATATATGTATAAATGGTTCGTTCTAATATTTAAAAAAAAATTCACAATTACAAATCGCATATTCAAAAAGATATTAAAAAATATACGCAATAATATAGTATATCGCCCTCTATTTTCGAAACTACTGAGTCAAAAAACGTAGCAAAACTAGAAAATTACCAAAAAAACGCAGTCATTTAAGATTTTACATTTTATGAAATTTTTATATTTTTACGCCTGGAAAAATATATTACATAATATGTGCAATATATTTATGAAAAAATTAATATTTGTAAATAATTTAATAGAAACTGCACTCTTAAATGTTTATAAGAGCCAAAAGGTACTGGGAGTTTTACTTATGCTCTATTTGTTTTTTGAATTCAAATAATGCTAGTATATGAAATTAGAGTAAAAAAAGTTACCTACTCTGAATAATTTAATCTAAATTAACTAGTACTTATCTTTAATTTGCTTCAGGTGAGAAAAGACCCAAACTAGACATTTTTTTCCGACGAAATAAGCCCACTTATAAATTAACTTTCACAGAGTTGAATATTGTGTATTGCATTGTTGTATTTATTTTATATTTTTGATATTTTTACTAATTTTGCTTTACTCATTATTATCTAGAATATCAGAACAAAGTAAGTTAGAATGATAATTTGTCCCATTAGATTCATTCAAATTGTTCATTGAGAAAAGACAATTGTAAGTGTGACAACTTACATTTGCTCGGTTGTTTGATGGTGGAAAATTTTTATTCAAAAGAAAAATGTTAATTCCTTTAAAATGCATTCAATCATTTATGACCATTTTATAATTGGAAATGGGTACCTTAGCTAATATTCCAAATGTTAGACAGAAAGACTCCGAGTAATACCATATTTTGTTTGTCTTTCTTATGATTTGTTTTTGAAAAAAAAACAAATCATAAGAAAGTCTAAATTCTGTGACCAAAATTATATGTCTAAATATTTATATGAGATTTATAGTTTGTACTTAAACACCAGTGGGGAGTATGACATTCATTTGGAATCGTAATGATATATTATTTTCTCTTTTCCATGAACAAATTCTTTATTTCAACTTTTTTATTTTTATATTTTCATTTTCCTAAATTTTGTAAATGGGGGTGTTGGCAATTCAGTTCCTTCTATCTGATAAAAAAATATTGATTACAAATATAAAAACTTCAATTTTATTTGACGGAGCATGTATTAGACTGGGAAATAATGTTTAAAAAGTAAGAAAATTAAATATGTGTCAAAGTAAGCTACCCAAATTTATTTTAGAAAGATATTTTAGAAACAATATCTAAATCTTGATAAATTTAAAAAGCCATACCAGTATATTGGTCACAATTTTTTTAGAAAATTTTACTTTTGGTTTTGTGGTAGGTTATTGTATTTCATTTTGTTCAAATAGTTGAAATATTGAGAGATTAAATAAAGTATAAATTCCTAAAAATAAAATATGCCCTACAAATATCTTGAAACATAAATTCTTCAGACAGATTACAGGCAAAAAAAATTATTAGTAACCAAGACAATGTGTAAAACTCAAGGAAAAAGGTTATCAATACATGATACAATTAATAGTCAACGCCCCAATATAGAGCTGGGGTAACATGGAAATATTAATCAGGATCTGCGCATTTATATGTTTAAGTCAAGTAATTAAAGTCAAACCTGGTACTAGCATTTGTCGGTTATCTAGCATATTGAATCATACATCATTCGTCGGTCAATATTTTAATTTGTCAAGAAACCACACGAATTAAGTGGATTGTGAGCAAAACGTCAGTTGGTCATCAAAAAATAATTGTTCTTTTATATATATTGTTTCATTTTATGAAAACTTGCAGAAAATCAATGTTTAGATTATATACGGTTGAGACATAGTCTCAAATATATACTTTCATTTGGAATATTCTGATTTAATAAATCGGATATAGGACAATTAAATGCCAATAAATCACATTTTATACAGTTTATGCATTAAAATTTTACCGTATTCAATAATTCAATTAGATTTTCTTTTGTTAGCTGTTTGTGGGCTACAAAAAGTTTCAGATGAAATAATTTGTGTCAATTTTAAAAGTAGTAATTGCCGTAAGAAACTCTTATATAAAGATCATCCTTATCTTGAATAAGATATAAATACTGCCAGATTTTCTCGCATGCTTAACTTATCATAAATACTTAATTAAAAGTATTAAACTAGTAATAAACCAAAAGTAACCCTTCCAGTATTTTCAGTATTAGACACTTAAATGCACATATCCAACCAATTTTTTATCCATCACGTCTTATGCTACTATTTTCATCATGTAAAATGCTCTCTGAATTTAAGAACACCTCCATCAGTACACCACAAAATCCGGTAGTATTTACCGGAGCAAACGACAGACCGATAAGTTTTTTTTTCTTTGTAATCCTATTATCTTTCCTGATATATAAAAAAATTGAGGATGTATTCACAAAGCTCTGCCATATTCAGGGCTAGAGAAATGCGCTTTTGTATCATTATTATAGAAACATCCCTTTTGTTTGCATAGGTGCAAAAGCCTAAATTGTAAAACTGGTCTCGAATACAACACTGATCTCGAATGAAATACTGGTCTCGATTCTTATGTAACCTATACCCAAGTATAAAATATATACATACAATTACTAAAGTTAGGGAAGATATAACACATATTCATGTAATTACAAAAAAAATTGTGTGTTGTGGGATATAAATTGCAAGAGCAAGTTATAAGAATATCAAAATGTTTTTTTCACAATTTGAAGTATGGTAATACTACAGATTCTGTTGAAAATATCTACGTGCATTTACTAAGAAACCATTTGATGTAGTAACGTAAAGTTTCACCTTGTAATCAAATATTTTAACACACGTACATTGCGACAGTTACTACCAAAATATTTCTAATATTTTAATTGTACATGTACATATTCAATATAAAATGTGGATTTGACCGTTTGACATTAAATTAATCTTTATATTCTGGATGGTGCTTCTCAACCGTACACCAAAAAACCAATTAAATGAATTCTGTAGTTTAATCATAAGAATAATTTGAAGTGGTTGGTTATTTCAAATACGGTGCATGTTTTTAAACACGATGTACGAATTTGCTAGGCTTATATAGATTGCCACATCGACATCTTTGCATAAAGGTATTTTATTTTTCAACTACTGGCAAATAGTAAAATAATTCTTAATTCTGTGGCATAAGAGTTATAATACGATACGTGTTCCTTATAAAAGCAAAAAGCATGTTAAGTTTTATTTATTCGAAAATCAATTTAATTGTGAATGTGTAATTTTTTTTTTATTCCATCGCGACCGCGTGCCGAGCAATAGTCTGTCACATAAACATTGCATATGATATTTACGTTTTGTTTATATTTTTATTCTTAGCGTAATTGGTTATTTTACTATTGTAAAATATTTATGACAATACTAGTACTGACTGGGTTTTCATTTAATGTCGAGTTATCAAATCCACATGTTATATATATTATATGGACTACAATTTTTTTCTGAATTTTATCTCAGAGAATTCATTATGTTGGTTTTAATGTAAATTTTCAAATAAAAGAAATGCCATTTACCTAGTAGGGAAATACATAGAAATTTGAAAACTGTACTTTATTTCAACTGATTAAAGTAAAATTTTATTTAGCACAGGTTGGGTTGGCTTAGTCAAAAGTCGTGCATTTTGCATTTTTAAATTTAAATAAGTTCGCCACATATATTAATACAATAAAAATAATTATAAATAAACTAGAACAATAGAAAAAAAAATGTTTATGTGATTACGGACCTATACGACCATGGTGTATAATTGCCTTCCTCTATCTAAAACATTTTTTACATTTTTTGTTAGAGACTACTTGTCGAGACATATTAATATTTATTTAAAAAGTAATTCAATAAATGAAAACATTAATGACTTATTGTTAATATCGTTATCAATATTTTTAAAATCGGTTGAAAATTTTGACATACACAACACTAAAAGCAGATGCTAATTATCACGTAATTTTTTTTAATTTACCACGTTTTCAAAAGGGATAAAAAATTTTAAATAATTTTTCTTGTCTCAAAAAACCGATACAGATTAGTAATCCTTTACATATTACATATTTTGTTGGAAATATGTGATAGTGAATTTCTAATAGCTATAGAACTACTTGTAAGATCTAAAACGAAAAACGTGGGGCACCTGCGATAAATAATGGAGCAAGGATGCAAGAAGTGTAGAGAGTAGCCGTCATTGAGAAAACTCACATTACAGGTTATGTAATGTTTGGTGCAATAACATTTTTAGTGACTTAGGTGAATTTGTACACCACGTTTTTCGTTTTATTTCTTACAAATATTTTCATACATATTAAAAATGCGCAATCACAAATTTTCATTACAACATGCATGGGGTTATAAATTTGTTCTTGGTTATAAATCTTTATGGGGCAAAAAGATATTATTTTAAACTTTTCAGTTCGTTTTAAAAACGCGGTAAAATAGAAAAAAAATTATATAAATAATTACTGGAGACATTGTGGAAAATATTAACTGATAAAAATGAAGTCGGATGAAATCGAATCTGCAACTTCCCCGGTTTGAATTCTAGGAGTTTTTCTTAAATTTTTAAATATATCTCGTGAACGGTTTGGTTTTTCAGATTCATCGTCTAAATTTCGAATACGTTCTACTAATCACTATGGAAGAAAATTAGTTTAAAGGCGATCAGTTACTCCTTTTAACCTTGACAAACCTTTGAAATAAATGTGCACATACATGTAATTAACATCCTAATTAATCTTAAAATAATAAATTAACCTACATAATAATAAATTATTTGTATGTTATTGTATGCGGACAGTGAATACCTGTGTGATTTGTGTATATACGATAACAGCTTGTCTCAAGACATCCTGTTTCCCTTAATTTTACGAAGCTGAATTTTAACGCAATATTTTCATAATTTTGGTGAAACTAGAAACGATCAATTGAAAGGACCACTAAAATTTCAATACGTATATTTACATTTTAAAAAACTTTTGCGAATTTGGAACATAATCTTATCACTGGAATAGGATTAAAGGCTGTGAAATCTTATAATAAATTATATTTATATATTCTTATGACTCGCAACCGACATATTTCACTTTATAGTGACCCTAAAAATGTATTGAAAATTATTTATTGATATTAGTAAATTGTTAAGTTGTTCATATGTGTCTGAAAAATATCAATTTTGTCAAATTATCGCAACACCTATAAGAAACATATCCTTAAATTTTATTACAATATTGAAATATATAATATATAATTTACAATATTGCACTCTTGAGAAATTACTTATGAGTAAATTTCCACGTCGACATTGTTATTTGTTTAGTATGATTATATGTACAGTCTAATTAGAAATTTGTATGTATAGTTAAATGTTTTACTTAGTTTGTTTACAATTTTGTTAGTCTATTTTTTTAATTTAGCGCTATACGAACGAATATTTTTTTGTTGAGAGAAACAAAGTATCCGTCACTTTATATTTCTTGCTGTACGTCTATTACTCGCTCCGATGGTAATAATAGCTACAAGAAAATGATGGTGCATTTGAGTGAAAGCGAGACGACGTGTCGTGAAAAAGAGGATTGTATACATAAGCGAAACAAATTAATTAGTCCTCATTAATTACGATAATAATATTTTGCGTATAGAGATTTCTAATTATAATTTTACGAATTATAGACTTCGCGACCTTTTTCTTAGGAAGCTTATTACGGGTTTTGCTACAGGAGGTATTTGTTGGTTATGTCATAAATATTGTTCATTTACAATATATAGATTTGTTTATTCTTTAATTTTTCCTTATATTTTCGTAGTAAATATCAGCAGTATATTAATATACTGAATACTAATACACATCTTCATATGCAGTGTATTGCATGTGAAAATGTTTATTATCGCTAATGCCAGTTCTCGAGAGCCTCGCTGTGTGAATATTTCCACTAAAAGTTTGAAACTTTTAGTTTGGATATATATTTGTAAGAATATGACAAATATAACATTGTATTTATATTTCCACAAACGTCACTTTTATGTTTCTTGACACAAATATCTGAAATTGTCTAATTTTGGCATTGCTGACTCAACATCACAACTCTGATCTTCTTCCAGTCGACTTGGAGACTTGAAATTTGGCATATAACTAAGGTTTTGTCGGTATATCAAAAATAAAAAAATTGGTCAGGTTGAGTCATACTTCTTGCCAAATTTAGCAGCGAAGTTACGTTTCAAAAAATTATATGAAATGATTCTTTTGACCAAATTCATTTATTAAATTATTTTCGTTTGGGCTTACAGATAAAGATAGTATTTATGACAGATTACGGTTTACTATTTTATATAATGATAAATAATTTCAAATTTCTTGTATATGTAAAAATTTCACTATTCCCCGTAAATAAATACATTTAATTTCACTAATAATTGAAATCATATTTCTAGCGATACGTTCTGGAAAGAATACTGTAATGACAATCACTTCGAGTCCACGGCAATTCTTGTTCAATAGATACTTGTAACTTGCATTGTATATCACCGTAATATTTATTCTATTTATACTTATGAAAAGCTTAAATAAAAAAGAGAGTATCATTATTTCCATTACTATATTTTGGTGATAAATGTACATGTAATGAAACAATTTCGACGTCTTTGGTTTATTGCCGTACAAGGTTATTTATTTTGCTCGGTGTTTTTATAATAATTAGTATAAATTCCGTGAATTATCAATTTCAAACAAAAGGTCGTGAAATTCAATTAAAAAATAAAAATGGACAGTGGGACACCTTTTCTTATTTTTTATTTTACCGGAAAAAAGAGTAGAAAACAAAATAATTGTTAAGATCGAAATAATTTTTTTATAAAGATTTAGAATAAAATTAAAATTTAAAATGTACGTAAATGTGTTGAAGTATTGAAATTAAATTTTATGTTTAAATTTGCAATAGGTACTTGATTTTAAAAACTTGCTTTATTTTATCTGGACATTAAACGTTTATAATAAATAGCCCTTAATTATTTAATTTTAATTCTAAGAAATTTCGACACGCCATAAATGTTTATAAAGTATTTTATTGGCAGCCCCATTCTGGATGAAACTGAAAACAATTACAGTTTATTAGATCAATTGTTAGCCCAAACCGTCCGACAAGGTAAACAAATTTCCATAAACATAAAGTTAGAAGAGCACATCACCATAACAAAGGAACGAGCTACGCCAAGCTCCTGCAAGTCCTTTTGATTTAGGCTGCGTTGTCAATGCGGCCACAAACTGTAATTCCCTTTCCTTCCCGCACGGTGTTTCTAATTAATGTTTCATCACAGAAATTTGAAGTCCCACTACAACTTTATTAAACTCTCTTTACAAGATGCTGATGACATTTGCAGCGAGTGAACTGTTGATCCGCTATTCGATGGTAATACTTTGAAGCTGTTATCCTGAAAACGAGTTGTTTCACTGTTTAAAATATTTTCTTATATATTATATTCTTTAGAAGATAATGGGCAAAAAATATTCTGAGATAAGAAAATCAAACAAAGCCTTTCATTTAGTATAATAATTGCAAAACGACACTTACAAACAAGACAAAATGGCTATCAACATTCCAATCAACAAAATATCAACAAAATGATAACTCCATTTGACTCAATTACAGGATTCCTCGCATTTTTTTCCTTAGCAGTAATAATTTTGTGGATTGCTACAGCAAATAAAAACTAGCTATTATATCGAAAATTTAACTCCATCAGAAATAAAAATATAAAGTATGATATTCTTAAATATTTATATTAGCTGGAAAAGTTTTGAATTTAAAATAACAGTCAAATTCCCAGTAGTTTTATAAGTGAAATTAGAATAAAGTGGAAATTAAAATTACCCACAAACATTTACAAGTACTTAAAATAACTTTTAAATTTCAACTCGGTAAGGTGTTGAAACCAAGTGAAGCCCGTCGCAGTAACAAACAGTGGTTTATCAAATAGGCCTTAAGTTAGACGATCGTCAAGTGTGGTGACTCGAAACGCCTTTAGATCCAAACGGGATTGGCTATGTTAAATTAATAAATGTTTTATTAATATTTGCATTATTATTATCATTATTCAAATTATATCCTAAATACTTCATTTTAAGTTTATTTTTAAAATTTATTTTTAATATTAAATAAAAAATATGAAATAGTACTTTTTCATTAGCATCCAAAAATCGTGAATTATGTAGTAAAATCCATTGAATATGACAAAGTCAATTTTTTCACGTCGCGATTGTTCACTTTTATTCTTTTGGATTGAAACTTTTGACTATTCCAGACTTAAAAACGTATAAATAAAACGTATAATTCAAATAGTCCTAAAATGTAAATAATTTATATATAAAATTGTTGTTATAAATTATATATAAATTATAATAATTTACATATTAATTATAAATTGATTTCGTTTTAATTGTGCAAGTAAAAACTCAATATGTAAAATGTATATATATATATATATATATTTATATATATATGTATATATATATATATATATATATTTATATATATATATATATATATATATATATATATATTATTTCTCTTAAAATATTTAAAAATATTAATATTATATTTTACAAGTACATTTTTCCACCCGGAAAGACCATGAATTTCTCAATAAATAATTTCATTTCTCATAACTGATTTATTATATATTTAGCTCTCTTTAATACTTGTTATTTAAACACAGGATATGATAGTAACGGTGAATATTTTTGAATATAACGGTGTTTTTAAGATAGAGCTAGTGATAAAAATGTCAATTATGATTGTCCACCAAATCTTTGTTATTCAGTAAAAAATTTAAAACGCACCTTCGGTCCACCCAAAAAGTTCTGTTCAACGACACCACCACATGCCTATGTAGATAATTTTTTTTACCCTATTTTACACTTAAGAGGTTCCTACCTAAATATAATTTTAAGTTATTTTAAGAAACGAATTACAGTATAGTATGTGACGGGGATTTTGAGATGGACCTTTTAACAAAATTTGTCTAAAATAATTCTGATGGTCAGACAAATGGTTGTTTTTAAAAAAAAAATTGTTAATCTAATTTTTCCTCTACTAAAAAGAGTTTTTTCAACGTTATATAGCAATAAAGAGATTTTTTTTTCAAATTAAATTAATGAGAACCTCAGGAAATTTGTATTCAAATTTTATTTTAATTTGAATTCATTTGTAGAAGTTGTGTTTAAAATGAAATACATTTTAAACACAACTTCTACTTATGGGCCAAGGAAGTACAAATTATAATAACAAATTCATGAGTAAATAATGTGTTTAAGCAGTAAATAATTCTTAAATCATGTATTCTATATAAGGGACGCACAATTTACCAACCAATTTATTGAATGCTCTATTGTGTAATTCAATTTTACAAAAACTTGTGGGAACACTTAAAAAATTGAGATTGCCAAAATGTATCCATAATTTAGAATTGCAAGTCCTGAAAATAATCTCCTCTTTAGGATATTGTTTGTAAAACTTAATATAAATAACCAAAAAAACTTGTCTGTCAAAGAGTAAATCTTGCACTACGAGGGCTAAATACGTACTTAAGTACATATAACAATCAAGGGTTGCAAAGTATTTCGATTAAACTATTTATAAAAAATATTATTTACTTTTTCACCCTGTAAATATAAGTGTATGTACTTGCGTGTGCTTTCGTGTGCGTATGAGCATACGTGTGCATGTGAGTGTTTGTGTGCGTATAGATATGTGTGTTCGTGACGAGCGTAAGAGCGGGCGCGTGCGCGTGCGCGTTCCCGTTCTCCGAAGATCTCAAAATCTTGAGACTTAGAATCTTGTGATAATTTCCCGATAAAGTTTAAGCAAACTTACAATAATGCTACTATTTTAAAATTCCATCTGTATTAGTTTCAGCGTTTGATTTCATGGACGTTTTCGAAAATATCTCTAGAACTATATTACATAAATTTCCAAAAAAATTATTTCGGGAAGTGGTTTGCTCAAGTAATAAATATATCGCGTGGAGATTCTAATTTCCAGTTTACCAGTTTCTAATAGACTTTTTCTCTGAATCTAAAACAGCTCAAATGTTTGTCAGATTCAGGAAAATTAAAATAATTTGAATACCTATATCATTATTCAGCTTACGTGGTAGTACTCACTATGGAACTTTTATATAAATTTGGTTATTATAGAGTGGACATAAAACGGAAAACCTTCATAACATTGCATGTTCACCGATATTAATTTTATTAAACGCTTTTAAAATATGTTGAAACAGCATGTGTTAATTACTAGTCAGATTACATTCACATGTCATGTTTAATTTCATAGAAAATCCCATACCATAGAAAATCATTCCATACCGGATTTTATATGGTAATTTTGAATGTTTTTCACATTCAAAATTACCATATAAAATCCGTTATACTGTATTAATTGAGAAATATAACAATATTTAATACTGAATAATGGCCCGTAACATTTTGCTACATGCTAATTAAATTATCTCCTCGTTAATGAGCAATTAGTCATTATAACCTTATTCTGTGAAATATATGCATTTTAATGCCTTTAATTAATTGCAAACTTTCATAATTAAACATCGGGGCATTTAGTCCTGCCACTCTTAGTTTAGAACGAAGGCTTCACTCGTTAAGGTGGGTCGTTCCCACCATTTTATGAAAAGGACAAAATCACAGATTTGAATTTAAAAAATCTGTAAGTTGTGGACACTGTGGAAAGAATTTGGATATACGAGAAGTTATATGTAATTTCTTAATATTTCATCAATATATTTACCATAAGATAAAATACACTAAAATAATTTATGTCAATGAATATTCTTTTTCATAAAGATATAGTGGCAAGTTTAATGATTGGATTTTATTTACATAGATTTCTGAGATTATGGTGGAGTTAATATTTCATATAAAAAAATTACAAATTCTAATTTTATTTTCTGGTATCAGTATGCCTTTAAATCTCATTGAAAAGTATGCTAACAAATTTTATTGTTTTCCGTCTCTTCTATATTTTTATAATTATGGGATATTTAAACAGTACGTTTTAATTGCAAGGTAGATGCGCGGTATCAGGTCATTCAGTCGAGCTAACGGACATTGCTGCCTTTAAGCAAAGCGCTTCGCTGCTATTTTATCATTCTCATCATCCAGTTCCAGAGTTGTACAATAACTGGAATTACACAAAGGTGCTAGTGCTTTTATAAAACTTATATGACAGACTGATTGTCAAATACAATTTGCATAGTAAAATTCAATTTGTGATAATATTCAATAAATTCAAAAGCAAAGTCCTAACCCTTGCATTTACACTTCTCTAACAAATCTCTACCTGAACTTCTTTGCTCTTTTCTTATTATTTTTTACGCCTAATTTTTTAAACTTGAACTTGCCGCTTTCAAATTATTTATTTATTTTATTTATTTTTCTATAATATTTTATGTACAGTACATATAGCGGACTTATTGCTACGTGAGTAATCTCTTCCAGTCAACCATAACAATTTGCATTGAAATTTAGTTGGTAGAGTGTAACAGATTTTACAATGAAAATTCTTTACAGCACATTAGACAAAAAATATATTAAAAAAATACAAAAGTATAAGTAAAAAAAAAACCATTGACATGATTTGGGATGGGAAAGACAGGAAAGGGCAAGAACACAAGGGAAAAGGTTTCAGGAGATGCTGGACTTCTTCACTCGATCTTTGAAAATATTTAGAGACGTGAATTTCCTGATGTCAGGATCCAGGTGATTCCAAATTTTTGCTGCTTGGACAGTGAAGGATTTTTCGTAAGTGGTAGAGGTATGTTTAGAAATAAGTAGGGTGTGTGAACTTTCAGATCGCAGCCCAAGGCCTGAGCAGACAAATCTTTAAATTTGCCACTAAGATAATTTGGGTTATGAGGATTTTTTAATATGTTAAAAAGAAGTGTAAGTATGTGAAGTTGGCGTTGATCACGGATCGTCAGCCATTTAAGAAATGTGATCATATTTTCTGAGGCCGAAGATATACCCAATACATAAATTTTGAAGACGTTCGAACTTGCACAAATATTCTTCATTAAGATCAGGATAGCACACGTCTCCATAATCGAATAATGTTAATAAAAGTGTTTGATAAAGGTAGATTTTTATTTTAGTTGGTTTACTTTAGAACCTTTGACTACCTTTTTTTTTTTTTCTTTGACTACCTATGATGATAGCTTGTGACTTACTTGGGTTAACCAAAAGACCTAGTTCATGAGCCCACTGATCAACTGAAGCGAGATCTCCATTAAGGATGTCGATGGTTTTGGTAACGAATGGAGGTTTGAGTGCACATAGATTTGTAGGTCAATAGCATAAAGATGATAATTCCTAGAAATATTTCAGCAACACTTTCAATAAATACTGAGAAAAGAAGAGATGATAGAACTCAACCTCGAGGTACGCCAACTGTTCTACTCAGAATACGTATCTGACGACTTAACACATTGTCTGCGTCTATGGAGATATGAACTAAACCACTCAAGTAAATTTTGGGATATATTAAGATATTTCAAGAGGGCAAGAAGAGTATCGAAGTCAATAGATTTGAACGCACTGCTGAAATCAATAAGCACAAGGACAGTGACTTGTATATTATCCATAGCCAAACTTGTATCATCATTGACCTTAACAATGGCAGTTGAGGTACTGTGGCTAGCTTTTAAGCCAGATTGAAGTCGATTTAGAGACTTATGAGCTTTGAAGAAAGTAACGAGTTGACCATGAACAATACGTTTAAAGACTTTGAACAGAAGTGTTAGGTTAGATATGGGCCGAAAATCCTTGGGTTACGTAGGTAATAAAATTTTAGGTACGGGCAAAATATAGGCTTTTTTCCTTTCCAAAGGAAAGACAGCAGTTGCCACAGAGGTATACAAAATATCAGCGAATATAGGTTTAAGAATACTAATATTTAAGATGTCAATTCCGATGGATTTCAATTTTATCGCAAGAAGATTAGCTTTAACTTCGGACTCACAGTTATACCTTAGCGTAAATTGATGTTCACTAGAAACAGATGACACGAGATACCGTTTATAGTTGCAAACTTAACAGCTGATTCAATTACCGTGGGTAGCGTAGAAAAATGTGAATTTAATTGGTCGATATCCAATCGCCAGCTCCTCGAAGTGATAGAAGATTTTCCAATGCCTAGAGTAACCAAAAACTTCCAAATATTATTAGGAGTACGATATCCTAATTATGCAGAAATATGGTGTTTTTTGGCATTTCGGCACCCATTTATTTCTAAGCACTCTAAAATTCTCCAACCTATTTGGGCTGGAATTAGTCCAATACTTAGCTTTAGCGTGATCACGTTTAGCCACCATTGTTCTAATAAAATCATTTAGCCAAGGAGCAGCCCTCAGCTTAATTTTGGTGAGTTTTAGGGGAGCATGTTTATCGAGCATTTAAGTAATACAACTATTGAAAATAGTGAGTTCTTCATCAATAAAGTGATTAATCGCAATTGTATCCCAGTTAATGGATCTGGCATCCTCAAGAAAAGATGGTAGGTCAATACGATTAAAAACATGGAGGACGATGCTGTTTGAAGAAGAAAATATCTGCAATGAATGAAGAAAATATTATCCAAATTAATATTTTTGATGACATTTTCTTCATTCACAGTAAATATAATCACTCAAAAATCAGGTTATATTATTTAAAATTTTTTTTTTTTTGTAAGCAGAACTGATTGTAACTGAATTAATCTACAGAAGTATTTCATGAGATTTGAACATATACCAATTTAAAATTATTTGTAATTCAGAATAATTCGGTATGGAGAAAGACCATACTTGAATAAGGTATCAAAATGGATATAAAAAAGCCATAATTATAACCAGTAATTCGAAAACTAGAAAATCGTGTTTGGAATAAAAATAAAATTTATTTCATTTCGATACATTAAAGATACTTTTTAAAGAGCGTTTATTATAAATAAAAATATAGCTCTGCTAAATTTCTATCAATAATAGAATAGCACTTTTTTCAGGTTTAGAGATCCGTTTATTTCATTGTATAATTGTACCAGATATACAGTAATTTAAAATTAACTAACACGAAATTTTTAACCCTATTATTCACAACCAGCCGTCTTAAGATATTAATAAATCTGATCAGTGTACAGAGTTATTAAAGTAATGAATAAAAAAGAATATTATCAAGTGCATTTAAATGCTCTCGTGTAATATTTCATATTTTACTAAAAAGTAATTTCAAATTCTATTAAATTATATGTTAATACCCAAATTGACTGTTCCATATTTTATGTATAAATTTTAGACTTTTATTCTGGTGTCCATGTTTTAAAATATTTACGAAAACCTTATGACGTTTATTCTTTTTCCGATTAACTAAAAATAAACCTGTTAAGTACGAATGGAACTTACACTATTGTGATAAGAATAGGCTTGGAGTTACGAAAGTAGTTAGTATATACACAAAAAATCATCTTAATTTCTAGCTGAAAATATATTCCATTCATATGTCAAAACCATGAATCGTATAAGATTTATTCGAATTCGATTTTTTGAAAATATCATAAGCTAAAAAATCAAAAGAAAATATCATAGCTAAAGTATAAAGATAAAGTCGTTATTTGTGAATCGACTTATGACACTTACATAAATTATTTTATTTTCTAAAGAAAATTATGAACAGAAAACAAAGTACTATCAAAACAAGTCGAAATGCAGACTGAACACGATTTGAAAGGGCATATATTTTTAATTAATTCAAAACGTAAAATATCAAATGATATCAATAATATCAAATGAAGATAATAATTTACAAAAAGTGTATTTTCAATATTGTTAACAGTTATAAAACAAAGTATTATACCCCACTCTTCTTGTTAAAATTATTATTAGAAAACATTCATAAAAATTCCCTGACGCTGAAGCAACGTTACAAAAGTGTGAATTGTCCTATGTACTTTAAAATTTTTTATTTGTCAAAATAATTTTTCGAAATTATATCCAGATCTAAAGTCCACAAAGCCACAAATCTTCTTGTAAGGAATCACATGGCATATATTGTTAAGATCTTCTACTTATTTTTATTTATTAAGTCCATACGAATAAATTGAATTCCTGGCCATTTGACTGAAGAATCATTTGTAGTTCACAGATTGTTTCGCTGTACAAAGTCTACTTTGAGATCAGAACAAATTACAGGCAAGAAAGTAGCCAAATTTATATTTTTTCAAGTAATTAGAAAAAAAATTGCATCCTGTAATAACCGATCCACCCTTACGACATGAACAAATTAATCTTTTAACGCTTGCATCTATACTGAGTAGCCTACAAATTTATTTTAACTCAAAAGAATGCCAATGTCTTTGTAAAGCAAAAAAGTTTTAAATTTAACATTTAAATGATTTTTTCGAAAAATTCATATCTCTCTTAATTGTTATTCTGCTTGCGTTTCCGTTTTCTTGGCATTCCCAGGCAGTAAGCAGGTCGGTGTTTAAAATGTAATTGTATTTCTTTACCAATTATATTTTTCCTCTGAAAATTCAAATGATTCATTTGTATAAAAGAAAGTCAAAAGATGCTTAAGATATAATTCTACATCAAATAATTATGTGTGTGTCCTCGAAAATAATTTAAAATTAGCTTAATGTTTTTGTATTTGACAACTTTTTTAGGCGCATAATGAAAAAATGATGAGACTGAAATTTTACGATGCGCGCGCAAGATGCCACAAAAATCGACAGGATGAAATTGCTCACTAAATATGCAAGTAGTGACTGACTATATTCATGACAGTTATTGATGTATTTGTAAAAACACAACACGTGTTTTACATTCATACAAATCTAAGTTATATCTATGCTTTTATATAATATATCATAATAATTGAAATTTAACAGAGGTCCATGTAATAAAAAAACATTTATTTGTTTTGAAAATTCGAGAGCAAAATAGTACTTATAAACTTTTTAAAATATATTTCTCTAAGTGAGATTAACTTCCGGTATGTGTTTATTTGCATTATAAATCATTTAAAATTTAATTATTTGATTGAAGTTAAATTTTACGAAACATATTTATAATCACGCTGGCCTTTTATTATTTTATTGCATTAACTATTTCCGTGCTAAATAAAGTTATACTTATCGAATAAGAAGGAATACAGCCAAAGAACTATAACTTCTAACGGGCGTGCATAAGAACACACACAATTTTTTGAACTAATAACTTTTTATGTTTTTCTAAATGTTTCTAGTAATTCATTAGAAGAGATTACATACAATGAGTTCTAAAAATGGTTTTTGAAAAATTCAAAAATTGAAAATCACACATAAGAATTGTCACTTTTGTAACGGTTTCAGTGTCATGGCATTTTGTTGAAGTTTTCTAATAATTATATTAATACATAACACGAATGGGGAATAATATTTATAACTATCTATAATTTTACCTATTATAAATTATTATCATTGCCATATACATATATATTTATATACGTATATATATATATATATATATATATATATATATATATATGTATATATATATATATATATATTTACACATATATATATATATATATATATATATATATATATATATATATATATATACATATATATTAAACATTGTAAGATAAAGATTGGATTATTCCGCTATATGTTCCGTATGATAATGTAGATTTATTAAACAAAAGGAATTGTCAATAAGCATACGATAATGATAATTTTTTCTTCAAACCTTATAACTAATTTAAAACTCATATGATATATAATCATATGCTATAAATACAAATATGATACCACCACTATTTGTTTATTTATCTACTTCAGTGTATCTAATTGACACATAGGGTGGACTTATTGTTAATAAAACAATATTCCGACTGGAATAGTGTTGTGGGTTGACCATAAGGTCAACCCACAACACTATTCCAGTCGGCCGGGAACCGAACACGGGTCCTCGCGGTGTGTTCGTTTGTAGAAGAATGTTTCGAATTTAGTAACTGACTTACTACATAAAAGTGTTTTATTAAGTATTAGTGTGATATAAAATCTAGAAAAATTTCACATTGAAAATATTTCTCGAAGCTAAGAAGACCAAGACTAAAACCAAATAATGTACTTTTACGAAAAACGTCGCTTATCCTATAAGAAAAAACGGAGAAAATGAAATATTAGAGGTAAAATAATATATAAAGCTATATTATTTATAAAAAAATAAAGCTATATATTAGATATATTATTTTCTTAATCTTAAAAACAATCAAAAACTCTTTAACATTGATATAAATTCTATTATTATAGTATTAAATAAAAAGTACAAATTCTAAAAATATACTTTTGCACACATCATTCCGTCCCGATATTGAGATCACAATGATCAGTATCTGAATTTAAATTTTATTGTGTTCTTAACAATATTTATTATATTAAATTTGTATTTATAAATCATACTATAATATCTAGTTAGTTCTTTATCAATCAATGGTTTTGTTTAAAAAATTCTAGTTTTCCAGACAAGTTGTACAAACTATAATATTCAATGTACTGTAGGATATCGACTATCAACGCAATCCTCGTGCATCCATTAAAGGCATTTGATGAATGTTATTCATTTTTCTCCCTTTTTGTCTTAGAAAAAGCTTTGTCGACAAACTGGGCATTCAGTGTCATCATTGTCGCTATCTTCTTTGTCAGTCGATAATAAAATTAGGTCACCAGATTTTTCCTCGTGAGAATTGTGCTTCTTTTGTTTCTTGTTTGTTTTATTTTTATTATTGCGTCCTGCTGTTTTAGTTTTTTATACTTCTATCTCTTTATTTCCGCTACTCTTCCAACCTTCTCCTTTTGCTTCTTTTCTGTGTGCTGATGCCTGTTTCATCAATTTTAAATATTTTATTAGGGTTGAAGTTAATCTTTTGGAGTTTAGAATTCAATATGTAAAAATATGTTAACATTTTCAGCAGTAAGACGGAATGACAAATCAGGAGCCATGAGTAACTTTATTAATTTACGGAATGACAAATCAGGAGCCATGAGTAACTTTATTAATTTTTTGTCCACCTTCATTGAAAAGTTATTCGTTTTAAATTAGAAGTTGTGAGGTCATGGTGGTTATTCCTGATTTCCAAGAAATAGTTCACCAGCTCCTCTTCCAATTGCACCGGAAAAATTGATTTTACTCACATTTTTCCAGAAATTACATTTTCAACAGATTTTTCAAATTTTGTGGGTTACTTTTTTGCCCAATGTAGTAAATTATATTTACTTTGTCTTACAATTTAATTTAAGTATTAAGCATTTTTATTCTTTTATATTCGTTTGAGAAATGAAATTTCCTTTATTTTTGAAAAAAGGCACCTCATGCTCTTACACTCAAAAATTACATTCAACAACAAACATGGCTTACACTGAAGTCCTTAGAGAGTAGACAGAGAACCAGGTTCGATAGTTATTTTTTGCTCTTTAATGCAATATTTATGGAAGCATTTTTTTTAGAGTGTTAACCATACAAATTTATTTTTAAAGTTTTTAGTCTCATATTAAAAGATATGCCATTTTATTGAACTTTCTTTATATTATATTTAGAATTACTTTATAAAATATTAACGCTTTATTAAAAAAAATTCTAAAAAAGTCCTATTGACAGAGCAGCACAGTTGATTAGGCTGTGGTGCATCTCCACGATTCGATATCTGTGGGCGATTGAGGGCGCATCCTTTCCATATCTGCCAATGCATTAGTATTGCAAGGCGTCTTCGCGCTAAGCTTAGGATAATCCAATTCTTTAATCTGAAGCACACAAAGAAATTTTACTCTACTAAGTGTTACGTATGCTTGCTCAGATCAGCTCAGACAATAATGAGAAGCCGAACGATACGTTATTCCGTTATCGAATTTGGTGTCTAACTTCCGGTTCTATTTCATTGAATCAGTCCGATGGTACCATTTTATTGTCGTGTTATCAGAGCTAAGCACAATTGCCAAGTTTCATGACGATACAATAATTAGACGCCCAAAGACAGTTAGGATACGTTTTTCCATTATTGAGTCAGTACATAACTTCCCGTTCTACTGCATTTAATCAGTTCAATGGTAACATTTTATTATGTTGTCATCAGAACTGCATAGAACTGCCAAGTTTCATGATGATGTAACAATTAAAATTCCAAATATGGTTAAGATACGTTGTTCGGTTATTGATTTCAATGTCTAACTTCGGGTTTTATTTCAATAAATCAGCCCAGTGATACCATTTGTTATATTTTTATTAGAACTATACAACACTGCTACGTTTCGTGGTACAACAGTTAGAAGTTCATGAAATTTAGTTTCATAAATTCCATTACATAGTTAGTTAAAGGCGGGTCTGTTAAATATTACTTCGTTAGTCTGTTAAAATATTACTTCGTTAGATAAAAATCGTAAGTTTGGAAATCTAGAAAAATCTATTAAAAATATAATTAGGAAATCTGCAAAATTAACACAAAAGGTTAAAACTATTGTTTTAACTTTGATCTAGGTCATTAATTTCTGACTTCATTTCTCAATAACATAATTCTAAATGATAACTAAATATAAGGTAATTTCTTCAAAATATGAGGAAAGTAAAGATCTAAAATATTTAAAAGCGTATGAGATTAATAATATAACAAATAAGTGATGTTCAACTTAGTTGATTGTGTTTACAGAAATCAAAGCCAATAGTAAATGTATATACATTAAAAGTGCGTAAATTACTTTAGTTTGGTAAACTTAATAATTGATTGATTAATCTAATCTATAATTCATACTAAATATCCAAGACGAATATATCAAAAATTTCAAAATTTAACAAGCAGTATGAAATGGCATCCTCGTATATTTGTCACACTCGTCTAAAGAGACAATTTGTCCATTGAAATCAAGAAATATAATAGTACCTTTCGATTTGTATAATAGTACCTTCGGATTATTAAATAAAATAGTAAATAGGTTTACCATACAGGTAACACTTTAAAAAAACATAATAACACAATTAATTTTAATCCTACCTTTCACGACAACTTCAAGATATGAGAACGTTAATCGTTAAAAATTTGTATAATAAAATGGTTAATTTAATAACAAGCTTTAAGTAAACTAACTTGTAACTATTACGGCTAATATTGCTCTCAATTTCGATACTCGTGAACTGTATATAATTGTAAGTTTTAAATATGATCAAATATATACGCATGAATTTTTATTAATTTAGTAATTAGAGCCGTGGTTGGATAGTCACAGGTAACTTCTTTTTGAAGTAGGGGGTGAAGTGAGCCCTAATTCCCCAAGTCACATAAAAACTGTTTTATATGAGCATTAGAGCATCGTTGGTAGTTTCTAGTATTATCGAGGATATGTTGCAGTCACTTTTATTGATTATATTACATTAATGTAAGTCTTCGTTTGGTTTTAAGAGCTCAATTAGTTTCTTGGGATAATTTGTTATATGTTGCCAATTTAACATATTTTAGGGTTTTTTTGTTATATCACATTTATATTTTTTGATAGTTCGGTAATTAAATTTATACTGATAGTTGCTCAATCTAATAATTTATTAATTTATTTTCCTACCTTTTCTTTTTTCTTATAATATTCGCATATTATTCTAGTTGCAATGATTAGGTGAGTGATCAAAAATTATTTTAGATTTTGGGTCCATTATTAGATTTATCAACATTTTTCAAGATAAATATCATTATACCTGTTAATAATTAAGCAGCATAAAGTAATGCATAGCTTAAACGAATATAAGTAAGGTAATTGGTATATTTTCTTAAAAAAAATATAAGATTATGAAGAAAAATATAAGATTTATAGATGTCTTGCATATGAAAAATGAAATATCAAGTAATTATGTCAACAATTTTTAAAAATTTAACACAATATTTTCTTTCATTCCATTGTCATAAATAAATTAAATGATTGTTCCTTTTTTACAAAATATTTCTGAGTTATGTAAATAAATAATTTATATTTATTTTATTGGAATCGGTACAGTCATTAAAAGACGCAAAAATTTTTTAAAATCTCTACTGGTAACGTTTCCAGTCATACAGAACGCATTTTGGGGTTAATTATCTAGAAGAAAATATCTTAAATCTTAAAAAATATATCTTAAAATATCTTAGTATTAGTTGAACTGCTTAAAAGTAGGACGATCCATTCGCTTTTCTCATCCGGCTAGAGCTTTTATTTATTCTTCATAATTTGCTTAAACTATGATTAAAGTTTCATATTTCTATTCAGGTAATTTTTTTTGTCTCGCCTTCCTAAATACACTGCGCATCATACTTGAATGTTTCATGGTATAGTAATGTGCCATTTGTGCAAGCAAAAATATTTGTGCCAGGAAATTTAATAAGATAAATTGTACTTAATAAGATCGTCGATTTTCTCAAAAACTCGTTAAACCATAAAACGGTCCACCGGGCAGTTTTAACTGAAAAATATACACCTACTTAATTTACTTTCGATAATCTACTTAATTATTTCGATTAATCGAATTTTATGAATTTAATTATTATTATTTAATATATTTTAAGCTACTTTGATTTCGACTCCTCACAAACTCACCAATCTGTTATAGAATAGATCATTTCAATAATTTCACAAATTTTTTTTTCAAGCTTTCCGAAATGTTTTCCTGAATAAATTTACTACAATATTCCATATGTACATTTGATAAATAAACAAAAACTTCCCTTAAAGACTTTCTATGCTACCCTCCATATATAATACATTTCTTCGTTACAATTGGCCTTTAAAAAATTTATTTGGAAATTATTGTCTATATTTCAAATCATAATAGTTTCATCTCCCAGACTTCTATTAGTTTAATAAAAACTTGTATATTTATACAAATGTCGCCATATTTACCAATATAATTGCCTATTTTTTACAAAAAAAATGTGTGCTCGTTGCATAAAGAAATTATTTCGATCCAACGCGTAGCTTCCATGTACTTTGCTGACGACGACTAAATTGTGAACTTAAAAACAAATAATTACCAAACTCTACATCAAAACGAATGAAATTACGGGAAATTTACAAGCTTACAAAAGAAAAATACCTCTCATACGGGCGGGTCGTGTACAAGGAAATTAATTCTTTGTTCTTGTTTACCGTCTGGAATTCATTTGTTTACCTTTGTGTGATAACACAACCGTTCAGGACGGAAAAGCGTAGACTTTTCCAACTTTAATTCTAATAAATGAAATGCGTTACAAAATTGCGTACATTTTTTCCGTGTATATGCAGAGTATTTTAAGGATTTGTGGTAACCTATCGGAGACGTAGTTAAAATTAAAGATATGAGAAACTTTAAAGAAAATTTATAGAAATTAGAAAGCGATTTTTTTGTTAGATGAAAGTTAATGTGAATATGCGATGAGTGATGGACGAATTGGGAAGGGATGAATGGAAGGATGCAGGATGAAAGAGAAAGTTTCTGCATTCAATGAAAAAGGGTGTTGTACAGAAGATTTAATGAAACGAAGGAGAATTCACAAGTCGACGAAGATAATAAGAGAAACCTGTATTAGTTATTTACGATTAATTAGCATTTTATTTTCTACAAATAGCAGTATTATTTTTTACGATACATATAATAATACGCGACATATTCAATATATTTTTCTAGGTCAAGCATTTGGTTATAAATAAACTTATTTTATTTATTGCTGCACTGTAAAAATTAAGGAGTTTTTTTATGTATTTTTATCAATATGCGTACATTTCTTTGTAAAAGGTGGGTATTTACAAAACGGAATAAAAATTTCGCTTTTTAGAAAGTTAATGCTGAATATTCTCTTTTTGAGATAATTTCCATACAAATTTCAATGAAATTTTTAATAAAATGTATAACTACCTGACTTTGCCTAACGACTAAAATTCTATATTTATTTCGATGTTCCAAAGTTGCATGGATTTATAAATATATCAGCGTCAAAAGTCATACGTAATTAATATTTTTTCATCACCGTGATAAGATGCCTTGAGATAATATTAGACTCGATGCTTAATATTAGAATCGAACTAACGATGACCATTAATGAATTCAATATAATGTCTTCGACGATACAGATTTAAATGTAACGTAATTTTGATACTCTAATAATATGAGCTTTCCATTTCAAATGAAATTAGTTTTAAAATGAAATCAAGTAAGGTTATTTAATTTCAAATATTGATGTAGTTTGCACGAGGATTGTCTTTAAAATTCAAACTAAATTGTAGTCACTATTAGGTCAAGGAATACTATAAATCTCGAAACTCTCCATTGTAAAGATTAGAAAGTTAATTGAATGTCAAATTCGCCATTCAATTCAGCTGTCACAAGTTTATTCGTCGTGAAAGATATGTATGCTTATTTTTTAAATATTATATTTCTGTGAATTAGAGAAGGTAGAATGTAGTGAGAGTAAGAAAATAAATGTAACGTCTTAGCATATTAAAGCGTACTGAACATAATTAATTCAATATTATTGATTAACTAGTATATCTTCTTCAGCGTACAAAAGCATTAATGCAATAATAGGAAAGGCTTAAGTGACTTTTTAAGCCATTGGAATTGTTGATAATAAAAACTAAGTGATGTTAGCTGAAAGTTTATACCAAATTCCAGTATTTCAAATTTTTTCATGCTTCTCAAACTTATCTTTCAATCTTACTATTTCATAAACTTGATTTAGTAATGAAAAATGTTAAATGGAAATTGAATTGAATTTTTAAAGACCTGTTTGCTAGTAATCTACTCAATGGACTAAAAAAAATTTGCGCATTTAGTGTATCTCACTTAACATTATAAATAGGAACTGCTAAGTACGAGCAGAACTCATGCCACGAAGATTTCTTACACATTTAGGAACTTAAAACAAGTAAGGTTATGGTATTTATATCAATCTAGTTACAAAAACTATTATCACCTCTTAAATACACGACCTAGTATATATCTTTCACAGGTTAAAAGATATTGTGAATTACTCAGAAATAAGATATTGAGAGTCATTGCAATATTTTTACGATAAACTTTATGTAAACTAAAACATACTATTTTTCTTTATTGAAGTTGGCCTTAGTCGTTACGGAATAAGGCAAGGCAGGACATATTTTTTTTACATCTATAGCAACATTTCCAGAACTATCTGACATAAGACTATAAAAAATTATTTTATAATAGTGGCCTTTCTGATACACCGCGGGAACGATCCCGGCCGGTCGTCGAGCGGAGCTAGTGTTGTTTTCTGGTTGGCTGTAAGAGGTTGCCTTTGTAGCAATAAATCTGCTCTATTTATCAACTATGTAAATAAAAGGCAATCGATCTTTAAAATCAAGCACAAAATATGAAATAAAAAAATCGATGATGCCCTTTTAAAATTTTGTTTAGATGTTTTCGAATGTTAAATATTGAAGTAAGTGCAGGCTAATACACTTTACTATAATGATTATTTCAAGTTTCTATTCTTTTTCTTTCTAAGAAAAAATGGACACATAAGGACAGATGGACATACACATGAGTTATTTCATAAGAAATCGGTTTTTTCTTTCCCGATATTCGGAATTCAAAAAATAATATTTTGTTAAGGAATAATTGATATCTCTGCCTGCAGCATCGCTGTGGTAAAATTTCGTACATATAGGTATAAAACTGTAATATTGTGACAGACTGACGGATAAACGGACGAATATGACGTAGATCCTTGTTGGAATTTATGAGTGTCTTATTTAATTAGAAATTAAAAATGCCCCGAGTTTGCAAGTAGCAAACTGATTGCAATAACTTATTATAAAAAACTTCATTGCGTGCAAAGGGGGCACCCCCTTTGAACAAAAAAGTTGACCACAATTTGTCAGGTCACTTAAAAGCCCTAACTGAACGGTGAGCTGAACAAATTTTTACAAGCACAAAGTTACAAGAGTGCATTACCATAACAAAAGAACGAGTTCCGCACAGACCCTCACCTGTAGCCCTTTGTTATTTAGGCCGTGGCGTCGAGGCGGTTTCAATTTGTTTTTTCTGTTCTTTCCCGAGCTATGTCTCTAATTAATGATTCAACTCAGGAATGTACAGTTCGCTGTCAAGTTTAATAAACACACTTTATGAGGTGCTAGTTAAATATGCAACCAGTAAGTTTTTATACGTCCAATCATGTGTAAAGTTTGAAGAAAAGCTGTTCTTTGATAACACTCCTACCATTATTTTACCGGTATATTTAACTATATGTTTACAACTTTACAACGAGTTATAACTTTAAAACTATTATATGAATTACATATTTATCTTTACTAAATTTATTTAAAATAAGTGATATCGTTATCGGTTTAAGCAACTAGTAAAATTGTATTTTTCATGTCTTTGGTGTATCTGCTGCGATGCATATAACAAGTACACAAAACAAATTTTAATCTCTTCATTAAGAGATAGTTGTAACCGAAGTGAAATTTATTACTACGATGCAAATTGACACTTACATTTAATTTACGTAAGAAAATTATACCTTTGTTTGTTGTATTTTGTTGTGCATATACTTGACGAAAATTGACATGCACTTAAAAAAATCGTTTGTTCTCAGGTCAATTTTAGTTAAGCTTAATTTGTTAAGCCTTAAAATTAATTTAAGTTTTCCCAATAAAATTCCCGCCTGCGTCCAAGTAGTCAAAAAATATTAGAATAATTATGAGACGATACAAAACGGAACGAGCTTTCGGATATATTACTTAATGAGAGACTACCGGCGTTCTTTAGTCATCGCAATTACCAACTGTATCTTGTGGTGGCAATACGTTGCAGCTTGTTGAAGTGCTCGGAAAAATTAAAACAGACAAATAACGATCCTACTGCTATAAAACTCTATTATCCGGTCACTTCTGCGGTGAAAAGCATCTATGCGCTTACATGGATACTTGAATATTATCTCTGTAAAGAATGTAGTTTTGAAATTTTGCTCTCTTTGATTGAATTGATTTTTGGAATATTTAAATAATATTGAATAGTATCTTAAAGAGTATCTATATAATTACATGTGTAATTGCAATTAGACTGAACCACCGAATCTGGTTTTAAAAACAGATAAAATTTAAAATATTTAATTTGTATCTATTAAGTCAAATTATTTCTAAAAATATGTAAAGAAAATATTTAAAATGAAAAGTGATGTTGATATCATGTCAAAATAATTAATTTATGTTGATTTCCGGTTTAATTAGCTTTTTTCGTTGACGAGGCGTAATATTTTTATTTGAATTCATAGACACACACACATAGACACACGTTACATATACTAAAACTTCAATATTTCTTTAAAAAAAAGTCATTATTACGAAATCTGTATCTACGATTAATATTTGTGATTAATTTTATTTCATAAAGTTGCATGTGTATATACCGACAAGTGTTTTACTCTGGAATCACACTTGTGAGAAACATCTCCATAATATACATAAAAGATGGTATCACAATGGGTAAATTAATATGATGTGATTAGTCATAAATCTTGTACATATCTTAAAAACACTTTTATTTGTATTGAGTTAGATAAACATAATAACTTCTCCTTGATGCATTTGCTAAATATAATTAACGTACAAAATTTGATTCATAAATAAAACTTTGTACTCGCCTCGAAAAGAAACACATTTAAACTCTGTGTTTCGATAAATGATACGTACGTAATAATAAATTCCTATACAAACTTATAGAGGGTCATTTAAATTGATGAAATATATATCAGTTTTTAGAAAGAACACAATCACCTTATAATTTATTGTATATATATATACATATAAAGATATTAGCTCTAATGGAATAAGAGAAGTGTAATTTATTCAGAAATCAAAAATACCGTCTATCAACAAGTATGGGGTTCGAGATATAAACGTTGTTTTAGGCAAGAGGAAACGGAAACCAAAATTGTTTAAAATTCATGATATATATACGTAATTTTCCAGAATTAAAACGTAGCCGTGTATTTTTACCGGTAAAAACTCCAACGGAGTAACGAATTTGTTTTTGAAAATCGACGACCTTATAAATGCAGTTCACTATATTAAATTTCTATGTAAAATTACCTACATTAAAATGCAGAAAAGAGAAAACGCTCGTGTCCTTGTCACGGTGCCATGAGTTCAATAATATTTTAAAAACGATGTCGCAAGAGCCAGGTTTTGCAAACATATATGTCAACATTCGAGTTAATCAATATCTACCAAAGTATATTATAACGAATAAATGTATCTGTATACTATTTTAACTTACAAACAACTGGTGAGCATAAATATATAGTTTTAGTTCTTACGTTTGATCAATTGTCTTTCGTTCCTTTCAGAAAAAAGTTGAAAAGGAGGACTAAAAATTTAAGAGAAATTTTCAGTTTGTGACCTATATATTACAATGGAAATTCATCTAAATTCAGAACATAATTTGTTAAATAAATAGAACTTGCTTAGTGAGAGATGTAAAATATTAAAGAACCTAAAAGTTTTAGCCATTTTGTTTAATTTTTACCATTTCAGTTTTATAATTGAAAATATTGCCTAAGGAATAGATTTTTCGAGAAAAATTGCTCATAATATGTCATATTTGATTCATTATTTTTCTACACGAAACGTGTTTTTTTTAAAGTGAAACATAGAACATTCGATTTAGCATTTATGAAAAAATCCATGAAAGGTAAATTCGTGTTCAGGTGATTTTTTTTGTTGTTATTTACTTACTGCTTTTATAATTAAGTATATTGTTTTCTAGATATTTAGTTTCTTATTCTGCATTTCCGGTCCTCATATCCAATATCTCTAAGTCCCATGGTGCCCTAACATGTTAACCAATTATACGCATCACGAATTGTTTCACTTCATGTCTTGCCAGTGTTCTTCATTTCCCCCAGCATAGTACACCACCAGGTTTGCTTCGGACGTTTTTTCTTCCCTTGAATCCGAAACCTATTTCGAGATATGGACGGATTTCTCGCTGAGTGTATGATCAATCTAGTTCTACTTGCATCGAATAATAACTGAAATGTAAAGTGACGTTGCCGCTAAGGTTCTAAGTTCTAAGGTATTGGTACCTTAGAACTAACCAAACAGCGACATGCCTCATATATTATTTTTGTAGTTACAAATTATTTTAAAAGCAAATGTAGTGGGATATAAATAAAAATGTTAAAGAAATCTTTATTTGTACGTGTAAATTATGAATAAACTAATATAAGTAAGGTTACCAAAAACCTTTCAACTGAAATCTCACGCTTTATATAAAATTAACAAAATTCGATGGCCAACTACAGCAGTTGGCCATTTTAAAATTTTTATATAAATATTTCTCAATGTTTTAAAAATACATGCGGGTCAGAATGTTTTATCATTATTTCAAATTTCAAGATACGATGTAAAATGGTTTGGACGAGACACTTATGTGTGTCACCCTATAAAGTTCTGTTTTTTTTTCTTTTGAGGTAAGAAATTGTAAAACTAAAAGGTGTAATAACAATATGAATCACATTACACGTATTTAAGAAGATTGTATTTTTCAAAAGTACCGATTTTATCTAATATCATAATAATAAAATAATATTTACGTAAATATCACGCATGCAACTTGATGTAAACAACGTTAATATACCCTCATCAAGCCAAATTAAATTGAAAATAAGTTGCCGTAGTAAACCTCTGAGCGACACGGTAAAGCAAGTTCAGTCAATATCGCGACGTATTTGTTTTACGCACATTACGTTTAACTTTAATTATATTACAAGTTCAGGCTGCTTTCTACTATGAAGTGTCACTTTGCATTACGCCTTTATTTAGGAACTAACTCCGTAGCATTTGCCTTCCGCTTTTCTGTAGGCGTTAATATACTTATCAGATTGTAAGCCAAGATAAAATTGTGCCAAAAGTGTAGAAGTATTTGGTATACTTATATTTTACACCGAGGTCTCTTATATCTATGTTTAACCACTGAAAACGTGTGTGGAAAAGATGTTTACTGAATTGCCCCGTCGTAAGTTTTAAATAAAATTAACATATTCACTCGCGTTTCTTTTCAATAATGCGTTTATTATTCGTTTTCATTTCCGCGACTCGTATAAGATAAATAAGCTGAAAATACGTATTTATCTCTTTTTTTTAAGTGAAATTCAACGTTGCTTTCACCTTGTTCAAAAAAAGCAATGAAAATTGTTTGGTTTTTTAAATTTTCGGACGACTATTTTTGTACCAAGTTACGTAATTTTATTATCATAAATTATTTTCATTCATCTAACTAAAAGATTAACTGATCCTTTTGGACTTAAGTTTTACAAAAGTTAAATGACACAAATATGAGAGTATTTTCGATATTAGGTGCACCCCTATTTATTATTATTGAGCAATATTTTATCTAAATAATATAGTTTCATAAATATTCGTTAAGAATCCAGAAATATCTGCCAGTTTCTTATCAATAAGATTAAAATGAAATTTAATAAACGGTAATATTATTTGGAATTCGAAACGTAGCTGAGGTCATTCCTTTCGTCTGAGTTACGATACAAATGTAACTGCTGTTCTAAATCCTTACGTCGTTTTACATATCACAAGTCACATGTTTGTAAGATTAAATTCATGAAGTTATTCCTTAAACTTTCCACAAATATGAAAAAAGTGAAAATATTAGTAAACTATATCACTTTTAATTTCGTGGCCCGATTTCATATCACACGTGACAATGTTAATTCACCAAACTGTTTCACTTCTAATTCCATTAGAGCTAATACCGTTATAGTTATAAAACCAATTATAAGGTAATTTTGTTCTTTCTAAAAACCGGTATATATTTCATCAATTTAAATGACCCTCTATAAGTCTGTATGGGGATTTATTATTACGTAAATTCCAAAATTCATAGTTTCAATGAGTTTCTTTTTGAGGCGAGTACTAAGTTTTTATTTATGGCTCAAATTTTGTACGTTAATTATGTTTTGCAAATTCATCAAGGAGAAGTTAAAATGTTTATCTAACTCAATACAAATGAAAGTATTTTAAAGATATATACAAGATTTATGACTAAACACATCATATGAATTTACCCATTGTGATATCATCTTTTATGTATGTTTCTCACAGGTGTGATTCCAGAGTAAAATATTTCTCGAAATGACACAAGAGACTTGAAATAAAATTTATCATTCTTTATAAATACATGTTTTGTAACAATGAAACTTTTTTAGAAAAAATATTATTTGGATATGAAATTTATTAGCAAAAGAAAAAATTTCCCAAGTGTATTTCGATGTTACTCTTTCTTCTATTTCACTTTAACATATTTGATATGCTTTAATCAATAAAGGAACTTAGATTCCCCAAACGAACTCTACACATGTTATGTTTTGAAATTAATGTTTATTATTTTATATATATATACATATATATATATATATATATATATACACACACACACACATACATATATATATATATATATATATATATATATATGTATACATATATATAATTACAATAGTCTCCTTATCTATGATAGCCATAGAAGTTTGCATGTTGTTACAAATGTAATACTCTAACTGAATTTATTACAATTACTGCCTTTATTTAAAAATTATATACTTTGTAGAAACGTCAAACGTATACGCTCCCTAAAAGATAATAACTTTTACAAAAGAAACTCGTTTACAACAGAAACAAATTTTATACGGGCGACGCGTGTAGGGGGAAGTGGTCTCTTTTTACTTGCATATCCTGTGTAATTTACCTGCTAACCTTTCTTTTATCAATAGTTTTAAGTATGAAAGAACATAGACAACTGCATGCTATAATTCCAAAAAATGAAATATATTAGTAAAATTGTAAGTATTTTTTCGGTACTATTTGCAGAATGTTATATTAGGAGACAGAGAAAAAAATGAAGACAAAAGAAAATCTGCAGGAATATAAAGGCGATTTTTATATTAGATGGAGAGATGATAAGAGCATGCAAAGAATGGTTGACGAAAGGGAAACAGATGAATGGAAGAGTGCAGATAAATTCTAGTAAGAAAAGGAACATTTATACGTATTAAGTGAAAAAGAATGTTGCAATGCAGAATTAATGAAACGAATAAGATTTGCAAGTCGTTGAAGATAAAAAGTGAAAAATGCGTAAGTTATTTAAATTTAATTAGCACATTATCCTCTACATCTACTGGTGTTAATTTTTTACGCGTCCCATGATACAATATATTCAAATAATTACAAAATATGTTTTCAGGTCTATTTCAGAATTCATACATTTGATGTAGCCAACAGGTGTTTATTAATAAAAAACTTGCTGCAAAAAAAAAACAGAGGATTTTCTATGGTAATTCAATATATGGATATTTCTTTATGAAAATAAATGTTAAAGAAACTGAATAAAAATATCTGTTTTATTCAATATTTTCTTTGTTAATTTAAATGTTTGATGTTTATAGTAATTACTTTACAAATTTCAAGAAATTTACGCTGAACTTTATTTTATACCCCATTTCTTCATAGCAGCTAAATTTCTAACACATTTCTATGTTTCAACTTTTTATAGATATATCAAAATTCAAGGACCTTTAGAGAAGATAATGCTTTCAGGCTAGAGTAGTGTTTTAAACTGCTTCTAATTTTACAAATATTCAATGTATGGAACAGAAGTGAACAGAATTACTACTTATAAATATTTGTATGTTTAGAATTATCGATAGCAGGTTTTTATTTCTACATAAGCAAATCTTCACTTGTCAGTATGTCGCCAGATTGTTTTTCAGCCTATTTCAGTCAGTGGCACAAATATCTAATACTTTGAATTAGCGCTGACAATAATTTAAATATCATGTCCTCGAGGGTAAAAGTTCAAAATGCTAAATTTTTTGTTGCTTCTGATTCTGTGTTTTTAATATAATTTAAAATATTTTTTATAATAAAATTAATTTAGGCTATTTGTTTTACTAAATAATTAATATAATTCGGACGTTGATTGATTTTACAGTTAAAACTAAATTAAAATCATTATTTAATTAGGAAGAACATAATAATTTCGCTCGAAATTTTTCACAAAATTCTCAACTCTTGAGTGTAAAGCCTACGTACCGAGGGATGACGTAGAAAAATGTTATAGGTATTCAATTTTCTGCAACCGAATTTGATCGCTTTGAGAATTAGGATAATGAGAGGTGTAATAAGAAAACAAGATTAATGCTATTAGATAAGCTATTGCGAGTACGTTTTATTTAAATTTTTCGACTCTTCTACATATTTTTTTGAAAAGCAAAGACGTATAAATTAGATTTTTAACATTTTTATCGTATAGTAATAACTAGTTTGATTTAGAAAATAATACATTAATATATTAGGTAATATTACATAATTCGAAAAAATATAGAAGTTCAGAAACCACTAAACCGATGATGTTGAGTGACGACTAATTTGGTGTTTCAAGATAAATGCCTAAAAAATAGCTCTAATGTTCTGTACATATCAAATTACTTAAAATTATTTCAACATTTTCTTTATATATTTCTTCAGCTATTACCGTTCGTAGGATGTTGGTGTATGGATAAGATCTAGATTTATTTTAAAGTATATCGGAATTGTTTGCTTTCGAGGGAATTGAAATGTTTCGCGGGAAATGACAGCCTGGAAAAATATCGTAAAGTTCTCAGAAACTATGATATTCGGAATAATTTCTACGGATATTCAGTAAATTTTAAGTAAACTATATAATGGTGAATTTGCGACATTTATGATTTTAGCGGAGACGGAATTAGGCAGGAAAACACATATTTTTTTATATTTTAAGCTATATTTTTACAACTATATAATATAAAACACTAAAAAAATTGTTTTGGATCACAAGTCCCTCTTTATCAAACAAAAAATTTTGAAAAAAATTCCATTTCTTTATTTTCTCTATTAAAAATCTTAGTATAAATATTTTGAGTTACAATTCTTGAATGGGCGTGTGTTAATAAACTTTATTACTATCAAAATTACAGTTTCTTACTCCCTTCCTTTCTACAAAAAAGTCACATGCCACAAATGGAAAGCCATGAGTTTGCCGATGGCAAACTTATTACACAAAAGTTTCATTGTGTACAAAGGGACAGCCTTGCACGAAAAAATTTAATATATTAGTCATAACAATTGAAAACCGTAACAAAACAACGAGCTTAACCATTTTTTTGCAAAATTACAAGAGCACATTACCTTAACAAAGAAACGAATTCGACAGAATCTCATACCTGCCGACCTTCGTGATTTACGCCATGACACTGAGGCGGCTTCGAATTGTTATTTCTCCTCTTTCCCGAACAATGTCTCTAATTAATGATTCATCTCAGCAATTTGCAATCAACTTTATTAAACTCATTTTATGACGTGCTGGTTAAATATGTAGCGAGCAGGTTTTAGTCTATCCAATAGCGTGAAAAGTTTTGATGAAAACCGGGTTCTTCGACAACTCTGTTATAAATATGTCGCCGCTACAGTTATCTATGTATTTGGAACTGAACAACGAGTTATAACTTAAAACAATTATGTCAATTTGATATTTTTACTCCGTCAAAATATTTACAAAATATATTGATGTTATAGTTTTAGGTACGTAACTATTAGAATAATATTTTTTGTCTTTGAAACTAGTATCATGGCAAATAAAGTCAAGTAATGAAATATTTTATTGTGGTCTAATTAATATCTTTGGTGCACTTTTCAGTTACGTTTTTTAAGTCTCCAATAGTTGTACTTGTCTGCAGAGATACAAATACGTTAAATAATATAATTTCACAAAATATTTAGTTCACATAAACACTTTTCATAACGTCCAAAAACAGTTTTTCATATTAAAGTATTTTGAATTCTTACTCGATCCTTTTTGTTTAATTTACCCCCTTTGTTTTTCTATAGTCTTTCCAGTGTTTATTTCTTAATAGTGCCCTCGAAGTTTCTGACATAAATTTATAAGCGACACGCATTGGTCAAGATTTAGCTCAGATAGAAAGAAAAAAACGGAAGAGTAATTTAAAACTAATATCCTTATAGAAATACTAAATTTTATAACAGGAAATAGCTAAGAAATTTCATATAATTGGAATTAAAAATGACATAAAAAAAATATTTTACCCTGGACTAAAAAATAAATAAACATTTTGAGAACCAATAAAACTCGCTCTACGAGGGTCATATGCAGTTAGAGACACATGGATTTATATATGTATGTATACTTATTACTTCTATTTAATTATTGGAATTAACTTTGCCAAACAAATATATAGGTTAGAAAATGTTTCACAGATGCAAAAAAAATAAATTGGTCGACTCTTCAATTTATTAATGCAGGTTTAGCAACTTTATTTTGTATTAAAGTGCTTACCACAATATCGATATTATGTTTTTAATCACGTTTTAGCATGAGTGGTTTAAATAATAAGAGGAAAAAACCTAACACCTAGGGGTGCAGCATACTGCAAAATTATTTGAAGGTTCATATCCCGACAAGGAGGCACAGAATTTCGAAATACATTTTCAATGATACCCCACAAAGTCTACCAAAAAAAAAGTTTCATCCGCAATTCTCATGTACTTCAAAATAACTTAAAAAACGAGTTTTTACAATATTCAACCACGTCTTCGTGTAAAATTTCATCAAAGTTGGTCTTAAGCTAAAGGATTGTGACTAAATCGTGAAACTAAATTTTTGATCATCAGACTACTCACCATAGAAAAGGCATTATCCTTTAAATAATACTAACTTTATCCCGTTAATTAAGATTTATTTATTGTTAGAATGGGATATATTAGCGAAATGAACATTTACGTATTAAAGTGCAGTATTTCATTATTTTAGTTCAATCTACATGGATTTCAATTATATTCCTTTAACACAGAAAGTTAACATCGATTTTATGCAGCCTCTGGGAAACACTACTTGAATTTTAATTTTCTTACGAAGGAAAATCACGGAGATATAGAAGGCTACAAAAGACCTGACGCGGGTCTTCATCAATGTATTCTCTGAATATCTTGGCTGAGAAGGTATCTAATGAAAACTTGCTGAAACCGTGCAGCGAAATTGCGAATGAGCACAAACTAAAACATTACAAACATCACAAGGTTTGTCATATGCTTAGAAGGAAACCTGTTTATGTCACAAGTTTCTTTGGATAGAAATTTCCAAGGCAGAGGAAATATCCGAATCAAACCTAGTGGTGGACTGTACTGACTTAAATAAAGAGCATTGACAAGACTTATTTTGAAGTAATTCGTAATGGGCAGGAACGATCAAGGTATAATCACCGTGAATACCCTTTGTCCAGACAAAAGGATAAAGGATGTAAAGAGAAAGGGGGAGTGACAGAGCACGAGAGCGAAAGAGATGCAAGTAGAAAACTGTTTGTACAGAAGACAATATAATAATTTTAGTATGAGCACTGTAAATAAATAATTAAGAAAACAGATAAAATTAACCCAGGTATGAGTTTGCCTTGCCTTTATACGGTTCGTATAGATACACTCGTATATTCTATATTAATATGTCTTTTAAAAAAATGTTCGTACAAGAAAATTATGAATTAAGAATTGTTTATTTTTTTGTATTTCCAGAAATATTTTTTACGTAATATGTTCTATAAAACTAAAATGGTAAAAATTGCAGAAAAAAGGCCATAGCTATTTGGTTCAAAATACTTTATATCTCTTAAGTTACGAGCATAAATATTCATCGGAAGGAAAAAAAATTAACACGTAGCAGTAAATCGTAACAGCAATACTAGCTAGGAAAATATTTGAAGTTTCTGCTAAGCCTATGGAATACATATACCATGTTAGCGTTGGACCACCTCAGTCCGCAAAATATTGAGAAATTATGGAATTTTAGCGGACCAAATTTTTTTAATAGCATAACCAATATTTTTATCATATGTAAAAAAGGTCATTAATAAAGAATAAGGAAAATTAACTTTGTATATCGAGTCTTTATATCAGTTACGTCGGCATAAATTTTATGGGGTAAAAAATTTTATAAAATTTATCTATACATATTATAAAACAAAGTTCCCCCGCCGCGTATGTCTGTCTGTCTGTCTGAGTGCGATAAACTCAAAAAGTATCGAACGGATTTTCATACCGTTTTTATCAATGGACGGAGTGATTCATGAGGAAGGTTTAAGTGTATAATTCATTAAGTTTTTGTATAAATTTGCTGAAATATAATAATTACTGTTGAAGGTATAATAAATAATCATGCCAACTGGGAGTTTACTGGCGCGCGCCGCGTAAACCAATACTGTTGTATGGAAATTATTCCTCTGCGGAATTATTCCTCTTAAAAAAATCTACAATACGCTATATGTCTATCTTCTAAGATTAATACACAATGACGAAAAAATATTGCTATAAAATACTTTTAAACATATCTTTATATTAAGCAATTTTTTAGGGTAATTATTTATGTATCCTTATTAAATTAAATGAGATCATCGTTTGGTGCGCTTGCTTTAGATTAAAACTATCTTTATACCAAACTATTCGGACCAGTATCATTTTTACAAATGTTTTTTGGTATGCTGTTTTTTGTACGCATGGCTTTTGCGCGAAAAAACTCAGCATAATATCTTTAAAATAAGTGACTTTTGAGTAATAAAATAGGTGTACTTACGAAATTAAATTTGATTATGGTTTTCTGTATTTTATCTAGATTTAAACTGTCCCTATCCCAAACAATTCGGATCAGTAGTTTTGCAAGTATGTTTTTGGTACACAATTTTGCGCGAATATAATTCAGCGATCAAACGGTCGTCCACCGATGCGACATGCGTGACGCGACCGCCGCGCCGCCCGATCGCCCACTGTTGCTATATAAGCCGAGCGGTGGAGCGCAGGAATCCCTAGAGTAAACAGATTTTCGAAGCGAGTGGACGCATTGCGCGTTTTCTATCGTCGAGTATTACACGTACATTTTAATGTTCGCTGTTGATTACAATTGGTGTATGCATTTCTTTTTGGCAATTAGTAAGTTTAAATAAGTTTTATTTTCAGTGTATTTTAAGGAAGGTTGCGATTGCATTGGTTTAAAAATTTTATTTCAAAATCGCAGTTTTGTTTTATGCTATTTTAGGTGGATACTTTAAATATACTTTTTGTAATTACACAACATACTTTCCCTTGAATCAATTTTATTGCAGGTCTTTATTAATAGATATTAGTTTTTTGTACATTACTGTATATCGTGTATATTTAGTTATAGTCTTTTGATTTCTCAAAACTTATTTTTATTATATTTGTGATATTTTTACGTTAACATTAGGTTGATTTTTATATTTAAATACACTAAGTAATCGTATCTCAACGCAGTAAGTCAACTGCTAAAAGGCTGCGTTTGAATAGAAGTAACGAAAATGATGAAGGGAGGGAAATCCATTTATCACTGGACCGTGAAACGCAATTTTCCGTGATAGATACAATTCGCAAAAACTGCACGAGTATTCCGTGGAATGTAACGTCCGTTTATCCTTAAACCATGAGAGACATACTTCCTAAGAGATCGATCGAGATCGAGAGCTGTCTGTGGAACCTGACGTCCGTTTATCTTTCGACCGTGATAGGCACAATGCTCAAATAGAAGTATTCGGCACAGAAATGTGTTAGGCAAAGAAATTTAAGGAACAATATATAAACAGACATGGGTAGAACGGAAAATACTAATAGATGGTCCGATAAAGAACAGTGTAGTGATTCACGCCAACAAGGTGCCTACGGGTAAGCACTGTGGATGATATAATGCTTCCTCTGGAAGTGTAGTAGCAGTTGTGATTGCTGGATAACAATTCAACAAAAGGGATATCGTACTACGTAGTCGCGATTTGAATCTCTACAAATACATTATTCGATAATATTTTGTCAAGGCGAAGATGGATATTCAATTGATATTCCACAAGTTAATTCTGTTACGAAAGATACAGCACAAAATAAAGTTTCATGCATGAACTATTTTTGTTATCATATAATGCAACCCTACACATTCAACTTTGAAAGCAGTAACACGGACACACACACACACACACACACATATATATATATATATATATATATATATATATATATATATATATATATATATATATATTAGGGCGTCCCTTATATCACCGATTTTTTTTTTCTTTTAAATATTGTAACGCATACCCTCCAATTCTTTTTATAGTACTAAAGGCTACCTTCGTGCAAAATTTCATCGTCATATGACAATGGCAACCCGTGCCGACAGACATCATTTTTTTTTCTAAACAACGATTTTAGAAGACTTAGTTGCATGTAAGCTATATTATGATCAAAATACATATTTTATAATAGAAAACAGTGGAAGATTAATTTCGGTTATGTATTTATTTATAAAATTGAAAACGATATATAATTCAGGATTCAGGATACTTTTTTTTTAAAGTATCTTTCTTGCAATCTGGGTACAATTTTCTGTGTTCTTGTACACAACGCAACAAGAACTGTTTTTGTTCTTCTGCAGCAGTTATTAATCCATGAAAATCTTGCATGAGCTTCACACCTCTCTCTGCTGTATCATTGACTGCCTTCAAGTGCATAACTTTTTTTTTAGCTTCCTGAAAATAAGGGATTTGTTCCCATGAAGAGACGTCGTCTTGGAGAAAAGCGTTATCAATTTTTAACCGCGATAATAAATTTGTGCTCTTGATGGTCACGAAATCACTCAAACGTTTTCCTGAAACAATAAAAGAAATATATTAACAAAATTACCACATTTTCTAATGATAAATAAAAAAAAACACTTATTCAACTCACCGTACAAAGAAGCAGATATTTTTTCCTTCGATGGAATATATCTCTTCCCTAAATCATACAGACTTTCCCTTTGTAAATTTGATACGATATCAGCTTTGGTTTGTGTATCAACTTCGTCATGAAATAATGAAAATAAAACTATTTCTTCTGATAAATACCACAAGTGTTGGCTGAACTTGGTCAGAGCTGCTTTAGAAATCACATGGTCGACTGTTTCATAGTTTTTCGATGTTTTCAAGAAACACAAATCTTGATTCGGGGCTTTTATCGCCAAATTGCACTCAAGCCAGGGCTTTACATAAGCCATTGCAATAAATAAGCAAACATGTTGCAGTGCTCGTTTGTCCTTAGCACTCATTTTAAACTGTGATTGCCGCAAGTACATCTTTAAAGAGTAAATAGCTCTTGCCTGATGCATGGCGCCAGGTGGTATGATTTTAAATTTCTTTTCATTATCTCCCCCCAAAAACACTATACATAGTTAAATCAACTCCCGATAATCGTCACGTATAATAGATTTCAGTAGTCCTTTTTTATAATAATTAATAAGTTCGTTAATCATCGTTTCACAAAAATATTTCTTTACGAAATCAGTACATGTTTCGGTAGCAGTTGCATTAACGTTCTTCCAATTGTCTCTAATTTTTTTAAATAACGGGATATCGGGACTGCTAGTAACTTAATGGATCTTTGATTCAAACACACATTTTAGTACTAGGTCATGCATATGATGGCGACAAGCAAAAAGTAACAATTCCCTTTCTAATTTTTGCTCCAAGAGCACACAAGCCCCATTTAAGCGGCCTGTATTAGAAGCCGTTGTGTCGCAGCACATAATCTGTACCTTGTTATTGAGATCCCAATCAGAAAGCGCATTTAAAACAGCTTCAGCTTGATCTTTGCCAGTAGAACTATCGAGTTTTGGCACTGAAAGAAGTTGGTCTTTTTCTCCGAATGAAATGAGAATCGGCAGGCGTTCTTCTTTTGAACCTGTAAACCGGGCAATAGCTTTCCATCCCAATGAATAGTTACAATTTCAGGCACGTTGTTCTGAAAATCAGTTTTTATCGATTCTGCTGTCTTTTTTCTCATTTGGGTCCGAATTCGTTAAATAGAAGACTTGTTGATAGGAAGGCTTCACAACTGAGACCAAGTGATTCTACAACAACCTGAAGTATGTAAACAGAATCCCTTACACTTAGTTGACATCTATCTAAAGCTGCAACTAGTTTGTGGTCAGGTGGAAGGTAAATTTTCTTCCAAACTTTCGTCAAAACTGGTAGACTGTTTGTGAAGGTCTTGAGGTGGGATAGAAGTGTCTGAAGTCAATAAATTCATATCAGTCAAATGATTTAGTCTTTTTTCCTCTTCTCCTAGTTTTCTCTGCCTTACTCTTTCTTCTTTCTCAACTAACTTTTTGTCAACACCCGCTAAGCAACCCGAACGCCCTGGCTCTCTTTGTTTTTGTAAAAATATTTTGTCTTCCTCTATTTTGATGCTTTGTAGAGCATCGGCATGCGCGATATCAAATAAATTATCTAAATCTTTTTGGAACTTCCCCTCGCGGTGCTTATAAACGTCCTGTGTTTTTTTACAGTTTTTTTGTAGCTCTCTCCAAACATGGTACAGATCCACAAGTTTTTTTACACAATTAGCTACAGCTCTGGTAGGTATTCTAGCTTTTTCCCAAAATATGATGCACTCTCGAATCACAAGATTTGCACTTTCATTAACAGTCAATTTTACCTCGCGAATATCAAAAAACAGAACTGAGAGAACTTGACGATTAGACGGCAACTTTGCACCCGTTATTTGGTGATTTATCTCACCAACCAAGAAAATATTTTTCTTATTACTTCTAAGTTCCACTGACATCTTGGAAATAAACTATTATGCACGTTAATTAAGCGATACGCCGGTGAAAACTCGGAAACAAATGACTACAAGAGCGAGTACGCGCCGGTCATCCGCGTTACTTGTATGAACATGTTTCGCGCTCAACTCGGCACGGGCTGCGGTGATTCAAATAAGATAAATATTTATATTCGAGTGTTTTATGGCCAAATGAAAAAAATGAGAAGGTATGAGTTACAAAATAAAAATTTTGAAAAATAAGGGACACCCTAATATATATATATATATATATATATATATATATATATATATATATATATATATATATATATATATATATTACAACGCATTACCGAGTTATGGTACGTTATTTAATTAATATGTAGTAGATCAGTAAGCTAAAATTTAATTGAAATATTTGGAGTTTTACGTAACAATCAAACAAAAGTTCGCTCTGAAAATTATGTTCATTTGCAGGAAGCTTTGCATTCAAATGAACATAGCAATAATGTTGGACAACTGGTCATACTGCCATCATCTTTTTATGGAGAACCAATGTATCTTCACGAAAAGACATAAGACGCAATGATATACTTTAGAAATTATGGAAAACCTGACTTCTTCTTTACAATAATGTGTAATCCGAATTGGCCAGAAATAAAAGATAACCTCCATTCTAACGCAACATACCAATATCGGTGTGACATCGTAAATCAAATCTTTAACTTAAAAGTCAAAAAACTTTTATTTCTGATAAATAAGGCGCACATATTTGGTCCTAAACGCTGTCGTATGCGATAGAGCGTAGCATTACCACACATGTATGGAAAGCGTAGATTACCCCACATTTATCTGTTCGTGTGGCTAACAAGTAAAATTAGACCAGACAAAATTGACAGTGTTATCACAGCAGACTTATCCAACAAAGAAGAAGACCCAGTATTGTGTATTTTATTATACTGTTATAAGGCTTAAATCCATTTAATTTCTCATGACATATTACGATGTGATAGCATTTTTATATATTCTATATTACAATTATATAAAAACCTTATATACATTTAACATCATGCCTTGGTTCTTAATTTTCAAAGTGTATGAAATGATCAAAACATTTATATCTGCAATTCGAAATAAAGATATGGTTTTAAATAAATAAAAATATAGTAATGAAAGCAAACTTTGACGGTAAATTAGGTGCACCCGATATTTATTACATTAGCATAACATAGTCATATTTCTCAATTATTATATTGTAAATTTAAATCATGAAAAGTACACTCAGCCATCAATAAATACAGTTTCTTATTGAAATTGGTTTAAAGCTTTTCGTGTTGGAAAGAAATTAATGTAACTTGAGTAAAGCCATTGGAAAGCATGAAAGAGCCTTAATTACAGGCAAAAATAAAGGCATTTACAAATATACGTAGTAAGCGTGAAAAAATGTATCCCATTCACGAATATGAAAGACCAACATTTCTCGTTTCATTTCTCGTTATATATCATGATGTGATAAAAATTTCATTATGTATAAAAACGACGTCATATTTATGTAATGTTCTTTAGTGGAATTGTATAAAAACCCCAACAAATACATAAATAATTCTTATTTCAATTATTGCTCTGTACGAACGGATTACAAAGTGCTTAAAAGATGTGGTTAAATCCTCATCTTCGTTACAACCACATAAAAAATACATCAATGTAGATGGATTTTCACAAACAAATCACTTAAAAAATTTAGTAAACTGTCATGTCACTGTTGTATTTATTTTATTAAAATTGTTTACACTTGAAAAAGTTGAGCTAAATCTTTACGTACATCTTAATATTCAATTTCTGTCCTACCCTGCCCAAATAAACATAAATCCTTTTCACATTCTTAAATCGAGTGTGTAGTGTGAAAGTGAAAAGGTGGTATGCATTTAGGATTAAGAATGTAGATTTTTATTATAAACTTATTTACCGAAATTTAAACAAACAAATTGCACACATGCAATTTGTGTGTAATGCATGGTTTTCCAACTTTAAAAAGCAGTTACACACACACACGCACAATATATATATATATATATATATATATATATGTATATATATCCAAGTATTTTTTCAATGTGCTCTTGAAAATATTCAAGGAGGACTTTCTGGTATAAATCAAAACTAGAAACTGTTGCTATGTTGTAGCTTAGACTAAAAATATGCTAGTATGTAGGAATACTATTATACTATACTATAAACGATATATGATTGTAACTATTTCTGAGATAGTGTGGAATAATTTGATTAACCAAAAAGTTTAATAGAAAGTGCCGATATTATTCATGATTAAGTAACGGTATATATTAGATTTTTTGGTGTAACATTTAATGCATCGTAGCAAGTTTTTAAACCAAATTAAAATATATACAGAATTTTTCAAGTTAGTGAGCAAATTAGATGTAAGCTAATGCATTGGAGTGTAAACAAATATTTAGATATTAGGCAGATATGTACCGAAAGTGTCAGAAATTGTTAAATTAATGATTGCGTTAGAAAGTATTTAAATATATTTAAACCATGCTTTTGGACACATGTAAAATATTCGTGCAGAGTTCAGTGTAAAGATTATATTTAAGTAGTGGCATTCCACGGATTCAGTTTGACACTAATGGGGTAAATTTTAATTATTATTTTATATGATGGGTATGAGACGTAAATTTCTTGCTTGAATTTATGGTTAGCTTGATAAAATTAAATGCAATTCAAAGTTTTCGACTTGAAAGTTACCTGAAATGAAAACAACCGAGGGTTTAGTCAAAAATTTCACAAAGTAAAAAAAAATGACCGAGTTCTAGGGTTCCTACCAATTACAAAAAAATTCCATAGGAATGTTTATGAACGTACGGACGTAAAAATTTTTTAAAACAAATATTATTCACGAACCTTTATACTAACAGACTGGTCTACTAGGATATCTAAATAAATAAAAGAAACCTACATAAAACTTACTTGTATCTAACAAAAACACAACTCCACCACGAAGTGTAACGTTACTCAGTGTCTAAAGGTAAAGGTGGAATTAAATAAACGCACAGAGATGTGCGAGATAACGCGTCACCTCGTAATAGCATCGTCGCGCTTCGTATGTCTCGCATTACACAACTCGTCGACAGTGAGGCTCTTCTTTAGAAACCAGTTCAGATACGCTGAGTAATTTCGTTTAGGAACGAGTACCAACCTAGTTTACTTCAGGTAGATTATTGCATATATTGTAGGAAGCTACAGACGGTTTAGTACTATTAGTAATCCCAAGTTTGCTGAGTATAAATGTAGTTATTTTTTATGTGAAACATGTAATCGTTAATATAATATATTCAGCGCATAATGTACACTCAATTCGTGTACTAATATTTGTACGTGTAATTCATGGATCTATAAATTATAATTAATAGTGTAAAATAAAGTACATAATAAACCAAAAACATATTTAGTTTGTACTCAGTTAGTGATATAAAGATTTTTTTAAATTTTCTGCTTATTCTTGTAACAGGTAATTACTTCATAAGATAGACCTTTACTTTTACTGCCATTTAATTTAAAAAAAATTTACTGTATTAAACTTCAAATTATGTTATCCTATTTAAATCCCTTTTAAGCTCGTGTACTTATGTGTGGAAGGACCTCCTTTAGATTGTTAATAAGTTAAGTCAAAAATAAAACAAAACAGCAGGTTTTAGTACAAATCGAGTAGTATTTATTGTTTTTAATGATTCTATAGATATAATGAAGTTGGCATTTAAATAATAAGACACAAAACTGATAACTGAGCAAAATATGTAAAATTAAAACTAAATCTTACATCGACAGCGCAAGGTTCCCCCATTTAACCCTTCTCTACGATTACGTAACAGAGCTTGACTGTATTTTGCTCCTTCTTTCTACTAAATGTAACTTTGTGGAACTCACTGCCTGAATACGGTTTTTGAAATATATTCTCGATAGCTTCCTTTAAATATGAAAGCTATCGAAAATGTATTTCTCTCTCCTTCCGTAGATCTGTCAATTATAAGTCACTAGGAAGACACATAATGAGGGTAAAGAAAATAAATCGCTTTGCTGGAGTTAGTTACATCTTAATTTAAAAGAAGACGTAGCCTTTCCATATATCGAACTTGTGACTGATTTTTTCCCCTTATCACATCAAGTGTAATCTTGTTAAAAGGGGCGTTTAAAGTGCAATAAAAATATCAAAAAATATTTTTAACATGACTTGCACTTCACAAGATATAAACTTGCAATCTTTTTGAATTGTGTCAATGGTAAAATGGAAAGTGCATGGCAATACATTTAAAACAAAGAAATAATGTATGTATTTGTAGTTATTTAACAATACTACTGTGTGCTCTTGAATTCTTAAATTTTTATGTATACTTAAGATACAAATATAAAATACATGTGCTGAGGATTTTACTCTTATAAAATAAAAAAATTGAAGAACATGCACTTGGTTCTGAAATAGTGTATGGATACAAAAATACTTGAATTTATTAAATTAGTTTCATTATTTTGTAAAATGTTTAAAAGAAAATAGACTTAATTTTGGATCAGACAAAGTAATACTTGAAAGGTTGTTGAAAGAAGCTCAGATTTGAAATTGTCTAGAAATATTTCAAAGACTGTGTGTATATAAATATATGGATTAAAGTGGTCTCCCAAAATTATTTAAGCCATAGATATGCTTTATTTATAATGATATTCAACAAAAAATACAGAATTTAAAAATCTATGTAAACATAACACAGATCTTTGTATTTAAATGAAGTTATATCCAAAAATGAAGCAGTGGAAAGACATCTATGTGATTTGAAATGAATTGCATATGATACTTGGTCAGAGAGGAGCCACTGTTGGAACATTGCGTCACCTGTATTCACTATGGAGATAAGAGTTCGAACCTACATATTTTCAGCGTGGAATAATTATACTCGTCATGGTAAAAGTTATCATTATTGCATATGTATTTCATTATAAGGTGGTTCAATGCTAATAACTTTACTGATTATAAGATAGAAAGTCCAGTTTGTTCTTAATCATTACCTTGCTAACATATTCTAGATGTTTTCCACTATTATTACATAGATGTATAGCGCGCTCTTTCGTAACGTTTCTTTTGTATCGTTCTCATCAATTCTCGTCAATAAGATGAAATTGTTTTATATTGTTTGAAGTGTTAAGAAGCTAGTTTTGGACTTCCATTTAAAATTATTTTTAATATTACCACGAGACAATTAAATGAAACTACGTGATGTAGTATTATTTCTACTTTTTTCAATTTATTTACCACGACCTAGGTTTCGTTGTATTACAACATCTTTAGGTGGGATATTAGCATTTCTGCTAATATCCCACCTGAAGATGTTGATGAAATTAAAGAAAGTAGAAATAATGAAATTATACAAAATTAACGCCAAATATATTCAATATTACCAGGAGATTTATACAAAAGACGTTATATTTTTCACTCTCTACGTCTTTTATCTACCGCGTATTAAACAACTTTTCCCTTGAGGTACGAAAAGACGTAATAAAACTAAATTAAATTCCTTTTAAATTTTTAGAGGAAAAATTGGTGTTACCTATGCTTAGTTTTCCTTTCAATTCCTTTTGATTTCCTTTGTACTCGACAAATAGGTAATTTATCAAAACAAACTGTTTGCCATATTTTTGGTCAAAGTTAATTTTGATATCTCGTAAGAAGTCATGATATAGATCTGATAGATTATCTTCTCAGGAAAACACTTGATTTTTTTATATTTGAATTAATCTTCACACAATTAAGATGGTAATAAATACGTGTCCTGTTTATTTGTTAAATCAACATAAAATATTCTCCATTCTTAATTAATGCAAATGAATTATTCTGGAATTTTCTATATCAGTCATACTTAAAGAGCTTTTTACTTATATAAGCAAAAATAAAATTCTTTAAGATACGTCATTTTTGCTTGTAAAAAATTTAATTTCTAATTATGGCAATGACTTGGTTTCTAAATGCTGTATTTGTATTAACCAATGTATAATTTCTAAAAAATTACTATCTTGGAGCGTTTTGGTTATGTGCTACAATAGAGTATTTTATTATTAATGATAACAAAACATCAGTAGCAAGTCAAATGTTTGAAGTTTAAGGCATATAATAACAGCGACCACTTTATTTAGATTTTAATTAAAAAATCCATAAGATCAAGGTGATCCTTTTACTTAAGATATATTTTAGTGTTAGACGAAGTGTTTGATAGAAAAGTAATGACGATAATCAAGCAAGTGGCAACGTACGTTTAGAAGCAAAGTAACAATAAAAATATGATAAAACTTTTCCATTTATGAAAATTTTGTAAGGAAACGAATAGAGACGAAACGGGAAACGAGCTTACCGTATTGTGCAGGTACACGGTGCATGTCAATCGCTGTTAGTGTCTTGCACTCTCTTGTCTGTCGCTTCAAAAACTTCAAGCGTTAAAAATAAACTGACTCAAAATGAAAAATCGAAATATGAAACACTCATGAAGAAAACTTGTTGTTTATTTTAAGCATAAGTATTAAACGAATCGCAGTGGTCTCAACGTTCAGTTTAGTGTAAAATGTATTTTATAATTTGATGAATTCAACTAAAATTATATAACCAACATTTTAAACTTTTTCACCGTATTTGTATTATTTGAAGGTTTTTCTATTAATAAATTGAAATATTCATTACCAATTATATATTCCTCAGAAAAAAAATTTAACCTTACTCTTTTCGGTAAGAATACAGTATCATAAACATATATATTTTCATATATCATATTGAGTTTCAATAAAATAGGGAAGTTATGTGAAAGATTTTAGACCTACTTTTTAAATGCACACGTATACAAATAGCCAACGTAACTCCTGATAAAGGAGCGTAAAAAGTAAGAATAGAGACTGAGTCACCACGGACTATCTACTGGTTTAACAGACAACACGGATTAGATAAAGGAGGGGCGCAAGTTATATAGCGAATACAATACCTCTATTTTAACACCTTTATATGATCCCTTTGATAAGCAAGTACAAGATTCAGCCTTTCCTAATATAATTATTATATTTTCCTAATTGGTTGGTTATATTCATTTTTATATCCCATATTTCCGTACTCATTTCTTATTCAAGGTGAAAGTAACTTTCTGCAAGCTGATTCAATTTAACTACGATATTAAAATATTTTAGGTATGATATAATTTCTCAATTTATAATTAAATGAAACTAGGTGGTGTAGTAGTATTTCTAATTTATTTCAATTCCTTACAACGATCTAGGTTTCGTTGGACGTCATCTTCAGGTGGGCAAATAGCTAACATGAAAACCAGTCTTTGCTAATTGCCCAAATGAAGTTGTTGTCATAAAGCGAAACTTAGATCGTGGTAAAGAACTTATTGAAAGTAGAAATAATACTACATCACGTACTTTCATTTAATTGTGGATAATGAATTTCTACAAAATTAACGCCAAATATACGATGATGACGTGATTAATATCATACGAATACTTTTTTCATATTTTTTAGACACATGATTTAAAAATTATAGCAGCGGGCATAAAGAGATATTTTCTTTTATTTGAAAACATAATATTGTACAAATCGTGTGTATGAGTGCATGACAGCGAATGAAGCCTAAATTTAATTTTGGACGTTTTAACCAATTTTATCCTACTTCATTAAAAGAGTGAAAAAATTATTCGTGTCCAATTTGTATCTAATTAAAAAGTATTAAATTCAATATTAATTAAAAGTTATTTAATACTTTTCTATATTTTTATTGCGATCTGTATATACAGCAGCAGCTTGTAAAATTTCATCTCCATAGATCTAAAACTATGAGACAGTGACAGACTAACGAAGAGATTACAGAAGAGGTTACACATTTATAAGGGTCATAGATTAACTACGGAATTCTGAAAACTGCCGAAGTTTTTCTAGAATTTTCTCAATGTCTACAATTTAAAAGAATCAAAATTCCCACTACTATGAATCAGGATAAAAGTAGCAGTTTGCTTAATCATATCATCCACATCACTAGAATTGGTCAAATCTTTAGACTGAAATGGAAAAGTGAAGAAAAATTTCCTAATTTATGATATTTCCTAATAAATGTGAGAGAAATTGTAACAAAATAAGTTGATATTTGAACGGCTACTTTATAAAATAAAGTAGCCGTACGCAAAATAAATTTCTCAGCAATTTTAATAATTTGGCATTTAATTAATTTTGCGATTCTAGTATATAATTGACAATTAATATAATTGACTTATTAGATGGTGCAAAACTGGGTACATTTAGTCTTTTAAGTGAGTCCCACTTATAAATAAGTTAGTTGTCGTCAAATAATTAAATGTAGTACTCTGAATTAGAGGAATCTAACTCTTTTTTGGCGAGGCTAACTTATACCAGGTTAATCCTCAATTCATTAAAGATATTATTCAGTTATTCCAAATTAAATAATTTCCACTTTATAGTAATTATAGTAATAAAAGTGGAATTTATAGTAATTTACAATTTGGTTATTAACATTTCAAAACTGTAAGATATGATGTAAGAATATATTAACTGAATATGTATTTTGTTTTAGGTCCTATATAAATAAATGTTACAAGTAACTAATAGTACAAATTACGCTTGCTCGGTGTTCTTTTTTCAAATATATAAAAATGTGTTTTTCCAAATATATTTGGCAAAGGAATACTAACTAAAAAACAATTTTAAAAAATTGTTTCTGAATTTTTTTAAGTTTCTCTTTGATAGATATTTCAATATAAGACATTAAAAGGAATTTGTTTTTGGGTAATTCAACAGTTATTGAACAATATATTTGAGTTGATATACTTTAAGCGATTTTTGGTGGTAACATGTTTTATTGTCACACAGAATATTCTAATTTTAACAATTTCTGAGAAAAAATGGATGTGATAGATATACGGATGGACACGTCAATGATCTAAATGAAATTTCGTTTTTCCAACTATAAAAATAACATCGTGTTGCCAAACATTACGATTACTATTCGCAGCAATTCCCGAAATCTGAAATTTAGGTTTATTCCAGTCCATTTTCTCTTCATTCATTTTAATTATGTGACCCGATTGGCCAATCCACTTGGTCAAATAAGTGTTACCGTACGAGCACTTCGTTGATTCCGATAGGAGATTCAAAATATAATTAAGAGACAATTGTGATTTCAGTAATTTAAAATCGAATAATAACTCCGAAGATTTTAATATTAGCTTTTATTAAAAAAATAATATGTATCTTAGTCAATTATGACTTGTCATTTCCTATTTCGTTTTCACAAAAAAAATTGCTATATAATGTCTATATTTCATTGTATAAACATTAGTGGACCATCGAGAACAATTTGAGACTATTTTGCCAGCAGCTTCATCTGCGCGACATCAGGAAGACGTAAATACCTTTTTTTCCAACAAGTAGTTGTGCCTAGATATCAATAGAGCCAGTAATATGGACTACCTACTAGTTATGAAGTAAGTATTAATCTGCACGTATTTTGTCAGACAAAATTTAATATTTTTGCGGTGCGGTGCGGTGAGGCGGGTGAATTATGCGATGATCGGGATTAAAATGCTGTGTAATAATTGTCTCAAGAACATCGCCACAAGCATTCACTAAATCTAGCGGCCGTTATCGATTGTAGAAATAGTTAGTTATTTGAAAACCTATTGATAGTTTTAAAAAAATATATATTTCTGTGCTATATTAATATCTTTTTCTTCATTATTCAACTAATAAGTATATGGCGTAATGTTTATATTACGCCATGAACTTATTAGTAACCTGAGAAAGTGAGTATATTCGCGCGAGTCCAAAATATATTCAAAACCGCGTAGTTTCACATGCATGCTGATATGCTTCTAATGACACTATGGAAGGAGAATGAAATAAAAGCCAATGAGACACTATTAATAATCACAACAGTTACGTGAAGCTATTTTTACCTTTAGCAATGTTCGTTATACGCTTATTAGAAAAACTCTCAATAGATATGTAAGCCGGAGCAAGGTAAAAGGCAGTGCCACTCACCGTATATTTATGAAGTGCACTAGCATCCTGTTGGTAAAAGTAAACCCTTATATTTTGTTTAATACGTTGCACAGATACGCAATAAGTAGCCTTTAACTAAATAAATCAGCCGTTAATTAATCTAATTTTTAACTTTTCACTCAATAAATGACCTATTTTTAACACGCTTTTATTAGGTTGACCTGTAACTAATTAAATATGCAGTGACGGAACGAAATTAACTTTCATGCACTTTTAATTGTTGTATCGTCATGAAAGTTCGCAGTTGTGTGTAGTCACGAAGAGAATAAAACAAAATGGTATCATTAGACAGATTCAATGAAATAGAACCGGAAGTTAGATTGAAGAATCGGATTGTTCCAAGCTCATTGGAAAAACGCCTTGCAATATTGAGGCATAAGCAGAAATGGAGAAGATGCGCTCTCAGTCGCTCACAGACCCTTAATCAACAAGAGAGATACCTCATCTGAATCAATTATGCTAATTTAAATTCTATAAAAGATTTTTTAATGAAACGTCAATATTTGTGAAAGTAGTTCGAAATATAAAATAAAGCAAGTTCAAAACAATATACTCCCCTCTAATTTGAGACTAAAAAAAAGTAAAAATAAATCAACAGTTTAAAAACTAAAAAAAGCACGTTTTTATACACACAAAATTAAAAAGCAAAAAATAATTACAGAACTCTTGAAGGACTTTATTGTAAGCCTTGTTTGTCATTGAGTATAATATTTGTGTGTAAAATTATGGGGCATAATTAACAGACTATAATAATTATGCCCAATACTTTTACTTTCAGATGAACCTTGATGTGATACCAAAAGATCGCCATTTAATTAATTATTCACTCTTTAAATTTAAAAGTTTGTGTACCTCCAATTTTGAACGTTAGAATCTAAAGTTTGTGTTAAAAGATCACTTTCATCCATTTTGTGAGGGCATAAGTTATATATTTAATATAACGTCATTGGTGTTAGTATGTAGCGCTGAGCACATGTTGTGCAATATATACTTTTTGTTTATTTTGTTTATTATGTGGTAATTTGTGAGAAAATTTAATGAAAGCACACAAACTTACGGTATGGAAGTATGTACACATCAAAAGTAATAGATATCTGCATTTGCTACCAAGAAATCAGAATATTAAAAAAATCGGAGTACAGATAATAAACATATAAACATAAGGTCAATATATCTGCCACGTATGACGACATTCAGTTGTCAGAGATCACTTTCAAATCTAATAAGTTTTCCAACGAATCACTACAGTACGCTTAAAATAATTTGTCTTGCCTTGCACATTTATTGCGTATCAAAAAAAAGTTCTGTGTACCGTTCCTTTAGACCATACCATTTTATTATAACAATATGTTCTTGTGATATTTGCTGATGAACCATTAGCTTTGGTCACCAGACAATGGTATTTTTTAGTATTTAAATTCTAAATTTTTATTAATAAGGTATAACATAAGGTGAATGTCTTTTTCATTTTTTTGCGATGCTTAGTCATATTTATATGAATATATATATATATATATATATATATATATATACACATATATATATGTATATATATATATATATATATATATATATATATATATGCACGGAAAATGATTTTTTCTTGACAGTGATAATTATATTAACGCAAACTTCACTGAGTGTATTGAAGTAATTTGGATATATTTTTTGCAAAATTACAAATACAAATGCGATGCTTGTATCCACGTTACGAAACCTAAAACAAACATTTTTTACAAAGTCTACGCTATCCTTACTATGCCTCTCTTAAAAGTGAACTTTTTATTCTATTGATTCGAAAAATTCTGAAGGTGCAATTGAAAAGCCTTCTCAGAGTTGCAATTATATTTTTCACACAACTATACAACATTTAAATGCCAGGTTTTATTAAAATTATTTTTAAGTAATTTTATACAGAAATAAGCTAAACCGACTAATAAAATCAGCAAAACCAACATTATTGGTAACTATATATGAACATATAAAAATTAACTTCATAAAAACAAGTTTCATCATCATATTACCTCAAGAGCTAAAAATAAGCTGATATGAGTCAATTTATTAAAAAAAAAATTAAAAATATTTCCTACTTATCATTATCCTATTTTTAGCGTTATAGTTACACCTACATAAATTTTTCATAGCAACCACGAGTTAACTTATAAGTATTCACTGTTAAACAAGCATTTCCTGCGATACCATATATTTTTAAAACGCGACCTAACTGACTTCTATATTTTCCTTATGTCCTTAAGTTTATATTTTCATTCTGGTTTTTTAACATAGCCTAATTCAAATATATCACACGCTTCACCGATATTCACAAGCGTAGCAGCTAAATATAACATTCTTAACAAAAATAGTTTAAGCCTGTGTTGAATGTAACTATATTCCATATCGACTCGTATCATTTATCTTCCGATTTGTACTATGTGTATATAAAATAATATTAATTTCGAATCTGTAAATCGCCTGTGACTTCATAGTAATCAAATAACCAATATATTCTAACACTCTTATTTAAATGAAACGAATTAAAACTACCTGTTTCAATTGTACCTGCATGCCCAAGCATAGCTTATTAAAATAATGCGAGTCTCGAAGCCCCGTCGGACCCCGTTCGTGAACGACAGTTTTCGTTGTCTTTAGAGGTGTGCTGTTGTTTCTTGTACTAGCATGTAGGTAGATAAAATAATATAATCGATGACAATTTAACTGAAATTCTGTTATAACATATAATATAGTTAAATTAAAATAGTTCACGTCATAATTTGATGAGTGTTAGTTAAGCAAATAATTAATTAATAGTGCGTTGCATTATAAGTAATAAACATATAACAGCGCGATGAACTGGATTCGAAACTCGGGAGTGATTGCCCTCCTTATGATGGTGACTTTTGCAGATGCACGTAAGTTAAGCTATTTATTTTTAAAGAAAATAATCTATCCCCTGATACTTATAGTAATAATTTATGGATTTTGAAACTAACGATGACAACGATGAGAGACGAATTTTTGCAAAGATAAATAATTTTCGTCTAAATATTTTAATATCGCATTTAATATTGTTACGACTAGTTATTCCTTCGAATACATTATTAATTAAAGCGATTAATAAATTTTAAAACCAACTGCGTACAAAGCATGTTTGTCAAATGCATTTTAATAGCAACAATTATGATTGCAAAGTGTTACATATTTGTAATCATAATTATTTGCCAATAAAATGTTGAAATAATATTTAGCATGCTGCATTTGTGCATTGAAGACGTATATTTTGACATATTATTTCAAAAACTGTGAGCATTTCATTGTTATTATTATTGCAAAAGGTCACTATTAAATGATATTATATTAATTGAATCTTCAAATTCTCATTATACTCTTCCTAAAGTCGTTTAACATTTTGACATATTGCGTTAATTGTTGCAGTGCCTGATTTTTTTCGGTATTAAAATTTCAAAATAATTCTTAATCACATAGTACGCTCGACTGTATAAAGGCTATATGATGATATTATTCAAGATTCGTTGCATTCTGCTAAATATTTTTGATGATTAAAGTGATATACTGGACATGTATTTCTAATTAAAACGTAATATTAATATCAAATGTAAAATACTGTTAAACAGTTCGTCGTCCCGGTATCCTTCACAAACGGTTCCAACGAGAAAAGATATGCTGGGAACAATATGTAAACGATATTACCCTTAATCCACCATTAATTTGGTAGTAATGAGAGCGGTTGGTTTAATTAGTTTAATATAGCTGTATCTACAATTTCTTGAAACCACCATAATATGTGAAGCTAAATAAACAAAGTTGAAGTGGTTGCAACGAATTTTCAATTTACTGTTTTGGACAACATGCAACAAATGGAGTCTTTAATTTAAAAATTGTTTTTTTATTTCTTAAGATAAAGGTAACCTTGTGGTGACAAAAATGAGAATTTTAATAGCAATTTTTTGCTTGATTTTAATGATTTATAATAGGTCACTTAAGGAATTTATATATTCATATTGTGATAAAAGATATAATGTAATTTCAACAGTAAATAAATTGTCGTGTAAACATGTGAACTCGGTTTCAATTGGCAAAAAAATTAATGTTGTAATAATAAAACTGCTTGGGTATATATAACATAAGCTAAATGAATCACAATAGTACAAGCGATGTTGGCTACATTCCAGGCAACATCATATTCTTATCTCGTTTTAATAGCCAAATGTAGTTCACAAATTAACATGAGTAATAATTGTAATCGTATCATCAAAATTAGATAACATTTACATTTTCATAAAAAATTAACAAAACTTTCGTCCCCCTATTTTACATTTCTGTATACTTGTTTGAAACTAATCCCGATAATTTTAGTATAAAGTTAGCTACAAGCCTTGTGCAAAATATCTGCGTGACTTGACGATCAGTTATAGTTAGTTATTATATATTTTATTTTATGTTAATTTTTGTAATTTGTGCATAATTTACCATATTTTTGTTACTTTCTTACTATAAATATTATTAATATTATCTCTCTTTTCTCATGGAAAAGTCTCATCCCAGCCCTATTTTTCCTGCCTGGATAAAGCCACAATAAAAACATAACGTTCAAGGGAGATATGAAAATATAAGGTCAAAGGGTTTGTTATAGGGTTTTATATATGTGTAGTATCGGAATACAATAGGCATTTGTTTCTCATTATTAACGTTATAAAAGTGTAACTTAAAAACATATTTCGGTAGTAACTTGATGTAACAGCATAAAACTACCAAAGCTTAAAAAATTAGTACATCAGGATATAAGTAATGCTTCTGTAACCTCTCTTATTTTGCACAATGGAGCTCCTCCGCCGTCTAACGAAAATATTCACAAACGAGCACAAGCAGGTAAGTAAAAATCGATCCGTGTTAGAAGGGCAAAAAACTTGACACTAAAAGAATAGCCGAACTTCAATATAAAGTGCGAAGTTCCTAAAAATGATTGCAAAGACAAAAACATCCTTAAGGGCGTACTCCAAAACATCAAGTGAAATGAATCAGTAAATTCACCAAATGCTAAAGAAACATTTAAAAGATATTGTTTTTGGATGAACTTCTTCTCCATCAACTATAAGAAAATTTTTAGGATCTTTCAACTAAAAAAGAGCAAAAAAAGTTTAAGAGTTTTAAAAAAAGTGTAAAAGTTTACGATAAGTTGGAAACTGGTAATATAATATGGAGTTATACAAAATAAAATAAATGAAACCTCTAGAGAAAAAAAAGCTATCCAATAAATAACTAAGTTATTTATTTATGAAGTCGTGCTAGCACTGTTTACCAATTTAAACAAAATTATAATTTAAATGTAAATTTAAAACTTTAACTTCTAATGTACTTACAATAATAAACATATTTATAAAGGGCGTATTTTAATTTTAAAATTATTTTTACTTTTTATTACCGGTTTTTTGGAGCCGTTTTTAGTGATTAATATATTAATTTTAATAATCACAATAATTTTCTTTCTCAGAATATTGGATAATTATTAAGTCACGGGCAAAATCTAGTATATAGATCATTTCGTCTTTGTCTAAAATTGATCATCAACAACACACTTGAAAACTTCCGTTCTCCATATCCGAAATTCCAATATCAGATTTTCCAAAGCAATAACTAAAGTAACAACTAAGCAGTAGTATAATATATATATATATATATATATATATATATATATATATATATATATATATATATATATATATATATGTATATATATATATATATATGTATATTACTGCCACGTCCATCGTTCATTTGCAGACTTCTTTATTAGATCATCATCATATTTATACATAACCATACCTATACCATCTTTTTTTAAATAAAGTTTAAAGTCATTGAAATCGGTCCACTCCGTAAAGAAATATTGCTGAACATACTCAAAATAAAGATTCCGACGAATTGAGAACCTCCTCCTTTTTGGAAGTCAATTAAAAAGAAACCTTTACTGGGAATGATGCAATTATTCACGTCGACTTTAGTGAAAATAATTAGACTAAATACGCTGATGAATCCTTTTATTTTACAAGGATGAGAGCGTAGATAAGTATTCAAATCATGTTGATATATAGCAAAAAAATTCTCGCTTTGCCTTCGGCGATTGACTTAATTGCTTGAATTTTGAAATTGTCAGCTTATGTTTTCTGAGTAATAGATTGGTCACTACTGATCAGTACCGAAATAAAACTATGTTTCTCATGTTAGCAAACAAGATTACAGAATTTTGCCCTAATCTTGCTTATTTCACGTGGAATTACTAAATAAAGGGAGCTCCCGACGGAGTAGATGCAACATGCAAGAGGGCTGCGGATGGACTAGTAGCATGTGGCACTAATATTTTTTGATAAAATTTGACCCACACCCTCCAGAAAGTTGTCACAACATCACAGTTTTGACCAATCATGACGGACGTATCTCGGATAAAGAATGTCAATTCGGATCAAGCATAAATATGAAATCTTTTTCAGGCACTCTAGGTTCATTAAGTTACTGGAAGCATATTTCTTCCCAATCGCTTAATAATAAAGAGTTTAAGCTACTTCTACCATTTTTATATCTGCAATAATGATAAGTGTTTTGGATTATTCATCTATTAATTTAAAACCTCGTCTCCATTGTATCGTCCATGTATTGGTCAAAATTTGTTTCTGATGACGAACCACTAGCATCACTGTATCAGACAAACATAACCCTTTGAAGATAAATCGCAACTCTCAATATCAGAGAGAAAACATTGAGAAATTTTGAGCTAGTTAAACTTTTACACAGAATTACGGAATATTTTATGTGCCATATGTTCAGGGATTGAAGAAGATAATAAAGTTCAGGTGATATTTTGTAAAATTTGGGACACTAGTAAATTAAAATTGATAACAATGATATTTCTTTCATCATTTGATACCAGACTATAGAAGAACTACGAGCGTCGAATTTTAAAATGAAAAGACAGCGGATTTTCTATGCTTTCGATATAAGCATTAATGTCTATGAGTGAGGGTGAAGAAAAAATGATTTTTCTTTAATTTCCCTCTTGATTTTTGTTTTAAAAAACCCAATATTTTACGATTTTAATATTTTACGATCCTGACTGGAAATAACCTCTTAACGTATGACCGATATGTTGAAGAAATAGTAATTGATTACAACATTTCAGAATATTAAAGAATAATTTATGTTTAGGTATTAATTTGTTTCTGTGAAATATATTTTTTCATATAGTTATCGAAAATCGTACTTAGCTAGATCGAAAAAAAATCGCCACTGCAAGTTGATTTCACTTCTAAATTTAATTATGTCGCATCAATTAGGAAATTATATTCTGCTTCTATTACGTTGTTTAGAATTGCGAGAATAGTAAATGTAGTAATGGTTCGAGGTACAGTTTATAATTTTTTTCCATACATTTTTGGGCACCTATAAACATTTAAGGGTACATTATATTTCTATTAAATTATTTACAAATATTAATTTTTCTTAACATTAACATACTGCCTACTTAACTTTTCACAGGCATATAAAGATGGTGCATATTTTTTGGTCAACTTTTACCTATTCTATTTTTCTTTGTAATTTCAAAAATACATCTCCTTATTTTTGGAATGCTTAATTTTTCGATATTTTGGAACATATTTTTAAATAAACACATTAAAATAAGAAAGAAAATCCCTTTGAGTTTCTTATAAGAATTTATTTTAACTGGTAATTCACATGATATAAATATTAGATAGAAACAATCCTTTTAAACCAAAGAGACGTCAAGCGGTGTCGGAGAAAAACGACAGAAACAAATTAACGGACAAACACTTAAGTGGTCTTATATAGTTCTTTTTTTCCCTTTTAGGTACGAACCCCTAAAAACTGATTAAATATTTTCCATTTATTATAAGATAATGTAAAATGTAATCAACAGAGGAAATATGCAACACGCCAAAGAAAACGAAAGGTCTGTGCATCGAGATCACCCGATGTCCCACTCTGTTGGCTCTATTGCAGTCATCGGGTCATACAGAAGTGGCTGTTAAGTTACTTAGAGACACTTTTTGTGGCAAAACAGGCAATATTCCCAAGGTAATAAACCTATTATGTAATATCTACTTTTACTGAGTGATACTAGTTACCAAATTATTTACTCATTTCGAGTTCGTTCCCGCAAATTTTATTCAAGGTATTTCGTTCTGAGATCGTGATTTAACAAAATTGTAATCGCTGGCAAATTCTAAACACTAACAATTTATTCCTAGTTTTGCTGCGAAGATGACCTACCTTGTATTACACCCAAAGGGGATTTGGGAGCGTGCATGAAGTTTGAGTCATGCCCGTCGCTGGTTTCGGTTATAAAATCGTTCCCAGGCTCATTACCAAAAGCGGTGATAAAGTACCTGCGCAACTCAGTATGTCATGGCGCGGAACAGTTCAGCGTATGCTGTGGTCAGATGGTGCCCGACTTCAGTCCACCTGCTCCTCACGCTGACCTGGATAAAGCTCGCGTCGACTTGAACGAGGTGCTCAATTCCAAACAGTGTGGAATGCTCGCCAGTGAGGGAAGAATCTTCGGAGGCACCGAAGCCGCCATCGATCAATACCCCTGGCTGGCACTTATGGAGTATTGGACACCTAATAGGCAGATCAAAACGCTATGCGGCGCGTTCCTTATCGGACCCAAGTACGTTATAACAGCCGGCCATTGCGTCAAGGGTGACATATTAAATTTAGGAGCACCGTGAGTACTTAAATACTGTAAACACTTCTCAGTTAGAATACACTATCGGGCTTTGGCATAAGGCAAGTTAATTTTTAACGTAACTTGTTATGACAGTAACAATTGGAAATACAAACAATAGCATGCCAAGTTCGTTGAATGAGGAATGAAACCAAAATAGTTACGTTTCGAAAAAAAACTTCAATTATTAATCATTAAAGCTTTTTTTTAAATTTTCAATTAATTTAATTTAAAACAAAACATATAGGGATAATATTTATTAAAGTGAAGAAATTTTCGTTTACGAAAAACAATATTAATAAACGGAATAAACAACTAAACAACATATTGTATCCACAAAAAGCTATACCCCCATTCAAACCGACGTCGCTAGTTGCTACTTGTCGCTAGTTGCTATTATTTACAATTTCCGTTTTGCAATAATTACTTTAAATGTTATAAATACATTATTTAGTTAAATATCGATAATCATTAAATATGTAGTACACCAAAATACGACCGTTTACGCACCAACAGTTGACACCGTGACAGCGTGCTTCATTAAAATTAAAATTTATTAAAATTAATTAAAATGAAAATGAGAGGGGGCAGTTCCACATTAAAAACTTGTTTGGTACCAAATCGGCTAATATACAAAGTTATCTAGCGTCAAAACAAATGCATATAAAGATATCGATGCATTTTAATTGCTTATTGTAATATAATTTTGAGACAAAAAATATGACAACCTTTAATTCGAAGATAGTCCCCTATATGGTAATATCAAACCGATACTTTAAGGCACTTTTATACATATTTTATCATATAGGCGAATTTCTACAAGTTTATTTCTCATTTTTCTTCCTAAATGTTTTAAACATACATACAGCGTGAGCGTACGGTTGGGCGAGCATGACCTCAACAATGATGGACAGGATTGTCAAATATCAGCAGGAGGTGGCGAGGATTGCAACGACGGACATCAATCTATCACAATCGAAGAAATAATCGTACACCCTGGATATAATCCACGTAGCAAATTGAGGCGCGACGATATTGCAATTGTACATCTACAAAGGGCTGCGCCCTATACAGGTAATGCTCTTATTAGGTTAATGTACATTCTTTAATCTCATCTTCACGTCCTCCAGAACCCTTTATGGGTCAGTTATTTTTCAAAATTAAATTTAATTAAAAGAACATATTAAATTATTCTAATTTTTTATTTGCAAAATTGATTTTGCTTTCATTTTAATATGTTTATCAATTTCGATGCTTAAAAAAATCTCTTTAAAGTAATAAATTGAAATATTTCACAGATTTCATCCGACATATCTGCTTGCCCACGGTTGACGTCACGAGGAATTTACAATCCAATATGTTAAACTTCACGGTAGCAGGCTGGGGCAGTACAGAAACTAATCCAAAGGGAAGTAACCTCAAACTGTTCGTCACGGTGCCCTTTAAGATGCAGAAGGAGTGTCAGAATAAGCTGGGGATACAGCTGTGGGGAAAACAGCTTTGCGCCGGCGGTGTTACCAGCAAGGATTCCTGTACAGGCGATTCAGGTGGTCCACTCATGTACAATAATGGAAATAATCGATACGAAGTCATCGGCATTGTTAGTTTCGGACCGACCCCATGTGGCATGTCTGGTGTACCTGGTGTGTACAGCAAGGTGATCGAGTACATAGACTGGATACGCAGCACAGTTAAGCCTTAAGTAGCGTTGATGTCCATTTCAACTTCGTATAAACTGATTATATTGATCATCCCTAAGCCCATAGTGATTATTACTTATGAAAATTATATACTGTTTACTTGCCGAGATTATGGTTAGTACTAGACTCATGTCATGGTAAATATAAAAGACAAAATATTGATATTTATTAATGACTTTTACCTAATTTATAGGATTTAGAAAATAATAGTGGTTAGCATGTTATTATAATTAAAAAATTATGAGTATGAGACTCATGAAAGGTTTGATATATTAGAAGAATTTCTTGATTAGTATTTATATCGATTAAAATACTCGAATAATGATATTTCCTTTAGTGTAAGAATAATATAATCTAAGATAATTTTTTAAAACATCAATTGACTTGACAAATATAAATTATAATAAAGATAAATTAGTTTATACATTAAATTACTTTATTTTAATTATAAACGAATTTAAATTTCTGACTTAAGTTTGTCCATCAGGTATGTCAGATATGGACTACAAATAATATATAAAGATATGAAAAGAAAAGAACGGATATTAAAGAGGATTTTGAGAAATTCGAAGGCAAACACAATGCTCTGATATTATTTTAAAGCGATATTAGCGAGAATAGGAAAATAATGGAGATATGTGAACTGGAAAATAATGGAAACATATCCAGGATAAGTGGAAGGTAAATTTCGTAGAAGTTTATGACATTTAATAATTGACGACAATTGTGCTGGATGCACTAGTCGTGCCAGCCGAATAAAACGACGGGAGTTTATTTTGTTCTAGTTCTAATTTCTAGACTTGATTCAGCGGGGTTTAGGATTTGCACTTGTTTTATAGTATAACTTATCAAGCTCGATATGAAAGTTTAGTGCAGAGTGAGAGTGCAGAGTCACAATCGCTATCGGAAAATTTCAATGTTCTTACTTGAAAGTTTACGTGGTGCAAAACATATTTATTTGGTACTTATTATTTTTATTTGACACATATATAATTTAAACACTTATTTCACTTGTATTTTTTGTCTCACATATTCAGCAAGTAAGGTTTTGTGTAAATTTAACAAAATTATTTAATATTCAAGCGACTCATAACAGTTGTAACTATTGTAGAAATTGCAGAGAGAAGAAAATTTTTTTTTTATAAAAAGTCCTGAAAAAAGTAATAAATATTTTGTGCAATTTGAACTTGCAAGTATTTTATGGTTTTGATTTGTTAATCGTTTATCGTTCACTTAATATATCCTCACTAATCACCTCTTTCTGAGAAGAGTGTTTTCTACACTATATAAAATTTCAACTGAACTAGGAGAATGTAGTAAAAGAAAACTTAACACCTTTTCTTCCTCCAGTTTCGTAGTGAATGCCAAAGAATATCATTTCTATATTTCCGTTTATGCAACTTTCGCAAATTCAATATCTTTATAGTTTTAGTTCGATGTACTTTAAATATCGTATTTAAATAGATCTAAAACTACTTCAGGTCGAAATTAAAACATCGAAAAATATTATAAAAATATTATCGAAAAATATTATAAAACTCGTTTTAAACTACGTGAAGGCCATATTATATTTCAAGCACTACATATTTAACTATTTTAAAAACATAAATTTAAACCAAGACTGTAATATAATATATTCTGTTATTTATAAATACGAATTATATATCAGCAATTTATGTATTAACCATTTATTGTTTTTTTCCACTAATTTATATTAATTAAATACCTACTTCGTTCGACGTTCGTCTAAAAATAGCTGAATAGATGCAGGGATATTCTTTAAATTTAAGGATATTCTTTTAAATTTTTTTTGTGATGTTAAACCCAAATAAACTTTGTAAAATTTAATCTAATTCGGAACGACAAGGGAAGAAAGAACGTGTAGGGAAGTTGTACTGGTTTAAATCCAATATTCCTACTTATACTAACACAATCAAATTGTTTAAAGTTCATTCATAAGAATTTCAATAAAATTTCAATAAAAAGTAATCACACGTATAGCAGAAAATATTCGATAGGGAGGTCGCCAAAACTCCACCAGCTAAGCGTTACGGAAACAATACAGGCAGAAATATACCGAGCTTATGTGACGCTACGCAAATTACGAGACGGCAATCAGGTAGCATCACATCTAATATTACTTTGTTTGATAAGACCCTATTTAGAAGCAAGCTTGGTTTACATTACCTGCTAGATAGAGCAGGACGCTCAATGATCAAATAATTTTGATAAGCATGATATGTGGCGGCGTGGACTCGCGTGTACCCAGTCTGCCTCCAAAAACTAGTCCAGTCAATAAGTTTATAAGGTGACTAAATAAACATATGGGTCTTAAAAATACGTGAGATAGTTCATTCGATCCGGAATGATGTCTAAACAATTTTTATTAGCTACGAAATTGTTTGATAACTCATTCTTAAGATCGTCAAAATTCTCTATAGAACTTGAATGTTAATTGTCGTATATTTAATAGTTTCAAAGTTAAATCAGTTTTTTAACAGAGAAATAAAACAGCAGGTGGAAATTTTGTAGAAAGTGATTTTTATAAATTCTATAAAAAATCGAAAAAAAATGTCTTCTATAGTTTATTACGCATAGTTGTTTTTGTAATTTTAGGAAGTTTTCGAAAAAATATAACAAAAGTTGGGAATTAGTTTATAACAAATTGTTAAAGTTAATAAACAATTAAATTGTTAAAAAAAATATTTTTTAATCTTAGAAATAGTCCATTTGTTTAAAAAAATGTATTAACAAATAGCGGAAAAATTTTTTTTGCCAAATCAAAAAATGCCCTTCGATTAATAAAAAACAATATGGTGATAATTTTAAAAAACAATTTTTCACATTTTGGTTTGTCATTTTTTGTTATAGCTGAAAAATTATTATAAACAAATTATTAAATTTTTTTAAACTTTTATGTAGTGATCTTGTTAAGTATGTATATAAGAAGGGCTCCACGAAGCGAAAGAATTTTCCGCCAATTATTTAATATTGTTTGTTAATCTACAATGAAAACGCAAGCTCGAGAAAATTTTGTTGATTACCAATTGCCCAAATTGTTGGATAATTACCTTTAAGTAAAATTTCCAACGCACATGAATTTTTTGAAGTATTCTGAAAACACCATAATTTTTTAAAATGTTTAAATAAATAATTAATACCTTAAAAAAATTATTTTCTGTTGCACTCTCTGATCAGCGGCGGCGCACCAGCCCCGCAATGGCCGCGCGAAACGCTATATTCAGCGTTAAATTAGAATTATAAATAATGGTAATAGAGTTTCAGAAGTAAGAGTAAGTTCGGAAATTTTCTCCTCTTTAAGGAGGTTTTTTTTAAAACTACTTATATATTAATAGCTTATGAGATATCGACGAAAAACAAAATATCTTGTTTTTTTCATCTTTAATTGTTTATAACTTTTGCAATTTTTTATAAGCTAATCCACTTTTCTGGCACAATTTTCTATACATTGTTCCGGATCGAATAAGTTATCACACGTATTTTTAGAACGTTTATGTCTATTTAGTCAGTTTTTTAATTTATTGACTAGACTAAACAGTAGTCGTGTCGGATTAGACAACCGTCGGTGGTCAGCAAGAGTAGCTGCGTTGTTTACTGGCAAATAAGAAGCGTAGCTTGAGAGGAAGTTGTTAAAATTAAAAAAACAATAGATAAGTAATATTCTTCATTTTTATTATGTCACCAAAGATACACAAATATAATGTTTAATTATTCAAAGTCTGCTTCACCATACGATGTTGACTTGTCATAGCATACAATGTAATCAGTTAAAAACAACACTTTGTAATGAGTTAAAAAATATATTGATTTTCTATATAATATTGAATGCCTCTTGAGTAGAATTCCTTTATTAAAATAAATTTACACATCTAATAACAATGAATTTTATTAAAAACAATTAAAAGTATTTATAATAACAGAAACAAATATCTATTACGAGGTTGATCGTGTACCTAACCCATGAAATATCATTATAGTAATAAATTAAACATTAATTATCTTTTTTCATATTTGTGTAACTATTTCATAATTAGAGGCTTGAAGAGGATGTTACGTGTTAACCAATATTAATCACGGATTTTAATTTATATCCACCATCGATTATGTTTTAACAACCCATTGAATAAAGAACGCATTACTTAAAAATATAAAAGACATATTTCAAACAATTTAATCATTGGTCACTGAACGAGGACGTATACGGTACAGCGTTACCATTTAGTAAGACTAAGTTACAAGTGGAACTTGGACGTAATTTTATAGATATTTGTTATTAATAAGGAGAAGGAAAAAACCTTATTGCTGTTAAGGCTAAATATTCCAAAACATTAATTTCATATCTTTTATAGTAACGTAATCTTTTTATTGTTAAACTGATTCATGTTTAGTTAATGACAATTATTTTTTGATAGGTTTTTGGCATTATAAATATTTGTACTAAACAATGCAATCGTATTGGATTTCTAATTGTTAATTATATTTTACGAAAAAAATAAAAAAACCGAGTGATTGATTGGAGTAACGATCGCTATTTTTAACTGACTCCGAAGAAGAAGGAGATTATGTTCAACGTGCACTTCTCTTCGGATGTGTGAACTGGTTCTAGTAGTTGTTAATTTGCAGATTAATTACACCATCAACCAGTTCAGGATGTGATGATGAGTTCTGAGACGAAAAATGAAGCGGAGTAAAGGAATTGTAATATAAGGTATTTGCAACTGGTAGTTGTTAATTTGCAAAATAATTACATCATCAACCAACTCAGTTCTTGGTTATAGGTTCTGGAGATGAGCAATGGAGACCCTTAACAGATTGTGTATACTAACCGTGATTTAAGATATTTGTTTCTTCTTACTTTGAAAAATAATTACACTACCAACCAGATTAATGCCTTATGATAAGTTATTGAGATGAACAATTAAACTTTTTAAATTTTACGGTCAGGAAATTCTTACTGCAGCATCTTATACAAAATAATAAGACTTATGCAATGTTTTTTTCTCACAAGATCTCTAATTACGCCGTAGTAAGTTCTTTCAGCCACAAATTATTGCACAAATCAACAAATCCACGGTCAGGTCTTTGCTGGATATTTATGGTAAATTTTAAAAATAAAAATGGGAATCGTAAGACTTCTTCAGCATTTAACCATGAAGGTCATTCAAAATACTGCAACTGCTTAAAATCGATAACCCGATAACATTACAAACTGGTAACAAAACATGGATAAAGTAGCAAGTCTACAGTGGGAGAATAGTATCGTCGAACATTCTATATAATTAAACTCAAGAAGAAAAATTTACCACGATTAGTCTCTTGCGTTATAACTAATAGTAATGGTAGGTAGGTTATATCGTATTGTAGACTTTTTTTATAAATTCACACACTCTTTTCATCGTATCCCTTCCAGAATTATATCATGTGGTATTACTCTGGGGTTATTTAGTTTTTCATTATCATTATTAGCATTATCTAAGTAAAATTTACCATAGGCACATATGTTCCCTGATGTTCATGTCGCTTCATCAATAGCGGCGTCAACATAAACTACATTTAGAGCAACAGCTTGAGAGACCGTCAATTGAATAACAAGTTTGGAATGAGTAAATTGTTTTGTCGATGGGCTATTACTTAAGAAGTCTGAATTTTACTTCACGTGGAAAGCAAGCTTCGGGTATCTCACCCTCTGTTATTAAATCGCTTTCAATACGAATAAATATGTGCAGTGTCATCAAATTGTGTTAAAATTCATCAGAATCCTTGTTTGAGCATATACGTGACATATTTTATTATCTGGACCACTTGAATATGAAGCTCACTATCGCCATCATTTTCTGTCCATGTAAATCTGGACTCATTTTTATAACAAACAACGAACTTGGCCAAATTCCTCGAAACAATTGAGTCTCAATCGTACCTATCAAATATAATATTAATGATAGAGGTTTCATCATTGCCGAAACATATAAGTTCGTAACTTTGATTAGGCACAAAACTGCTGACACAGGCGGCTTTTCTCGAGCTGAATTTAAGAGGTAAATTGGAAAGATGATAAGATACGTTAAAGACACTTACAAATTTCTAATTTGCTTAAAATTAAACAGCAAATAAAAGCTTCCACTTGTTATTTGTATGCTGTTTTGCTTTTATATAGCTTCACGGATAACTTCGTCGAAATCATTGGACTCGAAGTTATCACTGAATTTGGCGATGTAATAGGTTACAGCTGTAACATTATTTCATGCTTTGTTCTTTATCTACATCTACTGCATACAAATCGGGAATCACGATATGTAGGTTGGGGATGTTTTCGACAACATAATGCCGCATTCTAGCTAAAACGCCTCTGTTTTCGCTTTAGGCTTCATGTCTTTCTTCTGTAATTTCTAAATTATCGAAAGTTTCCTTGAACCCACTTCATCTGATCTGAGGATATTTACAGTTAACTTGAGGACAATGGCTAGAGGTACCGACTGTGTTTGAGTAGCCCTTTCAAGTACAGATTGTTGTGGAATAAATATAAAAAAATATCCTTTGCTGCTTTTAAATCAATGTACAATAATGCAGTGAGCAGCCGCGTGATTTGAAATCTCATGCAGAAAGAAAAACCTAAAATTCTACCTTTGTGTCCCTTTGGTCTTCAAGCATAGAATCAAGAAGGCAACATGACAACTTAAAAGCTATGCTAAATAAAATATCATCAGAAGTTATAATTGCGAATTGTTAGTTGAAAATAAATCCTAGACAATTAAACCATGGTTCTGGTTTGGAAATCCTGAATTTTGATCTGTCGTAAGGTGACCATTGATAGTAAAATTATGTTTGATATTCAAATGCACAGAGGAACCATGAAATGTCATTTAGGCCAGAAGTTCAGTTGCGACTAAATAATCTGCGATAATAAAGTGTTGTATATATATGTTGTGACTAATAATAAAGTGTTTATTTTATTAGAATCTAGTACTGGTCTCACCAATACACACTGTTGAAAAAATATATTAATATATAATCTAAATCAACAGCATTCCATGAATTTGCGTCATATTTATAGAAGTGACACAACTGACAAAAATTATGTATATATATATTTATATATATATATATATATATATATATATATATATATATATATATATATATATACATATACATATATATATATACTAGCTTTTGTCTGCTAATTTTAATAATTAAGCAATATTTTTTAACCAAAAAACCTACTTCAAAATAAAGTAGTTTCTAAGAAGTGAAAAATTATTTATACAAAAGAGATTCTGCATATTCACAATATATAAATAAATTATTTAATATTGAAACCAGCGCCAGAACTTCGACCAACTCAAAAATGTTTATAGTTTTAATAAGTTTAAATTTAAAACCTCAAATTGTACGAACGAGTTATTACGAACAGTACAAAATAATTTCTTGAAGGACATATTTATACTATAAAATTTCGCATTTTTTTAGGTTGGTAATAAAACTGTGTGGTACTAAAATTTCACTTATTATGTACAATTGTTATAAGTCACATAACTTTGAATACGAGAAATGTGGACCTGATATCATAGTTTTACAAACAATACCAGTATTCAATAAATAGGAATATAGATATTATATTAATTATTCTTTGGAATATTGAGTATGAATGGATGCAACATTTTTCTAATATATGTTTATATTCTGCAAATATTTACTTGTAAGTAACGCATAATTTTTGTTTTAACATGAGATATATTTTTAATAGGAATCCTAAAATATTATGCACGATAACCACCCATAAGCAAAAGAACGTTCCTGCGACGATTTTGTCTTTTACAAATTTTTTTATGAAACTTTTGAAACAATCATGACATTTTCATAATGATTTTTTTTAAACAAAGCCCTTCCTAAAAATATAATAAAGGTATCTCTATATTTCTAACAATTTCTATCGCCGCTTTAAATATTGATAATAAATAGAAAAATATTCTATCCCAGCTACATTCCGGTTTTTGAGTACCCCTCCATACTCGAATTTAGCTTCGAGTAAAGTCTGTCATGACAAATATGTCATTATATCAAGCGTCATCTTCAGTAGAGCAGTATTGTTGTTACATGAAATGAGGCTGATTGCAAAACTTACCGGACACGCCGCCTGCTCAAATAATATGTCAGCCAAATCAAAATGCGTTCGCATTCGACTTTTGCTTCCTAATAGAAAATAAGTTGGGTATTATGCCTTTTTTTTGCCAATAAATTGTTTCAAATGTATCTTACGGCCGCAAATAACTTGCCTAAGTAGGTCATTTATAAACCAACTAACGTAACTAACTAAAGTCTTCTATATGTGATTATATGTTTTGTATAGTATATCTCTTTTTACTAATTCAGCTAAGTTAACGGGTTCAACTAAGGTTTGATTTTTTTTCATATTAAACCTACAACACGTTATTAATTTAAGTATTATTCACGTATTAAAAATAATAAAAAATTAAGTTTAATATTAATAGAAATTTCAGAGTGAAAATTTGTCAATTCCATTGAAGGGCCATTTATGTCGCATATTTTGACACACGAAAATAAATCAAAACCTATAGAGAACTTTGCGTTGACCTAGAATTATGTAATTTGACAAGAAGCAAGGTCCCACAGCACAAGTAAGGGAATAAAATCCGATAATTTGTTGTTATACCATATAACAATTTTTTTTTTAAATATGATGTATATATACAGCATTTGACCATTGAAATTGATGGTAACACTATAAAATTTCTCAACAATACGTAACATAGTCATCACTAATGCTTTGAGACAATTAAAAACGTTATAAATCGGTCCTTGGGCAAAATTGGTACAATTACGGAGTCGGGTAGTGGTGACAAGATGTTTTTACTAATGGGGAGTTAAGTCATCGAGTGTTCACTCATTTCACTTTCGTTGACGTACACAATAAAATAGCAAAATAAGTGGGTAGGTAAGTACATACCAAGGCAAGACACTCCTAAGCTGTTAGTAGGTAAATGGATAAATAAGTACAGGTATTTAATAATGAATTATATTAGCCAAATATTAATACGTATTTTAATACCTAAGTAGGCAAGTAAATATTTACCGATATATACAAAGACATATATCAACTAGATTGTCAGTGTATGCATATGCGTATATGTAATTTGATGTATATATATATATATATATATATATATATATATATGTATATACACACACACACACATATATATATATATATATATATATATATATATACATATATATATATATACATATATATATATATATATATATATATATATATGTATATCCGTATGTATGTATGTATACATGTATATACATATACTTGTGACTTATCTGATCAATTTGTAACATAATATTAATCATTACCCAAAACAATTTGTTATACTTATTTTTGCAACTATTGACAGCAATTTCATTATTATATTATATTTAGCTGCAGAATTTTCTTTATTTTTGAACAAAAAATACATTAAAATATTTTAAATGAAACATTTCATTTTATTTAATAATAAAAGTAAATGATGGAATAAACGTTTGGGTATATACATTGTATATATTTGGTTTGGATTTGGGTTTATACATTGCAAATAATTTAATTGTTAAGTAGTAATATGGTTTTTTAGGGGAAAATAGAAAAAATGTATATATAATAAACATCCAAAATTTACAGAGTAAAGTGATTTAAAAATGTTACACTTACCCATTTAGTGACATACGAAATTGCTTTGTTAGTACGAAAGTCAGAGTAATTGAGATGTTATACGGCATTTTTGTAATTTAATACTTATCTGTTTTTTAAAAGATCTGAAGCAAATGTCGTAACTAAGATTGTTTATGGGATTGTGATTAGACTAATATCTATTGAATGAGGGGTTTGCTTTTACAGTCGAAATAAAAAAAAATTATTAGTAAATAATCTTTAGTAGTGCCAATAGAATAAAATTATCCGTCAAAATGTCACATAATAGTAAGGTATACCCTAAATATTATGTGACATTTTTCAATATTAATAAATTAAGTTCCCTCCACAGTTTTATTCCATGGACAAATGGGCCCGTATAGATATTTAAATATCAACTTGTAATAACACATTCGCAATCAAGGGACAGTTTCATAAAATTTTATTGAATATTTGAGTTCAAACTCAAATTAAACATTTAATTAATTTGCTTAGTGTCTAACGAAGTGAAATATACCACGATTTAAACACTGATACCTAACAATAAGATTTATATCAGAGTTTATTCGGCAATTTCATATGATGCCAGCAATAACCACAAAGAGAGACGTGAATTCCAAAAAAAAATTAACTTGCTTCTACGTCCGTTCTGCATATTATATATGGTAATATATATTCAACTTGGAAATTATTATTTGTATTTATACAATTTTAAGTATATTATTTAATTTATAACTCATTAAAATCATACAAACTTCATAAGTAGGATGGTATTGTTTATATTAGGCATTGGCGATAAAATGCATTATCTGGTTAACGTGAATTTTTTATCATCGTATTCTTTATATTGGCCAGATGGACACAGGCTGTATAAAATTTGATTTAGAACGTGTGAATGATAAGTTTTAACGATCAACAAAGAGAAGGTGAAGGGAATTAAAACGTGAACAATAAACATCTGTCAAGTTGTTGTGTTTTTGCCGTAAATTCACTACCTCAAGACAAAAAGAACAATTGAAAAAATAATAAATAATCGCGCCGTGTCTCTTGCACAAACACTTGAAGTTGACCATTTATTTAGTATATTATGATATGTGGTCGTTAATTAATATGTTTAAACGAGTAGACCATATTTGCTATAAATTTTGACAAAATAATTGCCCAACATTTAAGATAAACGAATCAAATAATTCGTCGCAATATTTGACATTTATTCGAGTAACTTAATTTTAAGTTCAAATACAGAAATTAAATTTATATCCCCACTGAACTTACTATTAACTTCGTATATGTTTCATGAGTTCAATACGATTTGTGATGTTTAACAAAATTTTACATGGAAAAACTTAGATATTAATTAAAGTTTTTATTATATGCATACGTAATTTACAAAACAGACACGATTAGACGAACTGAAAATCGTTCATTATTATTATGATAAGGTTTTTTTAACAGAAATAGTGCTAAATTATTTTTTATCATCTACCGTTTAGTTATTTCATTAAATATTATGGTCAAAATAACAGTAAAATGCTCAAAAAGTTTAAGAGGTTTCTTTTAAACAAAAAAATTTCAACGATTCCATTTCATTAATGACAAAATCTAAATTTGACCTATCCGTTAGACCCAAGGAAGGTAACAATCAAAGAATGTATTTTTAAGTAAGTCCCTCTGCATTTTATGTATTTAGTCAATACCAATTAACATTTTCAAGCTTATGAACTGAAACTTGGACCACTTTTAATTTCATCATATATGTCCGCCCGTTTGTACATCCATTCGTCAATACATCCGTTCGTCCGTAAGTCTGTCCATCCGTAGCAGTTTCTAAAAATATGTGAGTCCAATTCACAAATCGACACGAGGTCTCTATTATTTTTAGGATAAAATTTTAATGCGAACGTTATTATATTAGGGTCATTATTATGGGCAGACAACTATACAAGGAAAATTTCAAGAGTGCGAGGCAAAGATAAAACCTTGATTTATTCCTATTCAGACACGCGGTCGATCGGTTCTGAAAAATTAAATTAAAGAACATTTTCTGAACAAAATTAATTCGTTTGTAATAAACAAATAAAACATGACATCTCGAAGACCAATACCAAATGTACACACAGAACACTAGTTTTCAAATTAAGATCACCATGGCAATACAATATCAAGACGACCATCTTTTACTAGACGCTCTTGGGTTCACATCAATTCTGCCAGTAACTTCAAGAACTTTCCAAGTAATTATCGTTGACTGAAATATTAGACGGCTGTATAATTTTTTCGAACTTTCGAATATTTTCGAATGTTCGCCATTTATCACAAAAAGTGTATTTAATTTTACACATTATTCTTACGTAAATTAATTTTTATATTAGTGCAATATGGTGTAATAACAATAAATATATTATAAATATCATCAAAATTTTTGTAACAGTACATAAAAAATTAAAAAAATAGTGTGCATAATTGCACTGCTTTACCACGACTTATATAATCATACAAGGAATGATTCGTTAACGTTTTTTAGGAACATTTAATACTGCGCCTAAACTAATAATATCGTTTATGACACATTTTTTTGGTTTAGATGAAATGGACAAAATTAAAAAATATACGTTAACATTTGGAATGACCAGAATAAACATCAAAATTACGCTGTTTTATCTTCCAACGATTTGTTTTCATTTAGATTAAATACAGTCAAAGAATAAATAAAATGCTTAAATTTTCAACTTTACAATAGGGGAAAGGCACTGTACACCGGACAGTTTGGCAAATTCGGATAGTCATATATCTCAACTTTTGGAAGAGTGATGTCCATTTTTTTATTTCGTTAGTGTGATATCAGTTTTTTTTATTTCACTACAGACTACAGTCTTAGCAATCGTAAGACAGCGTTAGTACAAAAACGTCTACAGTCTAGCAAGAAAAATGGCGGAACAGTGATACAACACGATTTTTTCGTACTTGAAAAAACTATTATAATGAATGAGTATAAAAGCGTTATTTTCTTGAAGTAAGCACAAACAAATTTTTGTTGTTGCTATAACTGATTAAGGGTCACGCTTATTTTGTTGTATAAACGTGTTTCATTTCAGAAAATAGCGGTATTTTAAAAGTTGTTTATATTCGCTATGTTAAATCCTAGTATTTTTTACATATTGTTAAATTTTCGTACTGCATGTCATTACAGCGCTTTTAAATGTTTCATGTTTCTTTTTTCTTTTAGTTTCAGAATGTCGATTATATACATACATATATATATATATATATATATATATATATATATATATATAAAACTACTAAAAAATACTATGGTATTTAGTCAAATGATATAAACACACACTATTTTTGAACGAGTCGAGAAAAATAATATTCCGCATCAATTCTCTAACAAGGGTCAAGCTGGAAAAAAATGGCTGGTTTTTTGAAGAGGCACACACGACTTGCTTTTAGAATACTTGAAGCAACCACAGCTTTAAGAGCATAAGAGCAAAGGTCTTACCAGAGAGAATGTTTTACGTTTCAAGGGAATTTTAGGTTCTGAGATGGAAAAAATAAATTACGATCCAATGCGTTTTTTCAGTGTGGTTGAGAGGTGAGTGACTGACGTGCAGAAGAAAATGGCGAAAGTAAATTGTTTGGAAGGACAAAAGTAAGTAGTGGAATTACATATGCAGAAATAGGGTTGTTATAGCTCTTGTGGCTTTCTTACTATTCATGAGAGCTTTCGGCACATGTCTCCAATGATTATATTCCCTGGAGTAAATATGAAGAGAGATTTTGAAGACAGATCACCACTTCGCTCAAAGTTGGACGTGGATAAATTGAAGTGGATTCAACTGCACTTTTATACGAAATAGAATATTTCTCATACTAGTTATCCTTTTCTTAGATTGGCATTATTCACATACGAGAAATATAAATGTGATGGACTTAGCGAGATAAAATATTGTTATCCTTATTTAAATTCCTCCGCACTTCACATAAGTGACAACCGCAAGATATGGAATTTATGGAACAATTTAAGAAGTTCTATCATCAATAAACAGAATCGTGGTGAAGATTTTATCCAGGACGAGTAGTAATAGCATACAAAATATCAGAGTTGGTTTTCAGAGCAATTTGCGTGCTCAATCAGCTGAAATAATTGTAATGCATTAAAAAAGTGTAGAATTACTTTCATTATTAAAAACGTCTGCTCAAAAATTTTGCTATAGAAGATTACCTGGGTGAAATCAGCAATGCTTCTAAAACTGTAGTTAATGATTCTGACTCCACAACCGACCACATTGCAAAAGTCAACGGAGTCAATTACGCCTTTATCTTTAAAAAATCCTATGGAAACGGTGTCAAAATTGATGGTGTCACAACAATTAGCCCAATTCGTATTATCCAGAGAAAATCTAAAATAAATAGCAGAGAAAATATAGAATAAATAGCAGAGCATTAGTCTACAGTTTTATCAAGCTCACCATATAAAATAACTCTTGAAACACAAACAGAAAAAAGAAATGAACCTCTTACGAAAAACGGACGATAGCATTTGGAAAGACTAAAAATAAAAAGATAGGAAAAACGAAACCTTTAAAAGTAAATAAGAAAAATTATTCTTATTCAAAACATTCAGACATAAATATGATTTTAGAAAGAGAAGGCAGCGAACGATGATAATGTCGAATGCACTTACTGTAACATAACGTTTTCTACCAACGCAATCGCGTGTTGCGAAGGATACGCTGGTGTAAAATACCACAGCGTTGTAGATCTTTATTGTGATTTACGCCGTTCTTAAAATATGTTTTTTCTGTCTTACGTTTGATAAATGTTTACTTTATGTTACTTTTATTTTCACCATATTTTAAGCCAACATTGTGGTTGACCTTAAAAGTTACCTACATTTTAAGTTAAGACTAATTTTTATCATTTTTAACCGTGGTTTTTAACGTGCATATGGTGCAATTTGTCCCTACTTAATCAGTAGATGCGTTATTAAGACTAATTTTTAATAATCCATAAGACTGATAATTGTAAATTAATATTATGCCAAACATTAATCAGCTCCTTTTCTTTAAAACCAGTTACATAATATTTGATTTATAAGTTGGACCCTATTATCAGATATCCGATTAAGGGCAACCTTTTTGAAATTGCCGTTTTTTGTAAAGTAAAAATAATTACTAAAAAGTGTTATATATAAACAGTTACTTGTTCCTTATAATATATGAAATATAGGTAGTAAAACTGTCAAGTTTCAAAGTCTGAACGATTGTTTACTATATTTTTTAAATTTTAAACAAAAGTATCCGTTAATAGGTGGATAAAAAGGATCGAAAAGATAGAAGAATAGAAATCTAGGGCAGAGCCCTAGATTCTCTGTTGGTTTTTTCGATTATTAAAGCATGTCTAATGTTAATGAAATTTGGTCTATCTATGTATTTGCTTCCTGTTAGTACAAAATGGAGCTATTGAAATGAATTTTACGTAAGTTATATTATATAATAATATTTAAAGTCAATTTATTGTTTCATTAAAATATCTCAAACGGTCCCAAGCATATTATTATTTCAGTGTATGACTCTGTAAATCATGTCTACATTTTATTCCATTTATCTACTTTAAAATATCTAATTGACACATATGGCGGACTTATTGCTCAAAGAGCAATCTCTTACAGCAAACCCTAACACCAGTTAGACGAATGGTCCTAAATCGAACCTGGATCCCGGCGGTAACCGCGCTGTCAAATGTGTTATGCCTTGTGATCAACCCAACACACAACAGCGACGACAATTTTGATCTATCTGATTTTCAACGACAATTTGTTTCTATTTGCATCTATAAATTTTGAGGTTGTGGTACCTACACGTCTGTGATGCTTAGCTCTGATGTAGCTCAAATATGCCATCAAATATAGTGGATTGTAGAAAACTTCCTGTATGAAACCAATTAAAAAAAAAATACTCCCCAAGCTTTGTTATTTTTTAGTTAATATCTACATTTTTTTTCGTACCATAAAGAATATCCCAAGAGTCATCTATGATGCAATATCTCGGCAATTTAATGCAATACCTGATGCAGTGGAAAAACACTTTATTATATTTATTAATATTTTATTAAATAGCCTATCTAAACAAATTAAATACTTCGTGGAAAAATACCTTTGTTTAGCTAAGACCCTGAATGAATGACATTCTGTCATATTGGAATGATATACGTATAATACGACTTTATTACTTCAGAATGAAAGTAATAAATTTTTCTTTCTTTGAAATAATTATTTCAGTTTTTTTTATATATAATATATATATAATAGGAATGTAATTCTGATATAGTAATAAAATAATATATGTTGTGTATGTGGTTATTAGAAAAAATGTGGAGAAAAAATGTGGCGTAAAAAGGGCATACATCTTGGTATACTTTGTGCGTATTATAACTATAATATAGTATATAGGATATACATGATATCTAAAAACCTCATTAAACAACCATCTGGCCACACAGAATATATATTAATTACTTCAATTAGTTTTGACAATTAGTCTGTCTACGGTTATCGTTTTTAACCTCCACATTTACCTCTACCGATGCAAATTTTTTTATTGTTTTTGTAGAGCAATTTATTAGCATATAAATCAATAGCGGGTATCACAGGACTCAGAATGGCATTGTTCTTTTTACTCCAACATGACCAGTTCATTTATTTGAAAAATCTTTATTAACAAAAAGCGTTTGGTTTAAAACGTGCATCGTTTATGTATTTAAATATGCATTAAAATTTTGATTTCATTTGACCCGAAAATATGACATCTACAAAAAATTTTTTTTATCAAAATTATATATGCTCCTGATATCAAAATATCAAATAACGGCATGTCTAATGAAACTCAATTTACAAAAATATTCCAACCGTTTCTGTTCAACCAAAGAATGATAGAATATAGGTGCATAGAAACGAGCAAAAAATTACCCTCCTATTAAACTCTCCAAAGTCGAGTAAAATTATAAATTTTAACATAATAAAACCTGCAGCAAAATACATCAAACTTACAGCAACAAATAAATAATCAGATTGTAAGAATTTTTCACTAAATTTACAAAGCCGAAGTTACTGAAAATGAATTCCGAAATAAGCTTGAAAATTTATTATAAAGTCGCATTAAAATAATTATTAAAAATTATCCAATCGCGCAAACAAAACTAGAAGGATATATGAGGACGTCAAGGGTGAACGATTTAGTCTTTAAGTGTCATAATTGAAATACACTAACCACATAACTGAATTCTTTAATAATATCACAAATATCGCTAATATATAAAATATCAAATCACTTTGAGGGGCGGGGAGATATACCTACGAGTATTATGTAATTTTTTCGCACACTTATAGCTATCAATATATCGTATTCATTATTAAAATAGTTTTTTATTTGTTTAGTATTTTGTTATCAATACTCTTTCTCGTCTATGGGCAAATACATTAAAACCGCAGCTAAAAGAATTTGTTTTTTAAAATAGTAAATATAATTCATTATTTTCTTCATAAATTATATTATGATTGATATTTCCAGTAAATGTTATATAATTTCCATCGCATTTTGGTACATATTTTTTACATTTACTGTGTGGGAATCTGTGGTTTAAGAGATTGTCTATTTGTTATATTTTAATAGTATTTTTGTTAGATTTGTCTCGAGAAAAAATTGCATATAAAATTTTCAAACTTTCATCATGTAAACGTAATAAAATAAGGATATTTAAATTGAAACCTTAATAAAAATAAATTATTTGACCACTTCCCTACATGACAGAATTATATTTAATTATTTAATGGTATTAGAACCTGTATATATTTTACTTTATGTGTAGACATAAAGTAAAATATATGCAGATTCTAATACCATGTAAAATTTCTACTTTCACAAAACATATGAGTTTATTCTAATTTCCAAATGCTAAAGTAAACAATAAGAGAACATAAGTCAATATAATAAAAAGTTCATTTCATTATCTTATCGCTCACGTAAAACATAAATTTGCCTACTTTCATACATTACTTAATTAATACATAGATGACACTACAATGAGGAGATGGGAATATATTTAACAATTTATTGAAATATAAGTCTATCCGGGTTCTTCTTTTTGCTCTTCTGGGTTGTCGCACCATAATTATATTGTTTTATATTACCAATGAGATTTTTAATTATTTATTTCATAAAATATTATGTTAAAAGTTAAAAAAAAACAATCAGCCGTTTTTTGAGAAAAAGTTTTTTTTTGTATGGTAGTTGCCCCAAAATGCAGACATACATTTGTTACTAAATTGAAAGTTGAGTTCAAAACAGATGTACGGTTATAATATTCCGATAATTCAATAATATTTCTTATACTTGTCAATGGTTTCATTTAGTATATGGCCAATGGTTTCATAAAATGCTTATATTGCTCAATGGGTTCATAAAATTATCTTTTTGAATAAAAACTTTGAAAGTTTGAGTTCTTTGAAACATATATTTGGCTTATACGTAGCAAAAAGTTGTTTTGAAATTTTTCCATATTAGGTTCCCTAGCAATATGTACCGTTTAATATTTTGTTATTGCTCAAGATATAGTCCTTTTAATAGATCAAAACAAAAAGAATTAGCAAGATACCATCACTAGAACTTTCTTAACAAGTCACTTAAAATAAGATTAAAAAAATCATGTATCTTTTCTTTTTTCTATATTAGCTTAAATATGGAGATTTATATTATTTTTTCGACCTAATCATTTTTTGTAGTAGAAAATATAGCCTGTTACTTTTTCAGGTTACAGCTTAGCTGATATAGCTTTTACTATGCCTTCGCTTATAGCATTAAAGTATTTCTGTAACTCGATTTATCTTAGATTTACGCGGCGGTGAACTTTCCTCCCACGTCTCTTTTCTCTTATTACTTCTAAGCAAATCATTTTACGAACCCTTTTTTTCCTTCGCGTATGTGAAATATTTATTTAAATAAATGAATAACTCCAATATGTATATAACGTATTGGAATTATTCTTCTGTTTATGTGTACTACGATTTAATAGAAATTCGATTTCATACTCATTGATGGTCTCCATTCTAAATTTGCTGCTTTCGACGTTTCTTTCGAAACTATTTCAGAATCTTACTTCTGAAACATTGTGCAAATTAAATTAAAATTGGCTTAATAGTAAACTCGCCAGTGATGTTTTCGGTGTTAAAATTTTTTTCACGAATATCTTAATAGCAGCTGTTTGCATGAAAATAATTCAAGAAATTTTTTTTCTAAAAAAAATAACCTTTTTATTTTCAATTAATTGTTTTTTTTGGTTAAATAAACATTTATAAATTAATTACAGATTACGACTGACGCACTTGAATAATGTCCCAATATTTTTATTTTATACCCATTGTAAAATACTCAGTTACAACATTTATTTAGTGTTTAGTTAGTTGTGTATCCCATCTTTTCACCCTACCTACTGGACCATAAGCTTTGTCATTTAAGGATGATCGTGTGGATAAATATGTAACATGTATCTGGCGGTAAATAAGATATATGACAGTATTCGTTGTTCGAATATTTAAATCTTATGCCACAATAATTGTTATCGGTAATATCTACAAAGAGATAAATACACGAAGAGCAAATATATCCTTACTAGCAATGACAGTATTATTTTCATTTTGTGTCGTAATTTTTATCTACTTCCTCTACAATTAAACAGAATTATTTTTTATCTTTACTTTCGGTTAAATACAAAAAAATAGATATGCGTTAAATAGTAAGTTATTCGTATAAATTAATTTGCTTGATTGCTATATTTTTCCATTAAATTTACATTTCGGTTTAAACTTCAAACTTCTTGGATAGCTACCGTGAATCTTCTACAAAAGATTTTCGAAAAAGTTTCTAGTTCTTCTCTTTTCTATGGTACTTTTAACATTGAAATAAAAAATAATACTACAAGGTCGTTTTCATTTATCAGTGGATATTGACAATTTAAATTAAGAAAGAGTAGAAATGAAATGGCTTATGGACAGTTTTATAGCGCCTATTAGTGCCTTAACTATTCATTTAGGTTTATTTATTGACCGTTCAGTTAATTTATTAGGTGCTGTAACTAATTGCATGGTTTGGAAACAACAGGCGTGTATATGTAATTTCCGATACATGATTTCATATTATGAAACTATTGATTCGTTCAAAGGTTAACGGGAAAACTTCCTAGGTATTCGGTGTTTGTCAATGTTAAACATAATTAAAAATAACTGGAATTTTTCTATGATTTCATTAAATATTAAAGAGGTATGATAAAAATGTAAGTGTTGTATTTTACATTAGCTACTTTTTGTCACTGTCACTCAAAACGTAGTTTCTGTTTTTGTAAATTGTACATTTACCGAAACTACCTTGCCAAACATTTTTAATGCTGGATATTATTTAATTGTTTACAGAATTTGAGGTACACAACTGATAATATGAAGCACTTATTGCTAAAAGAGCAATTTCCTATAGCCAACCAGAACTGAACTTTAGTCCCCGTTCTGCACTGCCTTGGGACTGCGCTGACAGAGGCCGTAAGCTCATGATCAACTCCAACACACCATGTTTTTAACTCTATTAGAAAAACATACTTACATTTATTTTTACGTGTGAATGTATATTATTAGACATTCCTATATTAGAAATCTCTCTTTATTTCTTGACTACGTTTATACTGAGATAGACCAAAGATCCCGGTTATTTGTAGTCTACTATTTATTGTAGATGAAGTCATATAAAATAAATATATGGAAATCTTTTTGGACTTTCAATCTAAATAAAAATTACAATTTTTACAAAAGTATAAAAGGGATAAATTAAAAAAATCAAAAGTAGAAATTACGTCTAATATGAAAGAGGACTTGAGGAGGCTCATTTCGTATCAGTGATTTATATATTTTAAATAGATACCAGGAAGCTATAAGAGGGACGGAATAGTATCACACACAATTCAGTATTGATTTTATTTCCACTTTAATAAAAAAACGTGAAAATACATCGTACATATTGAATTTTCGTGGATGTATAATATACTAAACATATTAATATTTTAATGTATCCAAAATTAATGAAGTTATGAAAGGAGATGGGAGTTTATGATTCTAACAATTATGATAATTAATCTGATTCTAACAATTAAATATGATTCTAACAATTATAATAAAGTTGCATGTAAGAAGAATAAGCTTCATCCAATTTGTTTAATCTTATAAATAAATGATTTCATTACAAATTATATGTTAACCCACAAGTAGGTAGGGTTGATAAAAAAGATTAGTGTAATATAATTTACATGAACCAGCTCTCGCTTCTAAAGCCAGACAATTAACAAAATTATTATCACAATATTTTTCTCGTTTTATGAGGAAATAAAGTGAAAGTAGAAACAAAAGTAAAGTTTGTTTTTTTTCTTTCACAGCGGTACGATTCCAGTCAGTTATTCTTTAGATTGTATTTTAACAAATACAATTATTATTACTACTACATTCCTTTCTATGTAAACACGTTCAATATCTTAAAAGAGCTAAAGTTTTTTTTTTGTTTTTTTTCTAACACACGAAATCGTGTTGATTGAAATTTGAAACATTGATTTAGAAAAACGAAAAAAATATTTAATTTTCTTTTGTATCCTCTATCTATTCACTTTCTTAACGTTTTCTTTTTTTAGTTCATAGTTAAACATAATCTCTGGTTAAACTAATGGTAACATCATATTTACCATTCAAATGAATTTCTAAGATATGAGAAGCTAGCTAAAGCCAAAGGTTAAATTAAATAAACAGTTGGCGAGCAGAACAAATTTGGTTTATATTTTATCATTTGAATGTATTTATGCTTCCAAATAGTGTAGTCGTTGTTATTGGCTTTTTATTTATCTTAAGGAAATTTCATAATAAAATACATAATGTTACCAATATGTTGTTGAGGCCCGAAAAACGTAATTTAATGTTGATACTAAATAAGTTAGTAACTGTACTACAAAAGGATGTTTAATTATAGACTTCAAAAAAAATATTTTAAAGAAAAATTTTTGTATTTGTGTTTTACTTTATTACGAATTACTCAAAATATATTATTTTTAGAAAGGGCACCAAATTAGACGTTAAACCATTACGGTATTATTAATATCACAAAGCTCAATAACTCTCAAAGTCTCTTGCACGTGATACTTCTTATCTTTTTCAACTAAAGAGATTTACTGTCTTTTTAAATATTCCTACAAACCTTATTAAATAAAAGTGTTTTGTTGTAAAATTAACATTTCTAGACAGAAATTATTTATAGTATCATCCAAGGAAAACAATCTTTACGCACTTATAATACGGTTTTATTACAAACACTAAACTTAGAATTTCGCAAATTACCAGACGAACAAGTAAAAGAGCAAAGAATTTTTCATGTCAGATACTGTTGAGAGTAAAGGCTTCATTACGCATTTTAGCTTTAAATGCGGTTAGTTAATACAAATTATTTCTGCGAAGTGGAGCAAAATTGTTTTAATTAGGTATAATTTCAAGACTAAAAGGTTAAGCGTCTCGTTTTCTGTCTTCAAAGGTTTGAGTTAAACGATACAATTAAGGTTAAACGTAAGTTTATTGTTATTAATTATAATTGTAAAAAATACAACAGTAATTATTTTTGGAGAAATTTATAAAATTTACTGGAATTTTTTTAAATTAATTGAGTCATCATCTAACTTATTTCTTTGTAGCAACTTTTGTATATCATCACAAAATACAATCTTCATACAAAATGAATTTTGTGAGCCTCGTTTCAGTGAAATAATTTAAATTATTGATTAATTTCCGGGTGACAGATATCAATATAACTAAATTATTACGTAACATTTTATCGAAAAAAAATTATTGAAATGAGACTTGAGATGAGAGGTAAATTTTAAAAAATATTCGCTTTTTAACAACATGTTTTAACAAAATTAGATTTAAAAAATCGTGCTCTATTTATTATGAACATTAGTTTGCTTATCTGATTCGAATACACGTTGCAATGTAATGTAATGAAAAAATAAAAATATATTTCAGTGACATTATAGTCATCGTTTAAGGATTTCTAGTATTGTTGTAGATACAATTAATAATTTAAATAAAATTTAACTATAAACAGTAAAAGCAATAAATATGTTGTGAAATTGGGGTTGGTTCTATTTTGACTGACGATTGTTTTGTAGATTTTTTTTAATTATCTTTTTTTGTTAATAGTTAGTTCATGATAAAAGAAAATAATAAAGTATTTCCTTGAGTTGGCATTATCATAAATTCCAGATAATTTTATTTTTATAGTAATGACATGAATCAAGTTTTAACTACATTATTTTTTTAAATAAATTGAAGGAATTTAAAAAAAAAATCTTATACAAGTAGCCAACAGTTTTATAATTTGCATGCTTGTGTCTCTGCGGATGTAAATCCTCATAGAATATAAGACAAGATAGAAGCGGTATTTTCACCGAACTGGGTGAAAATATTTTCTCATGCGATACAGGTAGGCATGCCATCTAAACTAGATATGTATCCACGAATACGGCCACTCTAAGTTTTTTTAGTTTGTTTATCGTTGGTATCTATGTATCACTTGACAGAAATATCCGCAAAATGAGCACCGAAATATAAAAAAAGGACTCTAATTCCTTACCGAAACTACTGAATCATGAAAAAACAGAGTTAGTAGAATCTGACCAGTAGATTAACTATGGCAATAGCTAAGTTCTATAGTTTAAATTGCATAATACCTGAGATATTCACCATATTTTCATGTCTCTGAAAGATATACTTTCTTTAGCCGTTACTTGACAGTTGCACCCAATCAATAGTTTTTTTTTATGAAGGCTTTGGAAATAAAATACTATAATACGATTTTTATTGGATCATGTCTTTCACAACTAAAAAAATATTATTGTATATCTTTCTCAGTTTTATTATTTTTCTGCCTGTTTCTCACTCAGGCGTTATTTTCACGAAATACTTAGGTAATAGAACCATCTACTTGTAAATCGTTTCTCTTTACAAATTTTGAAGCCCCATTTCACCTACACCGGTTAAAAGATGAAAAATCTCTCTTATATTCAATTGTTTTTAGGCGTACATTGATATATTACTTAGCTGGTTATTCAGTAGGGTATTCTTTTAGGTTTAGTGATAAAGACAGTAACAGCCAATAAAAGTATATAACAGTAACAGCCAAACATCAATTACAAAATCAGTTTATTTTTTTGTTACAAATCACAAGAAAGTATAGAACTGTGTTCTTTTCTCTCATAGAAATTATTTCACTGTACATTCATTTATTAGCAGTTCACAGTAAATAACGATGAATAAGTAAATAAATATAAAAAAGTTTTCCCTACTTTTCGTACTTGAATGTTGCTGTTTTATTTCTATATGACAATTAGATTAGTAAAAAAAAACTGCCACTTATTTGTCAAGCCGGGTAAAGAGTGAGATTATGTAAAAATATTTGTTACACATAATTTTTAAACAACTTTTTTCTTTATAAAATTTTTTCTATGTTAAATCTTATATTTTTCACTTTCATTTTAAGGTTATCGTGTGTTCTGTGTTTTATATTGGGAAATTTAATATTGACGGACGTGGTGTTTGGTGTTTTTTTTCTGTTGTACAGCTTAATTTTTTCCTTGTCAGTACGTACGTGAATATTCCTTTTTTATCCGACTTCAAAAAAAGGAGGGGTTCTTAATTCGTCGAAAACTTTTTTTTATATGTTTTCAGCGATAATACTTTACCAATTAAATCGATTTCGATAACTCTTTTTTTATTTAAAAGAGGAAACAATAGGGTTGGTTCCATATATGGTGATGATGTCATGATAAGGTCCAAAAATAAACGTTGAAACTCCTTAACGGATCGTTCTAAATGAACTATGATTATAATTTTTGCTACGGGTAGTTGTTACTTCGCAAAATAACTATACCACTTACTAAGTCAGGATCTGATTATGAGTTCAGGATATGAACAATGGAACCCCGATTAACGGATGTTAGTAAATCAATCATAATTAAATACAGGGTGTCCAGTGGCAGATTTCAATGTTTGAAAAATTGTAAAAAAAAACTACACCTCTAATACAAAGTAGGTTTATTTTAACTTTATAACAACAAATGCGGATTTCATTTTTTAAAAACCACGTTTTCCAAATGGCGGCCATCGAGTCTGACACACTTCGAATCTAGCACGCATGTTTTCAAAAACGCGTTTGCAGAGCTACTGGGGTATCCTACTGACTTCGGCTCGAATATTTTCTTTAAGTTGTATCACAGTGCTCGGATTTGTTTTGTAAACAACGGATTTTAAGTATTCCTATAAGAAAAAGTCACATGGGCTTAAATCGGGTGACCTAGGTGGCCACGGTACGGTACCGTTTCGGGATATGTTTTTTTATGGAAATAACTGCCGCACTGCATTCATGGACACATTAGCAGAGTGAGCTGTGGCCCCGTCCTGCTGGAACCATGTGTTTTGGTATGGATGGACTATTCTGTAGTTCTACTCTGAAAAAGTCATTTAACATCTGGGCATATCTCTCCGAATTCACAGTTACAGTTTGGCCACGTTGATTTTCAAAGAAATAAGGCATTATGATTGCAGATGCAGACACGGGACACCAGACTGTTACTTTAGGCTTATGTAAAGGCTCTTGATGCATTTGTCTTGGGTTTGGCATCCCAGTAACGAAAGTTCTGCTTATTCACATATCCTCTAATGTGAAAGTGAGCTTCGTCACTAAAGAATATGTTGCACATCCGGGTAGCAGTACGAAATCTCAACAACATCATCTCCGCGTAAGTTTTTCTTAATTCAAAGTCAGAATCGTGGAAATCTTGAACAATTTGAATTTTATATGGATGGAACTTGAGCTTTTTCGTATTATTACCTGTAAAGTTGCCACGCCCCCCGCGCCCCTCTTATGTGTTGCGTTCAGAAACTATGTTTGTTCAAACTTTGAAATCTGACACTGGACACCCCGTATAATTGCTACTAGTTGTCGTTACTTCGCACAATAGCTACATAGTCGACCAAGTCAGGGTCTGATGATGAATTCTGGAGATTTAAAATATTTGCTAATGGTATGGGTTACTTTGCAAAATAACTACACCATCTACCATTTCAGAGACTGATGATGCGTTCTGGAGATGAACTGTGGAATTCCTCATCGGATGTTAGTAAATCAATTCTGATTCAAGATATTTGCTACTAATAGGTTTTAATTTGTAAACTAACTGCACCATTGACCAGGTCATGGTCTGATGATAAGTTCTGAAAATGAATATGCAACTCCCTAACGGATTGTAGTGATTCAATATATTTGTTATTGGTTAGTTGTTACTTTAGTTATTACTTTTGAAAAACTGTAATTTTATTTTGGATACGGAGAAAAGAACTCCTCAAGTAGTAGTTATTATTTTACAAAATATGATATTGGACTTCAGATATGGAGAACGGAACTCTTCAATTCCTAACAGTTAACAACTGATCATCTATATAATAAGATATGATCTATATACTAGTTTTTACCTGTGACTTTTAATAATTATGCACTCCTCTAAGAAAGAAAATAATTAAATATTAGTTCTAATGCAATGATTAATATTGTTAATCACTAAAAGTTTTTTAAAAAAGCAGGTACTAAAAAGTAAAAAAGAATTAACTCAAAATATGTACCTATTTATTCGCAATTAAAAACTAAGTTATTTAATTTTGAAATAGGTGCCGCACCTCTGATGAACTTAAATAAATGTAAAATTTTATAATATAAATATGCCCTTTATGAATATATTTTATATTTGCATTAGAAGTTTTAAATTTCCATTATAAATTAAATTAAATTATAAATTTGTTTACGTCGGTTGACAATGCTGGCACCGACTTTAAAAATAAGCAACTTAGTTGTTTATTGCGAATGAGTAGGTACATATTTTGAGTTAATTATTTTTTACTTTTTAGGACCTGCTTTTTTGATGGTTTATACGTATAATAATTGTTTGGAATTACATCAAGATAACATAATGGTTGTAAGCGCTACCCTGTAATATTGCTAACATATAATAACAATTAATAGAATAAATCTGTCTGCAATAAAATCGTTAATAAAATAAATCTGTCTGCTATAAAATCGTCAAAAATTATGAAAAAGTAAAATATATTTTATTTGAGACAATTTTTAGAAATTCCAGTTGTTTTTTTTTTAAATCAGCTATGTTTTTCATGTAAAAGGTATTTCTGAAAATTTTGAATTTCATAATTTCCAGAATATTCATCCGGTTTGTCTCATCTTCAGCTCATCGAAGGTAATCACCCAATAAGTACACCGAATTTGACAAGAAATGACACACATATATCTATATATATATATATATATATATATATATATATATATATGTATATATATATATATACATATATATATATGTGTGTGTGTGTGTGTGTATGTGTGTGTTAGTATATTCAATTCAGGGCAGGGGCAGGAGTAGGGACAGATGCGGAGTCTGGAGGCAGGAGCAGAGGGATAGTGAGGTGTAGGATAGGGGGAGCGGGAGGCCTTCCCCTTCCCCTTCCCCTTCCCCTTCCCCTTCCCCTTCCCCTTCCCCTTCCCCTTCCCCTTCCCCTTCCCCTTCCCCTTCCCCTTCCCCTTCCCCTTCCCCTTCCCCTTCCCCTTCCCCTTCCCCTTCCCCTTCCCCTTCCCCTTCCCCTTCCCCTTCCCCTTCCCCTTCCCCTTCCCCTTCCCCTTCCCCTTCCCCTTCCCCTTCCCCTTCCCCTTCCCCTTCCCCTTCCCCTTCCCCTTCCCCTTCCCCTTCCCCTTCCCCTTCCCCTTCCCCTTCCCCTTCCCCTTCCCCTTCCCCTTCCCCTTCCCCTTCCCCTTCCCCTTCCCCTTCCCCTTCCCCTTCCCCTTCCCCTTCCCCTTCCCCTTCCCCTTCCCCTTCCCCTTCCCCTTCCCCTTCCCCTTCCCCTTCCCCTTCCCCTTCCCCTTCCCCTTCCCCTTCCCCTTCCCCTTCCCCTTCCCCTTCCCCTTCCCCTTCCCCTTCCCCTTCCCCTTCCCCTTCCCCTTCCCCTTCCCCTTCCCCTTCCCCTTCCCCTTCCCCTTTTTTTAGAATTTCGATACTTCTCCTAATTTAAATGGAAATAATATTTTGAAATACCGGTATAAAAACCAGTACTCACCTTTGGTCACCGAATCCTTCACATAATTTTACCGCCACTTTTAAAAACCACTCGTGGGACGCCGTTATATTGACAACAAAACTGCGGCTAATTTTATGCAAAAATATAAGTATTAAATTGAAGCGAACGTTTTCTTTCATATAATGTTATTTTTAAATAAGCTAGTCCGGTAATCATTTATAGATAATAGATAGAAGGGAAGATATTCACAATAAGAACATAACCTGAAAATAATTACTGCACACACACACACACACACACACACATATATATATATATATATATATATATATATATATATATATATAGAAAGTAAAAAAAATGTTCAGTATTTCATTTCATTTAGCTTATTGGATACCAGAATAGTTAGTTATAAGGATGATAAAATAATTTTTTTCAGAATTTTATAACATAGCCTTAAAGATATCGTTGAGAATGTGCGCGATAATTTTCACTTGTGGGAATTATATTGGAAACATATTTACATAATGTGAGTTTTATTCGTTCTTGATAGTATTATTTTTCGTAGAAAGCAACTTCCTTCATCTACCCTGCAACTTTTGATACAAATGTGAGGAATACTTTCCACGTATATTTGTCCCACTATTGTTCACAATTTATTTATTACAAATAGCTTTTCTCAATACGTTAAAGTGAAAGCCCGACCAAAACGAACTGATATCACGCGAAGTCATTATTAGATTAAAAAACCGATCCATCTTTTAGCCAAAAATAAAAGCTACCTTTTTACTGTAAAAAATTGGTTTTTCGGATATTTTACTTCAAAAAGAAAAACGGAATTTTCAAAGATTATTCACGTCTCTGTCCATTTATATATTATAGCCGTTTTTAAAATCTATATTATAGCCGTTTTTAAAATCATAAATACTTTTGCAGTTTTTCTTAATAAATTATTATATACAAAGTGAGATTCAATGAAAGTTTGAACAAAATAATTACGACTTTCAATGAAGGAGAAAGTAAGAAAAAAATTCCGCGTCATCTTTAAGAATTTTTTTTCATAGTAAAAGTGATAATAATGGACGTCAACTAAAGTGAAAACTACCTTGATAATATAGGAAAGAAACTTCCAGGTAGACAAACAGTTTAAAAAAAGTTATGGATTCGATTTAAAGATCCCTCCTATCGGGTTAATTGAACGCTATTGTACCTGACCTATTGAAAAATGTTTCTATGATTTTTCGACTTCAGCTATTGACCATGATTTGAACTATAATATTTAAGACTTGTGTATCCACGGCTGGAGGTTATGGTTCTAATTTTCATATGGGATCTTGTCTTTGACAAAGGTTTTACATGTTACAGTCAAGGTAACTACCAAAATTAATTCTTTAACCTTTTCTTCAAGAAGTTTTTGTAGAACCTTCAGTGCTGTCGCCAATAATTGTTAAAGTTGATTTCATTGAATTTATTCTCAAAACAGATGATTGTTGAAGATGTAACGAATGGCCTTCGTTATGACTTGAAATTATATTATAATATAAATGGTATAAGTTTAAAATAAATTTAAATTGTCACGAAAATAGTTTCATTAATAAAAATTAATAATTTTCAAATGCATATTTTACAAAGAACTTATCAAATAAAGAAACTAGCTTCAATATTCATAATTGAGTGAATCTGGCTAGATTTTTAGTGCAAATTTTGAAACGATTATATCAATACTTCCAACGATAAAACAAGTTATGAAGGTTGAATTATCATCATAAAATATGTAAAGAGCATTTATATATATATATATATATATATATATATATATATATATATATATATATACATAAATATATATAATCAAAAATATTCGATTTTTTAGAGTGAAATATCAATATGTTTATTTGGCCTTTTCCTATTCTTATTGCAATGACGAAGTTTGACACATATAGTTTCATATTAATAGACAAAACATAAAACCAGGGTAAATCGCGATTACATAAGTCTAGATTAATATAAATTTTTGTATTATGCCGACAATTCAATAGACGCATATTAAACTAGTATTAACTAATCTAGTTTGGAAAATCAAACATTAGTCGATGAGAGATTTATATTTTGATTCAGTACTCTTATTGAATTATTTATTGACAGTTGCAAGTACGAATCAGATGCTAAAGTTGTAAGCGTCGGTTCTTTTTGGATAAAATTATTACGTTTAAAAACAAAGTAGTAAAATGAATACAAAAAAAAACCACACGAAAATAGAAAAAAAGGCTATTATTGTTGATATTGGACCCTTAGAAAGATGTAATTGTAAAAAAACCCACCGACGGAGCATGCGTGATAATGAAAACCTTTGGGATGCTATTGTCGAGCGATATAATGATAGTGATATTATTAATGAAAGGGTGAGTACAGTTAAATGTACACGTTTATAATGAAAACAAAATATATAATTAATTTGTTTGCATGAATATTTTTGTTTTTTTTTGTGTTAATATGCACTGTTACCTATTTTATACATTCCAAGACTATCGTGTTTAAGGAGTAAACTCTAGTCGTACTCATGATATTACCCAGAAAAAACAGATGTTAACAGTCTGTACTCCTGGGTTTTGTTTAGTAACAGATAGTAATGGTCGGGGGTAACCTAATTTCTATAAAATTGTTTATCGTCAGATACAATCTATTTAGAGAAAATGCGCGGCCATACCTATCAAAATGGCTTAGGTGTAAAAATTAAGTTTAAATATATAACTCTTCAAACAATAATTCTATGAACATGGCCACGCGTATTTTATCTTCTTTTTGCGATATGCAATTTCAATTTAATGATATCGCTAAAATTTCATTAGAAATAAAAAAATCTGTAGAATATGCCATTTTTTATTTCTTGTCGCTTCGACTGCAATTGACAAATACTTGTAAGGGGAGTACCTATTTTGAATTTAAAACCGTTGTCTATTACTCATCGAAAGAATTGGAATGGAAAGTCTGAGATAATACCTAATAAATTCTGTAATGTCTAAGTTTGAGTCATTTAAATTCATCATATTATTTATTTGGTCAATATAGCATATAAAATTAACATTATTAGCAACACTTCACGAAAATCGAGCGCTTATACTTCAGAGGCGTTTAAAATTATATTTCAAGCACAAGACAGAATAATGTGTGATAAATCACAATTCGATAAATTTGTTTAGTGTAAGCTCTAAAATAAATTTAAATTCCGATATAATTTCGGTTGTCCAGTTATTCAACCGTACTCCAGTAGTCTACATAAGATTTACATAAGTTTTACATCTCCAAAGTAGTGCCCGTACCAAGCCATCTGTCAGAGCGAGACCTGTCGCTGTATGGTGTAAAAACTTAGATAAAAAAATAAACCTTGTATGAATAAAGCTCAAGAAATCTTAAATTACTTGGCTAAAGAATTTTCTAAGAAAATATATTGTGGAAGTCTTTCCAATGTAATAACATATCGTCGTGTTGGAGAGTGAGATACCTCCTTCAGCGACATTGAGATGATTGATTTTGCACCCTACTGAAGGCTTTGACTAATACGAACACGTCACGTGAGAAACGATAGCACATTACGATCGTCGAGACGGCGTGCCTTTCGCCATTTCTTTCGCCATTTCTTGTTCAATTTTCAATATATCAAAACATTATATTTTGTTTAACAAGCAATGGAATAAAATAAGTAAAATCAGCATTTATATAAATTATTCTTATTCTTAAAAATAATAGAGAGTAGATATCAAGATTAATAATAAGAACTACTCGTAAGTAATTTACGAGGTTGTTCTATGAAGAATACGTATCATTATGGTACAGCCATTCTTATACATATAGATATAATGTTAATGGTAATGAAATAAAAATACAAAGAATTTTCTTTAATTCGTCTTCAGCTAATTCTCTTTTATTATATATTTTTAAGAGACGTTCTAAAAAATGCTATTAATATATTTTTGTATTATATTTTTTTATAATGTTAGGCAATTAATTTTCCTAACGATTTTACCGATGACTTGAAGAACAGTTTTCAGACTTCGAGGTTTATTGAACTATTTGCACTTTTATAGGGTGATATTCACCCAAACACCACGAGACACAGCTGCATGTAACTGAGTGTATCTTAAAATAAATCTCTGAAGGGCCAAAATGATGGCTGAGATAGCCGCGAACCATCATAGATGGCTCACAATTAGAATTGCTGAATGAGTATATTAATTTGGTCGAGTCATTAACGTGGAGAATAGTATAATCGCAGAAGTCGACCGACATTAAAATGATGAATTATATTTTGAATTCTTATTTGTAATAATATCTTCTAAGGTGAATTCACGTTGGTGAAGAAGGTGTTGTAAATGAATATCGGGCAAAAAATTAAGGAGTATATGCTGACTTATTTTTTCTTTGTTTTTGGTACATTTTGGAGACCATAATAGAAATGAGATTGTAAGCTGGCATTACAGATTTCGAAGGCAAATGGAATTGGAGAATAATTGAATAGAGAATCTGCACCGGAAAACAAAGACACGGAAAACTGGAGGCCCGCCGAATATATGATTTTCAGGCAACGGCAGGCCGACACTTGTGTCGCAAAACCAAGAATAGAAGCAGACGGAAAGATTCAAGGAATTAATTACATTCATAATACCAAATAATTTCTAGGTACAACTAATTGTTTCTCAATTATATTAAAAATGTTGGAGCAATTACATTTTCAGGATTGTTTTTGCTGCACTGCCACTGCTGATGTAGGAGATAGGCTCAAACTTTAGTTTTATTGATTGCTATAATTTCACTTTAAGTAAAAATATGTAATTATTCAAAAATTAAAACGGGATATTAATTTTGTAATGAAAAAAGTTGAATAAAAATGAGATTATTCTTTCAATTTAGTATTAAAAGCTTCTATAAATGTTCAATAACAATCCAAAACATTGCATATATATATATATATATATATATATATATATGTATATATATATATATATATATATATATATGTATATGTGTATATATATATATATATATATATATATATATATATATATATATATATATGTATATTGAAAATATTTATAATTAGTAGATACAATTTTGTTCACTAAATTCCTCAGTAATTTGCTATTTTCTTCCTCGGACAGGTTAACACAAAAAAGTTCGTATTAAGTCTTATGCGATATATATTCTAGAAACGCCTAAAACTGACTTAAAGTTCTTCCGCCAGCTGCTTTTTATATATGTCATTGCCCTTTTTAAAGTTTTCGTTTTTTCACCTTCATATTCTGAAGCACGATTGTATAGATTTAATTCTGGTAAGATCACAGAAGTATTTAATACATGTTTCGTGCTAGTTTTACCAAAAAATAATATTATACAATATACACAATGTAGTGTTATACTTTACGCAATTGTTACTCCACTTTGTGACAAATGTAAACTTATATATATAAAATATACTTCAACAGAAAAATAGCTAAGCATAAAATATTATCTCTTACGGTGGCCATTGCCTATGACGTTGATAAGAATTGATAGAATTATGTATTCCTTCACGACTTACGGCAAACATTATTTTCCTAGTATAAAACCTTAAATTATGTTTGACAGGCAGTAAGTTGAAATGAAAGTATTAACTCGTTTCGTTTCGTAGGAGTTACGATTCATATATAAAATACATCATTTCGACATTTAGCATTTGTTGACCTAAACCTATGGTGCTAAGCTACGGTGCTAAGCTACGTGAAAAACTGTTTAATGGGAAAAATCGTGCAATTCTTCAGACTTAAAATTAATTAATTAATTGTGAATATATAAGACGTGCGTAGTAAAATTTTGGATAAAATCTTTTGCTGTATTGAGTTTATTAGCGACTTTTAAGGCGGAACAGACAAGGTCAATTTATATTTATTAAACTATGAGATTTATAAGAAAGATAATTTCACAAATTAAAGAAAATTAAAAATTCCTATCATATATTAAAGAAATATTAAGCTTATTAAGGAATTATTTGACTTTGAAAACGAATAAAATATTTGGTCGCAGACTGTTAGAAATAAAATTTTAGGAGAGCGTATTTCTAATATATCATTATATTCAAAGTTTTCAAGAATTATAAAATATTTAATGAAAATCAGGACTGTAATTTTGGAATGAAAATATGAATAAAAATTAAGAAAAATTTAATTTTGTATAATACCACGAAACATTATTTTTAATTAAAATTTGAGGGTCAGATGTTATTCCAAAAACCAAAAAATTTGTTCATTTATAAAATGAATTGGCGTTAAAACGCTATTTGAAATATAATTTAAAACCAATAATAGTGTTGGAATGCTGTTTCAAATATAAATTAAAATCATGTGTAAATATAAATGTAATAGATTAAACTGGTAATGTTTAGTGGTTTTGGAAAAGAGAATTGAGGTAAAGGAATAATTTTAGGTTTCCTGGAAGTTTTTCAGCCTATATTTGGATAGATCTTGCCCAAATTTATTAAACAATATTTTTAAAAGTTTTATGCGTAGAGGAAATGAAGGTAATTTGGCATACAATTTTGTTTAAAGAGCTTTAAAAATGTTAAGTATAAAAGAATTAGAATAACGTCTGTAAGTTTGGAAGCTTACGTTATATTAGTAAAAAATAATCAGCTAACTGCTGAATGCATCAAACTCTTATTGGTACAAAAATTGATAGAAATAGCCCTGATGTTAAATATGAATATAATTGGGAACACGGTATTTCAAATTAAATTAATTTTTTTTAATTATGTACCAATACTTATGTTAACCGACCATATAGTAACAATAATATGGCCTTACTTTAAAGTGCACATGAGGCGAAAATTCCTTGTGAATGAACAAATTACATACTTTCATAAATAAAACGAGTTATGACAACACATGGCCTCAAATATTTTCTAAATATTATTTCAAATTATTATAAAACTGCTTGAAATATTTTTTTAATATAACTTGGGAATTATTCATTCGAATACTTTGTTCATTCACTGGAACGTTTACTCTGTAAATCACATTACTTACAATAATCCCATGCATAATATCCATAGTTATATCTAGCGCATTCGCTATGCGCACACATTAAATTACCATACTGAACACAGACATTGGGCTATTCCCCTCATCTCACGTCTGCACTATATGTACAATAACAAAAGAAACGTTCACAATCTTCCTAATCACCGACCCCACCAACGGTTTTTCGACTCTTAGAAAATGGTTCCTCTCAAAACTCATAGGAAGCAAAAGGAGAAGAAGTCAGAAATATCACTGTTACAATGATTTCTTTCGTTTTTTTTTACTTTTATTTTATGTTCCAACTTTGTTTTGTGGTTTGTCATTACTTCCACTTCTCTTTTTTCTCGATTTATTTCCTTAATTTTTCCAGCCCTTATGCTTACTCTTATCCAGATATTTAATTACATTTTCAAAAGATTCATTTAATTTTCCCTTTTCTTTACTTCTCTGTTTTCTTTTCGTTCCTTTTTTGCAACTTGAAATATTTATTCTTTACTAGCCTTTCAAGTTTGTTTGTATGTTGAGATTAATATAATTTAAGACCTTGCTCGCTTGCATCCTCTAGTAGAAGCGCCTTTGCTGGTTGATGGAATTGGTATGATATTAAATCAACTGAAGATTGGAATATGTAGTTCCTGGAGGAGGAGTAATTTTTTCGCTTGAGATGTTAGGCCAGAATGAAGACTACCAGTTTGTGATGTTGGCAATGTTTAAATAGCTTGTTCTTCATTATATGTATATGATAAATGAATAGTAATGAGGCTATCTGGTTGTGATACGAAGTTCGATTAATTTTCTTTTGTATTCTAGATTGTCCTTGTTGCCTTTCTCACGTTGCGATAAGATTATCTTAGAAGATTCTGTAACCTACTCTTCTAATCTACTTCTCTCAAAATTATTGAACGCATATACACCTTAATTTTTTAAATCCTTTAGCTGCTATCCCACCAGTCCAACATTTTTGATACGCTTTCCTAAGCAATTCAGTAACATCATTGTGATTGGCCTAATTTCCTGATATACGAATACAAATATCCTGGCGGTAGTAAGTCTTAAGTTAACTCCAAAAAGATCTGTCCACGGGCTGTATTTTATGTGTTCAGCGCAGTCGGAGTAATAATATTGTGACGTATATTTTCCTAATTAATTCCATCATTTCCATATTTATTGTATGACTGAAATATCTGTCTAACAAGGAAAGAATGAGCGATACTTTAGTTGGTTTAATATAATCAAACAAATGCTCAAACCACTACCTTAATAAGTGTGTTTGGATTCATTAAGGTGGGTGAGTTTTTTACTGAAGCTCGTTATTCGCTCATTTTTTTATTAACATTTACATTGGCTGTACAAAAATCTCTATGTTACTGCAAAAATCTTTCTGAATTGGTAACAGATATAGGAAAAAAAAAGGGTGTACCCTCTCTTTTCCTATACTTGTTACCAGGCGGCAACGTTTCAAAAAGAAGAAAAAGTTCTTGTACAATCTGGACATATGTACAATTTAGAATTAGCTTGACTGATATTCCGTATAAACTTCACTCATTTTATTCAAAATTAACAACACGGCGTGACTCAAATAAAATTGGCGATCGTAAAAAAGTATTTAACATAAAAGCGGCATTTTTTTAGTCCATTAATGGCCTAAATAATAGTAATGCATCGATAAACATACATAAGTAAAATAATTAAGAGAAATGGAAAAGGACTATACACTTCATTAAAAAAACTTGTTAAAAAATCATTTTGCTTTAATTACAGCCACTGTCATATTACCAACATAGCGACTCCTACGTAAAACCGCGTGTATAATCAACCCAAAGACTCCTTATTGAATATATTTGGCGTTAATTTTGTAGAAATTCGTATTCACAATTAAATGAAACTATGTGATTTGTGGTAAAGAACTTAAAGAAAGTAGAAATTATACTACATCACATAATTTCATTTAATTGTGCATAGACTACTTAGTTCTCGTGTTCATTTCTAGATTTTTAAAATGGATTATTCCATATATTAATTCATTACCAACAGTATTCCAAATTACCTTCCTTTTTTGCAGTATTTTCAAACAATGTCACATACGTTACGTGACGTACATTTTTTGAATATTTAAAGTCCCATCTGTAAAATGTGTTTATAAATATTGTTAAGTGTTCATTTTTAGGTAGACATTCGTATCATATGCTTTATCATTGTGTTAAATTTCTAATTTCTGTGCTGAAGGATTTCTAAGAGAAAAAGCTGAGTTTAATATTGGTAAAAATAAAGACGATTTGTTTTGAATAAAGGTGACTAGTAAATTTGTCATTTTAATCCATTTGGTTTGTCGACTGTGTCCTTTCTACATTATATTCCAATGAATGTATCATACATTTACTTTGTTAAATTCCTTATTTTTATGTTAGGAATAAAGTTTTCTTTCTATGTAGGTAATGTTATTTTAATTTTACCAGTGGGTAAGTTTCAAAAATAAGATTAAAAAAATTTATCCCTAACACGGGAGATTATTCTTTATTAACTAGGAATATAATACTCCTATTGAACAAAATACGATAATTCCATTATTTTGTATATTCCACCAATATTTGAAATTCAAGATAGCCAGTTTTATCTATCAGTAATAATGCTATTTCTGAAGATAAAGTATCGCCTATTAATTATTTGGTATCATGATCTATTGACGATTGAGTAAGATATACGGATAATGAATAAAATTAAATGTTGTAGAGGCACCACAATTGTTTTATTTGTAAAGTAATAATTCTTATAAAAGCTTATTATATTAAGGTATATTTTTCTTTGCTCAAACTACGAGTAGATAATTTTCGTGGATATAAGAACAAATTTCATTTGTTTTCTCCATCTAATTGAAGAAATTGCTACAACTCAAGAAGGTTTCAATCTTGTGAAGGAAAAAGAGTAAGCTTGATCTATTGGTTGCCAGTGGATATTTACAAAAATTTAATTTGAGCTAGTTGTATAATTAATATGTAAGGAATATACGAAGCTAAGTTACGGTTAATTTAGTACGGCCCGTGAGTCTGTGTTAGAGCCATTTAATTAAGGCCGTGAGAAGCTCTTGTGCCTGGAAATTCTATTCCTCTGAAATAAACCATAAACGTAATTAAGTTATATATAGCTCTCGCTTCTGATTAGAACTTCACAACAAATAATTAATCTCAATCCCTCTAACTCTAGCTATGTAGGTTTTCAAAAAGTTTTAGACGGCTTTGCAGACGGTTATTTTATCAAGGAAAAATAAAATTGTGAATAAAAAAATTAATATTTTAAGTAAAAAGTGTGAAGAAAATATAACAGTATTTTAATAACATCTGAAAGCGTAAATTTAGATACAGATATCATAGCGAGTAAGGCGACGATATTTTTAATCAACCAGACTGCGAATAAAGCCATATCAACTTCTATTAGGACAACAATTTTAGTAACAAAAAACAATTGAAAAATAAAAAAAATATGTTTATTTCTAGACCCACGAAAAAAACAATAATAATTATGGTATAATAAACTTTTAGAAAACCAACACAATATTTATAAAATTTATTTTGGTTCTCGGAACGTATTGAATGTGCAATATGTTTCGTTTTTAAAAGTTTAATAGTCTACGGTGCCTGGCTTCTTTCAGCCAAGGATATAATTTCTAAAAATAGAACGGGTATTTTTGCTTACATTTAGACAATAATTACGGACTGATATACAAATACTTATTTTTAAAAAGGCTTGCAGCTTAGTCGAGTTTTAGATGAATTTTGTTTTACTAGATCTAAACTTTCATATTTTGGATGGATTGAACTCTATCTTCTTCGACCACGATTTCCAGTCTCGAAATTAAATGATTTAGAAAGATGTAGGCACGCTGAAAACCACATTTATCATTTGATTGAAACAAAATTTGGCAAGAAATAGATTACTTCTAAATATAATTCATAGATGGACAAATCTTTTACAAAAGTTTTAAAATGACCGCTGTTTGAACTTTAAAAAAAGTATAGAAATAATTCATTACTAAAATTACAACTTACAATACACACTTTGTAAGAAGTGTTTTAAAAATAAGCAGATCGGACGAATTTTACAGTTTAGTGTTTTTTTTATTGGAAAAAATAAGAACATCAAAAACTGTAAAATTCATTATGCAAAATTACATAATGTTCAATCAGTTAAAACGATACGTACGGGTTTATATAACTTGTTATAAAGGTCTGTGGTAAGTACACATTAAAATTCCCGTATTGTCGATTAATAGATGAATACGAGATGAAACGCACGTTGCCTTTAGTTTTTTTTATATATTACGATTTCGGATCATGAATAAAGGTTGAACACAGTGGCGTATAGTGTAAAGTAGAGTACAGTGGGATTTAGTTTATATACTTATACAATAAATATAAGAAACAACTTAATAGTCTAGGGAAATATAAAGCTACGTGTGACAGGTAAAATATACATGGTGTTTACCCCAACGAAAATTTGCTCTCAACTGAAACTTCTTTATTGTCAATGATATATTAATAATTATTAATTTAAATTTATAATAAAAAAATTAATTTAGAACAATATGTAAAATTATAGTCGTTATTTTTATTATGTATAATGTGAAGTTTAGCCTCCCAGTCTTGTGAAATATATGAGAAGTCGATTTATGACAATTATATGGAAATTCATATTATTTCGGAATGTGCCCAAAAATTTGTTATTTTTTCTTTTATTATAAAAACACGAAGAGGCTTATTTTTGGCTTGTATTTCAAAATTTTTTATTTTATTTTTATGAAACTGGCGTATGATATTATAAACATATTTGCAAAAAATTACCTACAAGTAGTTGTCTTACTTCTCAAATAAAAAAATTCACTTGAAAGACAAACTTATGCATGTTACAATTTGCATTCCGCAGAAGTCACCTTCTAGCTTGAATGTGGACGTTGCAATGATATATACAAAGTTATTTCCATCTGTTCAGTTAAACAACATAATTCTAAATAACCATGATAATCTTAGTTGAAGCGCGTGTTACGATGCGACTCAAGTTGTCAGAAGTAAAGAACGAGATTTAAAGCATAAGGCACTTGAGGATACTGATATATCTATCTTTATATACAGACAAAATGATGAAAATATTTAAGAAAACAACACAAATTTGATACTGATGTTCTACTTCATGTTATTTTACAAGCATAAAATTAATTGATTTCATGACCCTTATGAGTATTACTCTTTTATTATTCTTCAAGTATGAAAACAGATTTAATAAATGTAATGGTAAGTATATAATGGCCGTCATGAATAATTGATTATATATATATATATATATATATATATATATATATATATATATATATATATATATCCGGGAATAGATGCCGGACAAAGAAAGACGCTACTTGTTGGCTCTAAAGAAATAAAACGTAAAACACAACCTTTTTCTAACTGAGTGCAATAAAAAATATTTCGCATAACTTTTTAACACACCCAATATTTTACCGGATTGCGGTTTTTACCCGCAGTGACGATGTCTTTGCAGATGTTCGCGGGTTATTCCCCCGAGCGGCGCTTAATAAATGCGTACGAAAAAGATAACAGTAGTACGTGCATATAGTTGTAATAACAGTAACATGATTACAGTAGTAAATATCGTTTGTACAAAAAGATAACACATACTTATTAATATTATTCTTAATTTTCTCAAAAAAACAAAGTTTTAAATTTTATTTTAAAGAAAATCTAAAACTATTTTTCAGTCTTTCTTTGTCCAACACGTTTTCCCGTATATCCAAAGTCGGAAAACTCATAATCAACTCGAAAAGTAATTATATATATAAGCGTATTTGTACTTTGCTAATTATAGTTTCAATAGGAAAACCCGTATTCGGTATTAATGTTTTAATCAGTAAATAAAACATTCCTAATTCGATTTGTGTAGAAGAGTTGTGTACTAACACTAATTGTTTATATTTAAACGGTTTCCAAGATTCATTATTTTTTAATCATATTTATTCTACTTGTTAAGTACAAGACAGTGTTAAAAGTCCCAATAGATCTGTATAAATTTATGAATATTATTCGATGATTTCTGTAACGAAGTAACCGTCTAATATGTAAAGAGTGTGAAAATCAATTAATAACTTCGATGACTATAAAGCGCATAGGGCTAAAACATAATTTTGCCTAGAATTGATTGTCGATGATCGCTCCTTAGATCGTTTTCAAGAACAAGAAAATGATAATCACTGTAGTAGTAATATCCGAATTGATGTAGTAGTGATATGCGAAGTTGTAATATACGAATTGAAGTATATGGTGTTACCGTTTCCGTTTGCTCACGCAATATCTGCGGTAGTGGGAATAGATGATGTGTATAAAAGAAAGAAAAAATAAAGAATGGAATAATTAAAGTTGTCGAGGTAAAGGAAAATGTTTAAACTAAGGAAATTTAAAATAATTACATAATATTACATTATAATTATCGCCCGTTAACGCCGTTACAAGAAATTTGCAAAGCACATTCGCTGTTCATGTCGTTCAAACAAAGACATGAACAGCAAGTGTGCTTCGCAAATTTATTTTATAGTGAGATCTTACGTACTTACATTAAATGATAATATAAAAAAGCGTATTATATTTTTTTCTACTCGATAATTCTAAAAAAAAGTTAATAAAGTCAAATATGTTCACAATGGAATGGAATACAAACTTCCAATATTTAAGATAAATAAGGTAGAACAAAAAGGGAAGACGTCAGCTTAGAATATATTTATAGTACGTACTCGTATTTATATGCTAATATGTTATCCAGCTATTTATTATTTCAGTTTCAGACATTCGTCAGTCCAAATTTCATACTAACTTATCTAATCATAACTTTTTGGCATTATGTTCGAAGTTTAGACGTTTACGATTTCGTCATCAATTTGCTACACGAACGTTGTTGTTATGTTAGGTAACTAAAGATCTTATTGCCATCTTACTTTCTCATTAAAATATTTTTTATGTAAAACATTATAATACACTATCAAGGACGTAATCTCGGCGTTCGTTTGTCTATATTATACACCCGTATCTTATAATACTGCTTACGCCATGGAAGTTACTTTAACTTATTTAAGGATATTATATTTTTATATATATATACATATGTATATATATATATATATATGTATATATATATATATATATATGTATATATATATATATATATATGTATATATACATAACAAAATATTTAATTATTTGATAGATGTGAAATAAAATATTAAAAAATAATAGTTCCTGGAAATTAAAAAAATAATTTATGTTGTATCGAATCAAACTAGGGTAGGTAGATTTACAGGTGATTTAAACATATTATGGTTTAGATTGTGTATAACGTGTGCTTGGAGATTTTATGTATACTCATAATTGGTTATTTATATAATATATACAAGAAAAATATTACTACTAAAACATTGAAAATCAATATTGCAATATTCTGAAAAAGATAGGCGAGTATACACTTAGTTAAGTAGATCTGATATTAAAACAATATTTTAGAGCACACTTTTTTACCCTATTGACCCCAGCAGTTATAATGCTAACCATTAAATACCAAAAGTTATTAATATAATATTTTATGTAAATGAAATGTTAAAATAAAATATTGTGTGATACCAGCGTTATATATTAAGATTTTGTATAATATTTCTTTTTCTTTTCTAAAAAAATACCTGTAAACGCAGTAATCAAAAATACTGTATAATATTGAGAAAAAAAATAATGCAAATTTGGAAATTCTTATTAAAATGAATAAACATTTATACTCTCGATATTATTTGTAACGTCTAATCCAAAATAAAATTATATTTATTTCATGGAACATGTGAGTACATTACTCGTTCAATATTTAAGTAGCCAAAATATTAGCTAGCAATTTTATAAGAAATCATAAAATGAAATATAAAACCAAAAGTGTTCGCCTGCAGGATAGAACTTGCAAAGAAATTATCTGTTTTAAAACTGGAAAAAATGATCTTAATTTTTTATTATTTCTACTTGATTTTATGACATAGTGAAATATTTATTATGCTACTGCAATTGAAATTAATTTTGGTTTTATTCCAGATTCATTACCTACGTGCTATATGTCGGTACAACAAATATTTTTCCTCTTGACTTATCAAAAATTTAAAAATTTTGAAAACGGCATGGCGTACCTATAATCTAGGGTACACCAGTTATTATATACTATTTTTTCTGAATATCGTAAATAATATATCGCATAAAATTTTCAAACTAGTTTTACATAAAGTCATTTAAAACTTCTTTATGGGCAGACAAGAATTTGAATCACAAAATATATAGAACTTGGAATATAAAATATATTTATTTGAATTATGGAGAAAAAATTTAAACATTTGGCGTTGAGAGACTTAAAAATATTTAAATTGAAAATATTTAAATTTTTCAAAACAATCTTACTTTTTCCGTTTATTTAAGCTCAAGTCAATTTTAATTAGGCACGCATTGACTTATATGTATACCTTTGCATATCTGTTGATTTGCTGTTACTCAGGGAAAGTAGAATTTCAACAACTGAGTTTCATGATTTATTTATTACATATAATCAGCATTGAATATAAAAAAATTCCGACGTTAATTTTACTACATAAATAACATTTGATTATCACCAATTGCAAGACAGAGTAAATTTCCTACGTTTGAATTTAATTTGATAGGAAGAACCAACCATTTTACGAAAAGGAAAATCGTTTCCTCACTATAATAGAAAAGGCAGAATAAAACCTTAAATGCCGACTGCAGCTAAACTATTTGCTGGAAAATAAGAAAACGGCGGCAAGCTTCGCCTTATATTGACTCTTCGTTTTCAATAAGCCCCCAAGCTCTTGCTACAGCGATTCACACGTATGGTTCGTAGTGACGTACACGTAAATTGTTTTGCTACTGGAAGACGTTGCCCCATTGTTAAGGAGTAGGATTTAATGATAAAGTGTAAATTTAAGTTTGCGCGTTAGAATTTAGTAATTCCTTTTAAATGAAATAATATTAACGCTCCTTTCCTGCTTCAGAATTAATTAATATTAAATTCTTAGTGTAAATTATTAAATACAATACTTCCATTTGTTCGAAGAGAACTATAATATTCATTAGATATTTGTGATTATTGTATTATCATCAATACGAGAAAGATTAAATATTAATTAAAAAAGATTAAATTAAAAAAACATGTTTTGATTAATTTTAAATAATTCGATGATACTACGATGAAATTGATTTTATAGTTTTAAATTATCACAATTTTTTAATTTAAATCTTTCTAAATATTTTTAAAAACTATTGGTAAAATGTGTCAAAAAATGAAAATTTTTACGGGAGAACAATCATAATTCGATTCGAGGGATTTTCGTTGTCAATATAAAAATGTGTTCACCATTAAAATAGTATTGTAGTCTTTATATAATAAAATAACAAAATATAATGCTATGGTGAAGTAACGTTATGAACATTTTATCAATATATGTCAAACCCTATATTATACAGAGCCATTTTAAATAAGTCACTAGTTTTCGCGTGATTCGTATTCAAATAAATAGATAAAGGGACAGAAATTACAATAACGGTCTTTTTATATTCTGTCACTCTTATTACCCTTGAACATTTGTAATAAATATCTTCAATGTACAGACACAAGAATTCTATAGCTTCAAATACATATAAATTGCTTTTACAAATATTTACTCAAATACATAGCCAATGGCGTTCGATAGCTGTTCGTTTTACACTAAAACTATTAAAGGTTTAAAGAAAAATAAACAAAGTTTAGAAATAAGAGGTTAAGAGAAAAATAAAAGGTTAAATTAAGAGAAAATCTCGTGTTTAAATATTGGTTATTGAAAAGTTTAGTTACTTCCATAAAAACACAAAAAATACCATTGTCCGGATAAATATTGCGTCTCTTATGTGTCATGGTTAATTAAATTATATATGGAGAACTAGTCTACCAAATTGGTAAATTATATTTAAAAGTATTCAGTACCACCTCACAGTTGAAATCTGTATATGCCGGTTATTGTAGTTTTGAGTGAAAGTTGGGGCGAAGCACAATATGCTTTTCATTTTCTTTCTGAAAAGTTTTTTTGTGGTCTTTTCGATGTGTATGGTTATGTGCTATACCAAAAATTAAATTGAGACAGTAATTTAACTTTATAAAACAAGAATACAATTTTTTTGGAAAAAAAATTAGTCTCTCAATTGATTTGTCTCTCAATAAAATTTGTGTTGTATTGTTCTCTGCATGTAGAAAAAAAATACTCTGAGTGTTTCAATTATCATCGTTTTTAAAATATCTAAGATTTTTTAATGCTTTAAAGTCTTTGCTGTGATAACTCATTGTGACGTTAAAGTGGCAAAAAGAGGTGAAGGGAGTAAATCTTGCGCTGATTGAGAGATATAGAGGATATAAAGAAATGATCGGCAGTTGGAGAGAGTTTTTAGGGCATACGACAGTACAAATTTTTCAAATAAAAAAATTTGCTGGACCTGACTTCTTGTGAAGAGAGTACCGCTTTTTTTTATAGGTACCATCGCGCTTAGCAATGTGTGAGTATATAGCAAGGTGCAATAATATTGAATAGAAAATTGTAGATCATTTAAATTTCTGGCAACAAGAAAATAAATTTCTCGCTTTTATTAATAATATTTTTATACACATTATAACAGAATAAACATTAATATTGTAAAAAAATAAACAAATTTCAGCTTCGGAGCTAATGTGGGAGTATGTTTTAAAAATTATTATGTCACATTCAAGCTTCGGACAGTTGCCCATTATTACAATTACAACTGTAGTGAGCATAATTGTCGCCTAAGACAGTATAAGTGGCGTTTTGGGTTCTCAAAAAATTGTGTTTATTTCAAAAAGAAATACACGAATTTTTGAGTTTTTTCTAAGTAAATAATTCCTTCCATTAAAGAAAAACGGTTTTGAAAAAATTCTTCCATTAAAGAAAAACGGTTTTAGAAAGAATTTTAAAGTATTTGTAAAATTCTAACTTAAAGAAAAACTTATTTCAGTTTTCCTTTCACCTTTTATTTTTCTCCATTTTCTTGGAAACATTTTCCTTTTTACCAGTTATACCTACTGATAGTGTTATAATTTTTGTTTTCTTTATCTATAATAGGTTAAAATGCTTTGATTTTAATATAATAATTCCTAAGCGTTGCATTGAACTTCTCAGGTTTGTAACTTATTGTTAGGCGAGTTTCGAAGAAAAACATGTATTGCCGAGAACTTGCCTTTGCAATTTCAAAGTAACTTAATTCATTTATTATTTCCAAATTATAAAAGAATGTTAAATATAAAAAAAATATTTTCTTTTCTAAGAGATCAGGATTTTAATCCTACAATAGAAATCAATCATAATTCTATCAAAAGCAATATTTTTTAATTTCGTAAAAGTAAAATCGTATACTCTGGGATTTTATAACGATTTCACTGTTCCAAGTATATATTTAATGTTTTATATAGTTTTTAATTTCAATCCAGAAATGGCCACTTCGAACTTTAAAAACAATCCAACTTAATAATTTGGCTAAATACTTATTCCTTCCTTGGAATAATTTCAAATTCACTTGAATAAATACCACCCTAACAAAATAATTAGAGGCCTTAAAGTAACTCGAAAATATTTATAATATTTTTTTTTTGGAAATGAATTCAGAACTGGGTTACTAAATCTTTTGAATTTTTATCAATAACATCAATTAATGTTGGGGAAAGTTATATTCTGCGTACAAAATGTCCATTTAGTTCATCGATTTAAAAATTATCACTGTATTCTCTGTATTTTCGTAAATAGTTTCGTAATAGTAAATTTTCGTCATTCATGTTTAGAAGTTCAGTTTTGCAAGAAATATGATCATTAGTGAAAAATCATAATGGTGGAACTTCTTCTTTTTTGCAATTATTATAGTCCTCTTGTAATCTTCAAAATCATCGATTAGTCCGCTTCTTGTGGTTACTTCAATCTGGTCAGTAATTTTTATTTTATTTATGTACTTTAATGTATCTTATTGATAGATATTGCGGAGTTATTGCTACGAGAGTAATTTCTTACAGCCAACTAGAACCCAGGCTGTTTGCCTTTTGATCAACCCAACACACCACGGTGACGACGAGCCAAAATAATATTGTCATATAGACTTAAATCTTATTTTTGACCGAATTGACATAATTATTTATTCATTTCTATTATCACTGTCAAATTGAACTGATATTCTAAAATAATTATAGCAATAGAATTTTTCATATTATGAGCAAAATATAATAATATAAATTGTCACCCAATTCAATTTAAGGTGTCCAATTTAAAACTCTAATTTGGCGTTTGCTGACAATTTGTCGTCTAGTCTAGCGTTAACTTAACGTCGAGCTCTTAAATAAAGAACATTGGAATATTTGAGTTACGTATATAAAGATGTAAAATTTTTCACAAAATAATATATTGATATTACTTGAGTTGGTGAATTTGCGTTTACACCGTGAAATGATCACCCACCCTATCAATATACACGTGGTGTAAGAAATGATCTATGATATTGATAAGGTAAATAAGCCACCAAAATGGTTTAAATTTAACTCCATTGACATCTCTATTTGAGATTTTCAGAATGAAGTATATTACTTGGAAGAGCGTGACATTTTACTAAATTAATGGAAATAATTGTGAAAGTGGATGTAAAGAATAATGGAGTCACTCGAATATTTTTTTAAAAGTTATTGTTTTAATACCTTACTTATATTAAAAAAAAGATAATTGAGCAATTATTACAAAAAATATTATTTTAACTTGATTCTACTCTTTTTAATGTTTTTTTAATTCAGATCCATATGGAAAAATAAAAATTTTTATATAATAAGAATTTTTATTTTTGAATCAGTCTATCATGCTTCATTACAACACAGTAAAAAAACAATATTTATATTGCGAGTCAAGCAGCTAGAAAAAGCCTTATGAAATCAATAAATATTTTAGAACGTATATTTGAAATCAATAGCCCACAGGATTTATCAATCTGTTTCCTTTGTTCTATTATTGATGGGACAACCTGCAACTATACATAATTTTTGAACTAACTATCAAATAAAATAGGAAATATACTTAAGTACCGTTTCTTATATTACCAAAATTATGTAAGACAAGTTAACTTATTTTATTATTGTATATGGAATTTGATAAGACGTTTGAAAGAATTTTGTGAAAAATTTAACTTAATAGCCAAAAATATCTGGCTTGTGGGAAATTATCCAGTTTAGATTTTGTACAACTTAACTCAGATACTACTATGGAGTATCTGAGTTTACACAATTTAAATGTTCTGAAATCAAAACCTTCCTAATAAAACATTTATAAATTTAGTCACATATCTGAATTTTGGTGTATATATATATATATATTTATATATTATATATATATATATATATATATATATATATATATATATATATACATATTTGGTATCTACGTGTATCAAAATTATATAAGAAATATTAAAAATACGAATGAAATATAAATATTTTCTGAATTATCAGTTTTTAACTTTCCTTATGTCTTCTTAAAACTTTACATATCGCTTTTAAACAAACGAAGAAAAAACCATGACCTATTGAATACACATTAAACAGAAAAAACTTCATTGTGTTTCGAAATGGAAACATCGGTTTGTACATTTCCGTCGAGTGCTATAAGCCAATATTTAACTTGGTAACTTTTTGTTCCAAAAATTATGGTAAGATTGTGGATTTCTTGTAAATATGTGTCAGTGACAGCTAAACATGGCGTAAAATAAATACATGCATTTAAAATATTGCTATTTTCAATTGTATAGGAAAGTCGTATGGAGGATATGATTATTTCATTTACCAGCCTCTTTGTGATATTTCTTTACCTCCTTTGTGATATTTTATCGAGGATTACTTTCGGTAATACGGTAGTTAAGTCATTTCTTACCCGGAGGTCTTAAACATACTATACCTTTTTTATTATCAATCAGCACAAACAAAGTTTGTTGTAACCATCGTAGTCCAAAGTTATTCCAAGTCATACATTATTTTATACACATAGAAATATATACGGAAAGTACGGAGAAATATTCATTCACAGATTTGCACATAATTTTATTCCGTTTTTCATTGTCTTATGTTAATATAATATTGTGAATTGTTTACTTGAAGAATACTTTTTTATTTACGAAATTGTTCACAGCAAAACATTGGAGAAATCTCTATATCAGTTCATATCTCTTAGCAATAATAAGTATATTCTTGTCTCAGAATATGAGGAAATTAATTATTGAGATAAAAAATATTTTAGCTGAACACAACATGTACAGAAACATAGATTGCTGATATACAGAAAGGTCACTGTTTATGCACAACTGTGCTCTATATTTTTACTCACGGAAATTTATTTTGATTATACTGCATCCCGCTCCACCACAGTTACCAAAAGTCTCCGCTCACCAACGACATCGGTCGTTGGTGTTAAGGTATATTGACCAGAATATTCGGGATTTTTGGCCAGTAAATAAGCCGGTCTCTCTACCTTGAACCGTTTGAACAGTGTTTCCCGACTTTCATTATATTTAAAAAAAAAAGGAAAGAGTCCTTACGAATCATAGCGTTGTGAAACAATAATATATAGTTTTCGTCAAAACCCAAAAACATTTTTTAATTAGATGCATGGTTCCAAAACTAGGCCACCCTTCCAAACAGATAAACATTCAGATTTATAAATTTCAATTAAATCTATTTGTCTGAGTTTAATAATCGTTTTAACCCGTTGATAAATATACTTAAACATAATATAGAACCATGACTTCGTTTGATATATTCTATTACAATTAATTCTAAATTCAAAATAATATTTAAATAAGACATACCAATTTTTTACCGCAATTATTACCGCCGCGTCATCCACATTTGATGTAAAACGGAGGTTTCTCAAGAATGGCACCTGGTAAATTTGTTTTCAATTAGACATTTTTAATAAAGAAAGATGGAATAGATGGTTTACTTTTTCTTCTAAAAATGGTTGCTTTTTGTCGACGTATAGGTATTTTATGTAATGGCTTGGGACTTTAATTTTTACACTTTATGTTCATAAACCAACCAATAATTTCCGCACGGTTTTGCTATGATTCATATATTAGCCGAAATTGTAGTCGAATATACATTACAAATTCAAACGCTAAATAAGTCATTATACATGCCATATTTGCATTTGTATAATTTTAATGATTAGATAATCTCATTGAATCACTTCATAAATATATTATCTTTGGAGTCATTAGGAGAGAATCACAAATAAGTAAGCACGAATGAAGACATGAGTAAACTGAACAAATAAACTTATTTTCTGGATAAAATAATTTGATATAAATTTCCATTAGACATATTCAATAAGACAGTTTCCATAAGACAAGAATTGAGACAGAAATAAAAATTCTGTCAAATTGAACTTAGTGTGCCAAACGGTCATAAATCTTTAATATTTTATCGTGAGTTGATACGCTACGCCGATTCACGCCAACGTTCATTAGAAAGAGACAGCGTCATTATTCATTTGAGATAAAAGACTATAGCGTAACTTACAAATACAGACTCATGTACGTTGAGTCGATGACAAAAGAGTGAACGCACGGTCGATTATCGTAATACATTTAGAAAAGTTGAAATAAGCGCCCAGAAAAAAAAACAGGAAACGAGGATCAACATAATTCAACGAATTATGAAGAAGGTGATCTCCCTACAAGTTTTATATATTTGTAGTTTGTCTCAATTTTAGTTATTTACTATTAAAAATATGTTAGTACCAATATACATAAAATCAGTTTGTCTTTATATACAATAAATTGCGATGAAAATATCAAAAATAATTTAAGAAATAATAACACAAGTAAGTAAAAGAAAATCATTCAATCTGTTGAAAGATGTTTTCCGATATAATTTATACTCACGCTAGTGGCTGATGGTAACTTCCTGGGCTCGATTCCCAGGAATTACAAAAATGTAAGTGTACCTATTACAGAGCAGCTTAATCCTTTAGGAGACAGCTGTGAAATTAATGCAAAAACAATAACTCTTTCTTTTGGTATTTCTTTTGTAAATAAATATCTTCGATCTCTCCGATCTCTCCAAAAACAAAGAAACAGAAAATTTTAATGAAAAACCCGATAGCATGATAAGTTTAAATGAAAAAAATCTCCACGGACATAGCCTGGAAAATAAAACCAAAAAAATAAGGAAATTAGAATAGAAAGTGAACCAAAAGCTACTGAATTGACCAATATGAATACTGAATTTGAAGAAGATAAGGATAAAAAGATTTTTTATCGGATGATAGCATCACAGATTCTAATTATAATATTGAAACTAATGATTTATCGCCAGAATCAGGTGAAACCGTAGAAGAATAAATTAATGGAATTTCATAAAAGAAAAAGACGGGACTAGTAAGTTTAGTTGACAAAAATATTATTCCAAACTATTATCGTCAATTTTACGAGTGGTTATAAAAATAAATGATTTACTTGTATTTACTTTCAGGAATTGATACTTCTGTTTTTGACTTTCTTCATTATATTGAAGAATTCATGTTCATTTTGAATTCATGTTCATTTTATTTGAAAAGGTATACAGAGTTTATAATACCTAAATATAAAGTTACTATTGTATGTTATATCAATATTATTTTTATTTGTTGTAAGTACAGTCAACCGCAAATCACGTATGACAGTTATACTTCAAAATTCGCTCTTATTAGAATAGAATAAGGTCGGTACAAAGTCCAAACTGTCCAGCTAGACATGATGTTGACTATATACGAATTAGGCACTGTTGTTTGTTTTTAATTTGTATTCTATAAGAGGATTTAAAGATGACATAAGTTGATTTTTATAATTTTCTTTCTAGTAAATAAAGAATGTTTATTTGTTTACATAATTTAAATCAAAATTGTGAAATACAATAATGTGTTTTGATACTACAATACATTTTCCGTCAATAACTAAAGTAAAAATCTCAAAACCTCAATTATATTTTGCGGTATGCACTAAAACAGTTATTAAGAAATTTAAAAACGCCCTTCTGTAATCAATCATTTTTAGTTCCGTCGCTTTTCTCGCAAACCAACTTCATGTCGACACATACGTTAATGATGCTTCTCAGAGTATGCAATCAAGCAAATTTACAAATAAGAAAACGTGTGATAGGTAATATGCATCCATAACTGAATTTATAGCTTCTATTAAGATTAATTTCTTGTTTACAATAAACTCTCAGTTACTCCAGGTTAATTTATAAAGTAATTCATTGGAATTTGCTCATGATGTTTTTTTATTTATTGGAAGAGATTTGTAACAATGTTAATTTATTGTTGGTCGACATTATGGCAAAATAACTCTAGTTAATGATTACCATTTTATCTGGTTGCTATTTTATTACTGCTTGAGATGCATATAACTGTTACGCAGATTTTGTGTTATTCGATTTTCATTGATCATTGTTTTTTTACTTTCTCGTTAATTTTTACAATAATCGCACGTTAATTAATCTTTATGCTAATTACTACTGAAGTCCATCGTTATGATATAATAACTGGAATACGGCTAATTTCAGATCGAGTGTGTCTACCACTGCAGATTTAACAATTTGTTATTTTATCTTTTTTATAATAGTGTTTATAAATAATGAAGTTTTGGAAAATTTTATTTTGTTTCGAGCATTGCTTAAATTGCACGGATTTGATTATTCGCGGCATTACATTATACTTTAACAAAATTATCATTTACACATTTTTCTGCATCTTGCTTGGGTAGTGATACTAATAGATTTAGTTATAGCAAGGTTCAATGCTCATAAGCAAGCAAGCACACCAAATTGAGCAGGTTTTTTGTAAGTATTGTTGCCAAATTTTCAACCAAAAGCTCGAAATAAGAGACAGGTACTGAAGTTAAAAATGGGATATATATATATATATATATATATATATATACATACATATAATATATTAAGTCTCCATTAATACAAGAAACGACCATTAATATAACGATACCATTGCACGTGTAAATGGACGTCGAAATACAACATAAATTTTATAGCAGATTATTTGTTTCCACGAACCACCAGTGTGGTGCAATTTAGGGTTAATAAATAGGGCGGAGCGTCAAGCTTTCCGCTCTGATATTCCTTCTGTTATTGACTTTTTGTCGCGTTGCAGCAAAACAGCTGGAATTAATTTCGTACGTATTATGTAAATGTGGGCTAGATTATATTTTGGATTCATTTTACTTTTGTTTAATAATTTACACATGTTCAGTAAATTATATCAACCCAGTTGTTCCTACATGCAGTTATAAATGGGATTCGAATTCAATCATCAAAGCGTTTGGAAGGTCTATAATATCAATAAAACAAAATGAGACTATGTTTGTTCTATTAATGTACAGTTTACTAAATCACAAGTTTCCAATACTAACATTTTAAATTCTGTTTCAATTTTAAAAATTATTCCTAAAGTTTACAAGTTACCATTAAGAAAAAATCTGTTTCACAATATAAAGCCAAGTGTCGCGAAGGTTCTACGAATCGCATTTCATACTGGATTCCTTTCATTTTATTTTTATTACAACCTCTGGCATTTCAGTAGAAATGTACTATAACGATTCAGTGTATTCTTTACTAGCATTAACCATGTATAATAATTAACTAGTATAATCAATAGCATAGCGCTGAAGTGCTTTTCACTTTTATGTATCTGTATTTATAAGAGATTCTCTAATATTAGGCTTTTTGGGTAAAAAATATCAGTATATTAAATAGCTTTATTTGTCAGGACTTGCCTGGTAAAATTTCAGGTTACAGATGCCATAGCATGTTAATAAATTATTAAACTTGAATTGTCATGGAAATACCAAAATTATGAAAGGGGTTCTGTTATTTATAGTATTTAATCTCGAATGGTACGCCCACATATGCACAGATTAGTGATATATTTCACTTGGCACCAAGTCCAAAAATTCGTAGTAGTAGTATTCTGCAAATTAATTTATATTAGGAAACGATATTTTTACAAATAATATTTACATTATTTCATTCCTTTTAATGAGAAATAAAACGTTTACACAAAAAAGTTAAATCGCTTTCAAATAGCTGGTTCAGTAGCTATTTGAAAGCGATTTAACTTTTTTGTGTGAACGTTTTATTTCTTTCAATTTTAGTTCCTGTGATTATTAGAACACCACGAACTTTTGCTGAATTCAACAAATATAAAATCTTATTAATTAAAATCTGTACAGAAGTTTGTGGTATTTAATGAACCTAAGTATATTAATGTGTATCTGCATTTATACTTGTATGTGTACACAAGTAAATCACATCTCCTTTTTTGTTTTGCTGTAATCAATACTTCAAGTCTATATGTACTATATAAATGTACTTTATTGCCTACTAATATTCTATATGTTTTATGTCTTTTTATACACCTGTGTATACTTGCTTACCTACCAACGTTCTAATATTTAGTCAGTTTATGTCTCTATTTTTATCTGTACTTCTTTATTTATCTACTCGCCTACTAAAATTTTAGTTGCTTGATGTCTTTGTACGTACCAACCTATTGATTTTGCTAGTTTCTTGCTTATGGTAAACCAGGTAAAACGAGACCAAGCTCGAATTATGTGCGACTAATTGAAAAATAGCAGATCCTCAAGTCTTATGATTTAAGAAGACTATACCCTCACAACTTCGGGATAGAAGACGTGGTATCCAAAATTAGTGGCAGATTCTTTGCTTGAGATTCAGAATTTTAATTTGAAATCAACGTATTAACATACGTATTTAAAAACAACAGATCTTTAAGTCTCTCGATTTTTGCAACCAATACCCTTGCACCATCAGGACTGAAGAGTTGGAACCCAGAATTTACTAAAGAGTCTCTTTTTGGGACCGAATATATTAATTTTACACCCACAGATGCTCAAGTCTAACGAGCTAAAAAGCACTACTCCGCAACGCTAATACTAAGGTAAACCCAAAGTCCAATAGCACAGTCTCTATTTGCTGTCACAAAACTAATTAGGAATAACAGATCTTTAAATTTAACATACGCCTGCAGAGTTTGGACTGAGTTGTTGGAACTCGCAGTTTTATGACAGTCTGTATAATATAACTCTGGGTTCTAACAGCTCAGATATTAGGTTTTATGGTTATGGTAGGATTGAAATATATATAATTATGTTATGTTATTATAAATATTGAATAGATGTACAAAATTTTAAGAGAATCAGTTAAGTAGAAGTAGTTGAAAAATCGATCACAAATCTGAGTGTAACACATGGAAGGTGAAACTAAATTAAACCATCTAATAATAATATATAATACTTACCCGCTTATTTGCTCTGCGAATTTCTTGCTACACCAAAAGCAGTCATACTAGCTCAAACCCGATGAATTTGCTTCTTATCACTAAAGATTGCCTGTCACTATCTTTCAGCTCCATCATTCAACCCTGATTTTTCTAAAAAGTTAATTTATGAAACTCTTAGTCGTGTCTTAATAGGTTATCATTAGATCTATAACATCAAAAACTCCATCACGGCACCTGTGTTGTTCGGTGTTGAGGAATTCTACAGTATATCTTCAACTTACATATTTTAAAGAAATGGATTATTTTGGACCATGCTACGCACATAACAAAAAAATACTCGTCCAAATTAGTAGAGAAATTCAGGAAAAATAAGTTGAAACATATCTCAAATATATTGTTGTATTAAGCTGTACTAGGTTTTTTTATTAAAATGCTTTTAAGTTATTGTAGTTCCCGTAACATGTCCCATTAAATTTCAAAGTAGTAGTGAAAATATGTGCTCGAAATATTTAGATATTTAATATCCCCTTATTTAAAAATATGTTACCTGAGGAGAAAAGATTTTGCCATGAAAACTCTGTTACATATTTTCTTTGATTAGTATTTCTCAACACGTCCAAAATTTTAAGACTCAGTTCTACGTATCTCAAGAAAATCTCACGTCTTCAGATCTCAGGGAATTTTATGTTCCTATTTACATGGTGTTAAGTACAACCATAGCAATATATGGAAAACTGCTATTTCCATAGGAAAGTCGGGAGCAAAGACGACGGGCCTTATAAAATAAAAAAATCTACCTTCTATTGTACTTTTAGGCATTATAAACTTTTATAATTTGTTGCTTACTTTTCAGAGTTTCTTACGGAGTAAATTAATTATTATAGTTTCTATTATAACATAGTTTTGTAATTATGGAACACAAATATCAACAGAAAATATTGGAAAAAGCTTGATCATCACAAAGAGAAATAAGATTGTTACTTACTAAAGGAAATTGCCCGAAATTATGAAATCAACATGCACAGTACATCATACGTAATACATACACTCGGAAATAAATTCATAAATCCTAATTTTTATTTCACGCTCGGACTTACCTACTTCTATTACATATTAATTAATTTAAGCTGAAAGCGATTATTATTTTTTTGCATTTTAATACTATATTTAAATTTAATACTATATAAAATTAAATACGTATATATATATATATATATATATATATATATATATATATATAGCCGCGGGTACGGAACTAAGCAATCGAATTAAATTAGTGGCAACTACACATTTCTCAAAATATTATCAATCACTCTCATCAATATTTCAATGTATGAAACATGGATACAAAAATATTTTTCTCTGAGCCTGGGGAACTTTTATAATTATCAGTTCCGAATTTTGGCTATTTCTCGGTTATATTATTCGAAGATATGAAACAGCGATGAATATGAACCATATTGATCTATAGATGATAATGAACCACTGCAAGAAAGTGGTTCATTATCTAAATACTCAAATATTGCAAGAGCCTTCTCTGTCGACGAAGGCTCTTGTAATATTTGAGTATTTAGTGACCAAATCTCGCAAGTATTGAGGGCATATTAATATCACTCTTACGTTGTAAACATCGTAGTAAGCACCTACTTTGCAGCAATTTTCGGCTCCAATTGTTTATATTTGCATCATGCTCTTTATCAGACAAATCAATGTCCGCATTCCTAGCCTAATCACCATGTTCAGTAGGGGGCTTAACGTAAATTAGGTTATCTGCACTCCCACTATCTTCTTCGTATTCCAAGGTTTCTAAAATTTATTGCACTGCTAAGCTATAAAAGGTAAGCGAACACCACACTTCAGAACCAGCTAGGCATAACGTACAATTTTTTGGACAGTATAAAATCCACACAATTTTCAGTGAAAGTAATATTTGTGAGATAAAATAAAGTTTTATTTATCCAATCACATATTTTGGCAATAACAAAAACATATTTTGCAAAAGGTTTCTTTCGAATAAAAACAAGAAATAACACAATAATGCTTACCTGTTCCGTAAAATAGACCGTGATTCATATCGGTAATGATAATTGGCATGTGAGTTATATCATTCATTCTGCAAATATTGGGTTATTAGAAAGAAGAAATATTGGACTTCCGTCTAAAATAAAAAGCGTTCAAAACAAATATTTTAAAGTTAACTGATATTCAATTAATCGACCGTTATGCTGTAATGGTTTAAATCAGTTTCAGGGTCGTATCTATAGAGTAAAGATGTTATTATGTATAAATAAAGGTTTTCTCTGCGTTCTTCGATGTTTTGAAATTGCATGTTTCAACTATAAATGAGTATTTTCAAAATGAGAATAAAATTTTTAGCAGCAGGGATAGTAATTTTGGTCTTTAAGAAAATTCAGACGATTTTATTCAACATATTAATAATACATAATCCATTTCTTTGGCAGGTATACGAAAAACCATGCTGTGACGGACCAATTTAGGCGCTTGTAAAAATTAAAGTCTAATATGAAAAATAAAATTAAAAAGCAAACCTCGCTGCGTGGAAAAAAAAAATTACAAAATCAAGGGCAGAAATAAAAAATAACTGAAAAATTCACATAAAGCAGAACTCGTTAAATTCTGAATTTATTACTCATTCAGTTATTTTTAAGTATGAAATAAATGTCACTTTATTGCAATTATTTCCATTAAAAAAGTAAAGTACGCGTACTTAAAAATCTCGAAAGTAAATACAATTAAAAAGAGCCTATCCTCAAAATTCACATTTTAAGCAGACAGTTTCCTATAGATAGTGTAGTTAATTTCTTTAATAATAGTGACTTTTAAATATTTCCCCCTTCAAAAAAAACCGGTTGGCATAGAAAATTGGCGTTTTGGTATAATGATAAAGAAACGTTAACATACCAAAATATTAAAGTGAATATTTTAGTTTTGGTAAAAATCACTCTCAAAAATTATACAATTAACATCACAGGAAAAGATGTAATTTAGTAATTATTCAATATGCATTAAAAACTCAAAAATAATTGATTTCTAAACTGTTGAAATGATATTATATCAACATTTTGGAAAAAAAATTATATTCAATTAAACATTTTATAAAAATGTTTAGTAACAAAATCAATATATTCGGTACCACCTACTGAGGATGATTTGCTTTTACTTTTACATTAAACATTATTAAATACAGTGTACATAACTCTGCTAATATCATATTAAAATATTTTACGCCGCAGTTAAAATATTATACGCCGCAATTAGTGAAAACTACAGTAATGAATGTCTTATGATGAATATTTTAAATTTTAACGCTCTTTTTATATTTTAAAAACGAAGATCTAATTTGAAAAAATAATATCTTCCGTCAGATGATAGTGTCAAAGTCCTTTCAAAACAGCTCTAGACTATTTATTTTCTATTTTCAAAAATAGCCTTAATATAAACGCATCAAGGTGACCTCTATTAAATCAGGTTAATGAGTGTATTCATAGAATAAAGGTATTATTAATTAAGAAAATGTGGACAAAATTGGTTAATGTGCGTTCTATAACTGAGTTTTTGTGAAATTAAAATAAAATGTTTACAAGCAGAGATGATAATTTTGGTGTTTGAGAAAATTCAGACGATTCATTTCTAGATATTAATATCACCCACTCCGTTTGTTTGGCTATACGTACGATATATGGGACATAGCAACTTACTTGCTACAGTTCATGCTGTGGCTATGGTAAGACAAAACGATCGATTCGAGTGTTAGTAAGAATAAAAATAATACATGCAAAATAATATTAAGAAAATAAACCTCGTTATAAAATAAAAATCGTTACATATAAAAAAATACCAAATCAAAGCCCGAAATGTCGATAATTCAAAAATAACTAAATAAATGGTAAAAACAAGACTATAATCAAAAGTGCCAATTAATTTTTGATAACTTCTGGTTTTTAATGCCTTACTCAGTTATTTTTCTGTATGGATTAAATGCCACTTTATTGCAATGCTTTCTATTAGATACCTCCAGTAGAGGCTTAATGAGCTACGTATTCAGTCAGTTCAAAGAGAAAACAAATGTTGCATAAATTCAGTTCAAAAGTGGTGAAAGCGAAACCTTTCCATCTGCCATGCATCTATTAAAGCCATCAGCGAGTTAAGCAACATATGTGGTAAAAAGCTTTAATCTACAATAAAAATTGTTCCTGGAGTAATACTTATTTTTATTACTTTCACATTATACTTTTAAGGAATAAAATTTTATAGAAAATAGCTACTTTCTGTACGAAGTACTAAGCTAATTTAAACAGCCAACTTTAGATCATTCCATGGGAGAGAAACTCACCGGATAGAAAAACATAAATTTATATTGCATTCTATTTGTTTAATAACTAACAATTTATATAAAAACATGAACATATAGTAGATATCGAAACTCTATTGGTTATAACGCGGTTAAACAATAAGTATCAAAGTTATCTCAGGCAAAGCAACATAACAGCTGCAAAACAAATATTAAATTAAACCAATAATGCAGGGAAACTCAGTCTACGCCCGACCGCAAACTAAAGCGTTAGAGATTCATAAATAATGTCATACAGCATTTCAAAATTTATTGGCAATTTAAGTGAAACTTTTCATCTATATATTTTTATTGATGTTAGTAGTAATCCTTAGAAAACAATTGTGTTATTCTTCTGTTTATAACTTGATTTAATTTTTTGCAATAATTTGCACTTATTTCATAAATAAATTATAACACACGGGACATAATTTGAAGTATGAACATGTTTGTTTGATGATACAGTTTTAATAGAGTTTTGTTTTAATACAGTTTTATTTTTGTATACTCTATAAAAATAATATCTCTAAAAAGAATATTTATGTTACTTGCTCGAGACCTATACGATTTTGCTTGTAATATTCCAAAAATTCCACTACAGTGCCATAAAATTACTGAAATTTAAAATTACAATTATTAAAAAAGTAAGTACAGAAAGAAAATTTTTAAAATTGTTCAAATATCCAATTTCAGAATATTATTTTTCACATTCATTTATGAATTTTGTCACATATTAAACAGTGCTCAAAAGATTAAAAAATATTACAAATGCTATATATATATATATATATGTATATATATATATATATATATATATATATATATATATATATATACATATATTCATATATATATATACATATATATATATATACATGTATATATATATATATATATATATATATATATATATATATATATATATATATAAAATTGATTGTTCTATATTAAATGAAAACCAAACATTATTTTTTATAAATATTTTAAAATAACAAAATTTACAATTATGCCAAAAATAAAAAAAAAATTAAACAAATTGGATAGCATTTTATTGTTCGAATAAATAAATCCAAACACGTTTTCCGCTTTCCCTGGAACTTGTATCTTATTATGACTCTTATGATACAGGCGTAAGATTTATTTAACTATTTTCCTGTAACTAAGAAATAAAATGAAATAAACTTTGTGAAATGAAATAATCCTTACGCGAAAGTGTCGATTTGAAAACGTATATTACCCTAGCTAAAACTTGGTGAAAATACATAGTCCTTCAAATTACAAACCACTTAAAATTATTTCTAAATTTTGTTAAATAATTTTTGGTGTACGATTGAAAAATACTATCTAGAAATTAAATTTATTTAACTAGATAATTAATCGAACTTTGTTCACGGCATCTCATGACGGGACGAAATATTGTTTAATTTTGGTCTGTACAGAGCATGAATAAGTAAATTACTATCTGCAACGTGATCCGCTTATCCTTAATATGTCTATTTACTGCATTGTCTGCTTCTGGGATGTAATTGTGGAGTTCCGTGATAGTCCGTGATTATTAGTTAGGTAATGTTCTACTAATCCAATATTGCATTTTTTTTCTGTATTATTCGTTAGTGTTTATTATAAATTTTGTAATTATTTCTACCATTTATTAAATACACGTTTAAAAAATTATTAATTTTGCATTAAACATAGCAGTAGAAGGCAATAAGTTAAAAAGAATAAAGTCGCTGATGCGTATTTATCAAATAATTATTGAGTTGTATTATAAATACACGCATTTGAATTAATTTCGTTATTTTCTTAATCTTTGTAATCGTTTTTTTGTTATCAAATTATTTCAGTTTTTGTATATTTCACACACGAACAATGTCGATACCGTGTAACTATATGCCGTATTACTACATGCATTAATAGCTTTCAGCTGATTACTACCATAACTTACCATGCCAGTACATGTAGTATGTTTAAATTTTCAAAGTCTGCGATTAGAAATATATGCTACGTTAAATAAAATTGGATAATTAACAGTAATCCATCCTGTCAAATTAAATAAATCGATAAAATTAAGATCAATATAAGCCAACCTACTTTGTCTGCTAAAGTAATATACATCTATATTTTAATATGCATTTATATTTTTTAATTTTTTTTTCAACAGTTCCTCAAAGTCAACCTCAAAAATATCGAAACAACGACCGTAATAAATAACGACCTATAAGGGTACCAGACTCCTTCAAGGTTTACTTTTTCAACAATATATCACAAAAACAGCTTCTTGCCACTCTCTCTTTCCTTCAATTCGATAACTCTGTTATTTGTTGATTAAAATGAGCTCCATTTTAAATAACGAGAAAGTTAAACACCAATTCAGTAATTAAAGTTAAAATTCTTATTTCAGTAATTAAAGTTAAAATGCCAATTCAGTAATTGAAGTTAAATCCAAGTATTACCGATGTAATTAATGGATGACATATTAATTAACTACATTTATGTAAAAACTACGAAAATAGTAATATGTGACTAACGAATCACGTTAACATTTATTTCTACAAAACCTAATATCACGTCGTGTACTTATTAGATTATTGCTCATTTATTATTTGTGAATGAAAACGGTGATTCCGTTACTATTACAAAAATTTAAAAAAAACTGTGCAGTAGAACGCAGTAACATGAAAACTAAAATATTTTTATGCGTAATTTAGTTCGAAAATTAATAATGCAGAACGTATAGAATTTTGGTATACCTTTCAAAAACTTCGTTCAAGTTTAGTGACTCACAGACTCAGACATTATAAAAAAAATTACATTAATCATCTTGTAAATTTCTATAGAAGCTATAATTTTATACTAATTTTATATAGAAGCTCTTTTGAAAATGTTTTTCAATGAAATTTAATTTCATTTTTTTCGACTATCTTCAAAAATATGTAATCATTGTAACAATAATTTCCACTCATATTTCATTACATTTTTTCATCAAATATCATTTTTTTGATTTCCTTCTAAACCAACCCAAATTTTCTTAAAATATTATTTCCTAAAAGGTTAAAATAAAGAAGAACCAAAGTAAAATACAAGAAGGAGCTTAAAATTATACGTGTACTTAAACTTAGATAGATGGAAATCTAATAACAAGTAAAATAGCGTCATTTCGTACAAAATATTAATGAAAGTATTCATAAGATAAATTTAGTAAAAAAAGATATCAAAAAAAAAATTATTTTAGACATACTCATCCTAAACCTTTCTTTCTTTTTAAGTAATGAGAGAGAAAACAATAATAATAGTTTATTTACTAATAAAGAATAATTTAATGAAAGTAGTCTCATCAGCCTTTTTTTTGTTTAATAAGTCTTAATAATTCTACCACAATTGTTTAATTACTGCTTTTAAATGCATGTTATTTTTATATTTAGCTGTTACACCTTCTTTTAAATTCACAAACAAATACATCTAATGTCTTCAAAAATATAACTTTGGTCTATTACATCTATGTGTTAGACTAAAAAAAATGGCCTCAGGAATGGACGAGATAAAATTTGCACGAAAAAATAGCAGTGTGGAAATTTGTCTTTAATAGATAATCAAAATCAAATATGGGATTTTGATTTCTTCGGATATGTTATCTTTGCTTTCATCCTTTAAGGAAAAATTACATTTAAAATGACGAGAAAGAGCGAGAGAGAGAGAGAGAGAGAGAGAGAGAGAAAGAGAAATAAAGAAATGTATTATCTATTTCTCTTATACTAGACGTTTTACGATTCAAAAACAAGCAATTTTTATTCTTCTTCCGTATGAGATATGTTCAGATCTAAATAGATTAAAAAAAAGTTATCAAGTCAAACAAATCGCTGCCTATTTTACAGATTGGTTGAACAATTACGAAAAACAACGGCATATTTAATCACACGTGCATTAACCACACCGAATGTTGTTTTAATTGTAAGGCTTGGGTATTTACTGAAAGAAATGTGGACCTCATTTCTTTCAGTGAATACCCAAGCAATGTGCAAACCTGCGATTTTCGCATCGGTCTAATTATATAATTGATGGAATGTATGTTTAAGCTGATAAATAAGTAAGAAAGACGATTTCCAATTATTATAATAATTTTTGTGTCTTTTAAACTTTATTTTAAAAGCACGAAGAAATAATATAAATAATTTATTTCTAAGTCAAATATTTTATTTTGTAATCATTAATTGTATCAGTTAAGGTGGAAAAAAATAGTTTTTGTTATATAGTCTGCAGATTCTTTGCGAAATTCATAATAAAAAAAATCACGCTTATCAGAGCCTATCAATTAACTGGAGAAAACTACATAACAGAGGTAGAAAATACCCACATTCTTGTGTAGTTTTCAGCAAGAAATTAACCCGTAACATAATCATGTTATGTAATTCATTAATTTGTATTATATAATCGTAATATAATTTTGTTTTCTTTCCTTAATTTAGAATCAATTAGTAATAACAAACGCTCCATTACCCATCGGAAATAAGGTATATGTTAAATGAATCGAATGCCATAAGTATATCAGGGACATGGGTTATCTTTTTACCAAATTATTTGCTTGAAGTTCATTATCGTTATTCAGAAAGTTCAAAAAAAGAGAAAACATTTATAAATGTCACCTGAAATATGCATATACGTAATAGTCAAAGTTAAACGAAAAAAGATAGATTTGTTACAAGAAATTGAATATTTTTGATATGTTCGTCCAGAAAATAATATTTATTCTGTTTTTTACAGTCATTACATTCAACGAAGGGATGTTTGTAATCGACTTCCTTAAATATATAATTGAATAGTCTATGTGTATGTACTACATAAACATGTACTAGCAGTCATTAAATTTAAAGAAAATTGTTAACATAAAGAATATTAGATATTTTAAAGTTTGTAAAGCAAGTTCTACAAAAAGCTAAAAAATTGTTTTAGAGGACCCATGAGAGAAATGAACGTTTGTGTAAAATATACAAAGTTTCATATACTTTGAATAGCTTGACGCACGTAGTTAAATTATGGAATGATGGAAAATAAAATATTAAAGTCGATTTGTGAAACAATGATTCGAAATATAACAAGCGGCAGAAGGAACCGAACACGCACGACGTCCTACTACTTACGGTATATCGGAACCTTAGAATATTGATACTCTAAGATCAGAACAATCGGCCGTGTAGCTGTTGCCTTCATTTCGGCGTTGTTCTTTCATTCTCAGACGCTCCGTGTTAAGTTTTACATAACATCCGAAATAATAAACAAGAATCGAATCTTCATCATTATTTATTGAACCCACGGATGTATAAAAAGCAATATATCTTCTGAAATGACATTGATACAGTGATATTTATTTCAAACTCCATATCAATTATTGATGTAAGAGTTGGATATCAATATCATGTCAGACGATATATTTTGATGCATCTGTAAGTTCAATGTTTCAGACACCGATAAACGTATTATGGCCAACCTTTTTCATACTTCTTATTTATTGCACTTTTAGCAAAACAAATGGTACGTCGAAAAGTATTATTTTAGACAACTATGTAAATATTTTTCACTATTATTATATTGATTGGTGTGTTTAAATACTAACTATGAGAAAAATATTGTTTTTAATCTCTTTTTTTAAATTTCAATTTAGGTATGACCCTTTTTTGTCAGCCGTAGTGATGTTTCCTTGAATATATTTTCGAAATTCATATAAAAAAATAATATAAATGTTTATATACAACGAGCAATATTTTTATATAGATTCTTTCCTATGAAATATGAATCTTTGAAATGCTTTGCATTACTCCCAACCCTTTTATCCATGTATATCAAAAATCTAAAAAAAAATTAAAATATTACAATCAGTTTGCGCTGAGATATTTAATTTAACGCCAAATCAAAAACTTGTGTTAATTATTCATAAGAATCCGAGGAAAGAATATTTTTCTTGAATTACAAACTAGACAATAAATTTAAATAGTGAAAAATATTATATATTTTTTTATAGTTCAACAGAATTAATATATATTCTTAAACGATTAAATGTTCATACGTAGCTAAGTACGGAATTCTCCTAGTACAAATTTAATTCGCGCATAACAGATTTTTTAGGTTTCTAAAAAGTTAATCAGAAGAGTGTAATAGAAACCTCGATAGATGAAAAACTCTAATTTTTCTACTTTTTATATAAACTGAATAAAACTAGCTTAAATTATTGGCCAGTTTTAATTCTAACATTAATGTATATTCTACATACTTTCGAAATGTTATAACTAAAGTGGCAAACCGCGTTGAGACATCAAAAATTTATATTTTGTTTCGTGAAAATTGTTAATATCTCCTTCAACAAGAAAAGAGAAAACTTACGATAAACATGAAACCTCACTTGTAATCTTTGCTTTTGAAATTTTATATTTATTATTCATCTATTAATATGAAACAGTCCTAGCAGGTTGTGTATCGAATATAAATTCACTTGCTTTTTTAAGTCCAGAAATAGTTTGTACTTTCTTTTATTCTGTTACACATCCGCGATGATGTTCTTACTTACAAAACTTTACAAATATATGGTAAATGAGTAGTAACTACTCATATGCATTATATTCGTTTTATCTTATAATTTCAGTAATCTAAAGGTGTGTATTTTACACAAAGTCAATTGTTTTCTAAATAATTAATTTCTTTTTGCTAATAATTTAAATTAACAAAATACCAATTCAGTTCATATGGGAATTTTTATTTTAAATTAGAGAAAGAGTAAATTTTAATATTAAGATTTAGAGATTTTAATATTAGGACTTAGAAGAGAGAGTAAATTTTAATATTAAGATTTAGAAAGTGTATTAAAGGGAACAATTATAACTAAAATGGCAAACCTGAGTACATTTAGTAAATTAGTTTAAAGGCTAAATATTCTTAATTTAGATTTATTTTTATGTTTATTTTAAATTTTTTGTTAGCCGAAATATTGAACAAAAATATCTACAAATTAATCTTGAAGTATATTCTGAAACGAGAATTAGGAATTATTTCATGAAATAATTGTCGAAAGCGATATGTCCAAAAGAAAATACCGGGGCTCAGAACATTTAAATCCTCTTAATGATCCGCGTTTGCCAGGACTATTGAAGGTGAAGTGGGAATTATAATTGCTATTAACCTTTACTCTCAAAATATAATATTAAATACGATGCTATGAACAGGTGGGTGGAAACAAAATATATTACATTTAGGAGTGATGGAATTATACTTCGTACTTTCGAGTGAACATAAATCAGTGTGGGAAATATTAAGGAATAAACCCTAATAATTCGAATGCTGATGTATCCGTCTAATTGGGACTTTAATGTTAAAGTTTCGCCTTTTGTCTTTATAAAATATACCCTAATGGTCTCTTTACCTGTTTTCAGTTCATGTGATCCTTGTTAACAATCATGTCCTAACTATTGATGAAATTGGTTAAATGTTTCATTAATTTGATATCTAAGCTTTGGGTTAACGTCTAGACCTTTTGTATGAATGGGATATTCATTATAGAATTTGATACTTAATTAATTTACTTGTAAAGTTTACATTATTTAACAGTTGCTAGAAAAATAATTCAAGGCCAATAACCAAAAACCTGTTTTCAAACAAATTTGTTCATTAAATGTAAACGTAAAAATAGTTTAGCTTCTTTTCGATGTTATTCAGTATGAATATATTTTCCGATACGGCATGTTAAAAAAACATTTTGATTAAAAAAAATTACAGCACTTATGATCTATCACACGACTATATACATATATATATATATATATATATATATATATATATATATATATATATATTTACATATATATATATATATATATATTTATATATACATATATATATATATATATATATATACATATATATATATATATATATATATATATATATATATATATATATATATATATTTATATTTATATATAGTTATATATAAATATAAATACACATTTTGATAAAGGCAAATGAAAAAGTGGCAAGATTTGTAAAAACGATTTTCGCACCAATCACAGGAAAAAGAAAAGTGCATTTACCTATCAACATTAATAAGTCTTCCTTATCCTCTCGTTCATGACATAATCCAATTATTTTGAAATATTAACGCGACTTTAAGGAAATAATAAAAACTACCTTTGAAACAATTCATACCCCGTAATTAAAATCGAACCTTTCACTTTCGAGTTATAAACTTAAATACTTGTGGCACAGTTCAAATATAAAACAATTTAATTTAAGGTTGCATTCAGAAATAACTTATTGGTAAAGTTTTGCCATAATGAGTGCATGCTTTCTAATATGATTTCTATATCTAATCACATAATTATAATATGTTTGTCATACTTTGCACCGTAAGTGATACATTCTTGAAAAATCTATTGGCCAGTTAGTTGCTTAAATCAATAGCCAAAATTAATACATTTCTTTGATTAGTCGTAATTATGACGGTATTAATCACAAACAAAAATCAGAAATAAGTTAACAAGGTTTAAATTTTGTGTAGCTTAATTTCTTAGAAATAAAATATGAAATATTTCATAAAAATACCTACGATTTGATCACCTGGAACTAGTTTTCAAAAGCTAAAGTAGAATTCAAGGTAAAAAAAATATTTTAATCACCATCTTGTTTCCCTTTAATGTCTATAAAGAAAAAATAAACTTTTTATCCATTTCTTTTATTTGTTTTTACGATATTTTGTAATGCACAACATTTGTTATTTTATTGTTTTTAAACTATGATTGATAAGAAAAATTAATTATTTATCTTTAGGAGTTTAATCAAAAATTTAAAAAAAGTCAATATAAATCAAATTTTATAGAAGTAAAGACAATCCATAGTCAAAAACCCAGTCCTTTCAGAAATTATCTCATACAAACAGAAGGATATCCAGGCCAACAGGTAGGTAGACAAAACTTTCAAAAATAAGTGCTTGCAGTTAAATATCATAAAAATAACCTTACAACAGGAAAGAGACCTTATATTACTTATGGAATTACACACAAATACTTTAAATTAACTTACGCCTTAATTATCTCGAACATAATTTTTATATAAATCAAAATGCTGGACACAATTTTTGAGTTTTCATGTTGATTCCGATTTTTCTTATTCATAGTCCCCAAGTATGCTTCCAAAATTGATATATATTTATATATATATATATATATATATATATATATATATATATATATATATATATATATATATATATATAATAAAAATTTATAATTAACCTTCCTTAACCATCATTACTTAACAACAAACATAGTGTATAAAGAAAACATTTAAAAACAAACAAATTAGAACACTTTAAAATGTTTTTTCTTTCAGTTTTGTATTCTTCTACACGAACGAAATCGTCAGTGTACTTTAATTTTATCATATTTTTTACATTTTGATATTAAACAATCAGTATACAAAAAAATTAAAGCGACACATTTTTAATTTGGATCGCAGTTAGTACTACGATATTGAGAAATGCATTATGTTTAGATGTTTATTCAAGCAACTGAAACTGGACCAAGATATTTTCAGTAATATATCACTTATGTCATGATACAAAATAATAATGGAATTCATAATAATTGTAATTGTCAAATATTTATTTATCAGGTAATGCTTCGTTTGCTGTATAATAAGTTTTTTCTATAAGTACGTGTTCAATATTTTTTTGACGTACATAATATTTTCATGTACGTAAGCACTATACATAGTCATGATCTTCATGCTTCGAAACTTTTCCTTACGTGGATCTTAGACCTGCTAAATATCTAATTGTGTGTTTCTGAAAAATAAATTTTCTCTATGAATCGGTCGCAGTACCCCAAAAAAAGTAATCCATTAAAATAAATGAATCCCAAAAATTGCCTAATATTATACTCTACGCAGTAAAATGTCCACTCAAACGCTTTGACAAGTCGCAAAATAACCTTAAAATGTTTCATGATTCATCTAGCACTAATCAAATGTTTGCTATTACTGCAATAATTGCATTTGTTGTGGATTTTGCTCTCAGGAAACCAAATTGATTTATTAGTCTTATCAACATAATTTTTTCAGACTTTACAAAATATCAACAGATTATACACAGAACAATAATTGTGTATTTCACTATTTGAATCATCATTGAAAAGTGATATTATCTTCGCTAACATCATACGATCCGGGAACGAACCAGCGCACACAAAAACATTGAAATCAGACGTTAAAGGCGTTACTGATACCACGCTCAAATCTTTATTAGTTTATGGGAGACATTTTACTGAATAAAAATTTCATATTTTTAATTATATCCATTTCACCTGTGGTAAATGGTTCAATTATAAATTCTTTTAATTATTTAGTATACAGAATAAACCAAGGCAGGGTAATGTCTTCAATTCAGGCATATGTTTAGTTAGCGTTTTCATTTCTTTTGAAACATTTGGTGATTTCAATATTATTAGATAATATTGTATTTGTATGTTAATTGAAACGTAATTTTTTTAATCAATATGTTCATAATATTATTTACCAGTTTTTGCTTTTATTTCCAAGTAGTAATAATTTTTCGCTTTGGCTAATTTTGCTTCCATTACCTTAAATATTTTACTGTATTTCGACACGTAAGCTTTAAAGTTACCATTATTGTATATTTATGATAAATCATAAAGGAAAAATAGTTTATGTCTGGATAATATAACTACATGTGTTGCACAGTCATTAAATTATTTTTATTTGTTTAGGTTTCAATTCAATTGGTATAAAATTTACAAATCGTACAATATTTTTAAATAAATCTTTGTAATCTTCTACGTTATAATTTTCAAATATTTGCCCTAGTGGAAGGTCCACTAGAGCAAATCTAGGGTAAGATGCTCGATATACCTTTTTGTTACATGTCTTCCTATAATGTGCATTCTGCGTATGTTTGACTTATCGGAACTTGTTCATTTTAATTATTTGTCCATAGTGATCAGACTCGATGTATTTAGGAAAACTCTTATTTTCCACCCTCATATCCGTAAATATATTATCAATGCGCGCTAAAGAATGACTTGTGGCTTTTGGATAATAATAGAATTTTCGATTTATGGAAAACTCACGATAATCTGATACGATAATCCCAACATAAAATTATTCCCTTGTTGTTATTTTGTGTAACATTAACAAAGTACTCTTAAAGTTTTTCCTTAAATATCTTTATGTTTTCTCGTGGAGTCTGTAAAAATTTAAAATGTTAAGGCCAACAAACTTAGCGCAACCTGCTTAAATTTTTTGCCGATGTATTTGTAACATCGGGCCTTTTCCTACATTTTAAGCAATATTTAAGTAAAATAAAAAGTTCCCCCTCTATTAAATAAAATACGAAGGTCACTATTAATAATGATTTTGTGCTTGAAATTATTATAAACCATGATTTTATGTTTTTTGATCCATTTTTTCTGTTAATTTTTTTCACATACTCACGTTTGAAATATTTAGAGTTATATATGTTTTCTATTAAAAGGGATTATGGAATGATATGAATAAGCACATTAACATATGTATAGTAAAATATCCTTCTTGTGTAAAAAGACAAATTTTTAACCAAGAATTAAATGAATTTGCAAAAAAACTACGTTTGAAATTTTTTATTTAAAATAAGAATTGTCATAATTTCAATGCGTTTACGCTTAAATTAAAATATAATTATTTGTATTTCCTTTTCCTCCATAATAGTTTCTTAGAATGAATATTTTAGCAAAAAACTTAAATCTAGTCTAAAATTAAGACCTAATTTTCAGCCACCTTGATCATTAAATACTCTTAAGAAACTTTATTATAAAATTTTGTAAAATTTACATATAAGATATATTGATACGTATAATTACAATTAAAAAAATGTGCTATACAATAAAAAATAAAAAAATACATTTTTCTCTAGCAGAATCCTTTGAACCCTATATAGGTTTAACTAGGGTCACGACTATTTTGCTAAAATCTAGTACGCAAAATATTTCCAATAGTTTTGAAATACTAAGCATTCCCAAATATCAAATTTACAACAGGAGGGATAAGAGGAAAATTTATTAGTATACATGATAATTGTGCTAACTCGTTTGGTGGTCAAATGCAGTATCACAGAGTTTGCTTAATTGTAGGTAAAGTACTGTTTAAGAACGACCAACAACAACCTCTGAACTCACTAATCTATCCGCATTCAGAATGTTTACTTGAGCACCTAGCCCTATCAAATTACTCCATACGTCACTTCTTACCATGCCCATTTTGCCTATATGTATCTAGTTTGTAATACCCGGTGCTCTAAGGAAACCACAAAAAAATAGAAACCTTCCTTTTCGTTACCCCCGAAAAACCACATCTCAATTATATCTGAGGCAAAATAAAAACAAAATATACACTATATTAATGGGTGAATATAAACATGGAATTACTATTTAATAAAAATTACGAAGGAAACTAATATAAAACGACTTAAATTTTGAAGTAAATGAATTACATCAGTAAATGTATATTTTCCAAAATTAAAAAATTTTAAAAAATAAGTAAATTATTTTTAATTTTCTACAACTAAATTATAGCTTATTTTCTATTTATAATTTTATAGATTTAGGGGAGAATGCTAAAATATTTTAAATAGTTTCTTTGTGGGTTCATATTATGTATACGAGTAGTTTTTAAACTAATAAGGAAAAACGTATCGTGAAGGACTATGAAATTAAGTATCATCATCATCATATCATCATCATCATCATCATATATATTAATACGCTAAGGTTAAGATGTTACTCTCCCTTTTTAGAAAAAACCTCACAACTAATCCACATAAATTATATATCATTTTATAGATAATTGCTTGCTCTACAGGCATCCACAACTAAAAAATTTATTATTGCTATTGTTTTTGCAAATTAATTAATTATTAAAATTATATACACAAAACAGCAATGCTGCCATCTAACGGCTCAACGTCAATATGATTGACGGTCGGTAAAATTTTTGTTTAATTTCAAATCCACTCACGTATAAATAAAGTGGCGCTTTAGCTCAATGCTTTTGATACTTGCGCCTCTATATGTCAATTTTAGTAAAATATTTGTTTGATCTGTCATCTGAGCTTAAGTTTTATTAATGCAAATTTTGCGTTTTATAATAGTTAATTTAATTTAAAAATAGTAAAAAAATAAGATCAGCTCATTGTAATTCAAACATGCTAGAGTTTTATTTCTAAAGTCGTGAATCGAAAAGGAGCGTAATAATCAACAAGTCAGTGTATGCATTATTGAGGATGATGGCGGATATTTGTCGGTGATTATAGAATTAGTCGATGATGATCGGAGGACACTTTCGTTCTATTTTGCGTTCGTCGTCAACATTATCTAGCTTATAGAACTATCGAAGCGACCTACCACTTTACATTACTTTTTACTGTGATATTATATTAATATTTGAAACTAATTACCAGCAAAATTTAATTTTTACCATCATTTCATTTTGTCGTGGAATTAGCCTATATTTGTATCTTTTTGATGTAGCTTTGTAAAAATTTAACTGTATGTTGTGTTAGGTTTTCTATAATAAAGTGAAATCACAATGATGGTTTAGTGTTGATATTAGTACTCAATTTTCGTTAAGAAAACATCTCGTATAAGAATTAATAACAAATAAAAAGTTCCGTCCAATGGATATTGATTGTAATAATATAAAGCAAGTACAAATTGAAGTTCTTAGTGGCTCTTGCTTTCGACCATTTAATCTAAATTTAATAAAGCTACGATTCGAGCCATTATTGGGTTTTTCTTGATCAATACAGCCAATAAACTCTCAATACTAAAGTAATAATGACTTGTATTACGACTAACAGGCCGCCCTCTACTTGAACTGAGAGCGAATTTCTTCACTTTATTGATTCAATTCCGATATTCGTTTTGTCGCGTTTCTCCCACATGGTTTGCAATAGAAAATGTATATTGGTAAATACCGTCGGAAGTTTTATCACTAATATGGATTCGCAAATTTAGTAAAATCCAATAACGTTATACATACTTCATTTATAAAGTATAAAAATAATGTGTTGAAATTAAGGCAAAAATATATCGAGCACTCTATATCAATATTATAAGTATTTAACAAAAATGAACAAAGTGGTTGTCGAACGCGCAATACCTTAGGGTTCCGCAGCCATGTGCACCTTTTTATAATGAGATGGTTTATGACACGTGGTAAAAAAGTTACTGGCTATTTTAAAGCGATCCATGTTGTTTCCGAGAATGATCACCTCAAAGTCATCTACCAAAAATGTTTGTGTGGAGTTTACTACAAGCAATATATTACCTTAGGATTTTGGAGCTATATTTTGTTTGTGCAATTAAATGGTTTGTACTGAGGAGCAAACCGAGATACAAATTGCAGAAATTAACTAAGTTATTTGTGAAAAAGTTACTTCAAAGTCATCGACCTAAAAGGTTTCTACGGAGCTCATTGCCAGGGATGACTTGTTTATCTTTATCTCTTTAAATTATTAATTCATGTTGATCAAAACAATTTTACACTGAAGTAAAAATTTAATTTTGATCGATTAACATTAAAAAACGAAAAAGAGAATGATTATTAAATGTCACGGGCGGGTTGACACTGTGCACTATTTTGGAACCTCACATCTCCTAAAGGATACCTCGTATATCATAAAATGTCGGAAGATATGTTCTATTGAATATTAAAGTATCTTCTTAATGGCTCCAAGTTTTAAGCGGAGAGATAACTAGAAAAAAAGTGATTTTGTTCTATTGATATAATTCATCTAAATCCTGTAAAATTGTATCACAATCAGGGTTAAATTTATAAAATTATGACGCTGTGAGATACGGAATTTTTTAGGAGATAATTTCACTTAATCACTCATAATCGCAGTTCTGTCTTCATCAATTGTTATATTGCAAGGAAACAGATAGTAACAACAATATTGGATATAGATTGTTTTTTGCTTTATATTTAAAAGTGATCTGACATTGGTTCAAGTTTCTTCCTGTGAGTAGATAACTAAAATTACGCTGATGAAAGGTAGTATTAAATAATTCAGTATTCATGACCTTGGAATTCTTACGGATGAATTGTATTGTATTTTATCGTAAGAATGATACAGTTATATTTTGGAATAATTTTGTAGTGTGTTTTAATATACAATTGTAGTAAGTTAAACTATTTTAAAATTAATGAAGTAATAGAAGATTCTAATTGCGTGTTTAGATATGAGCATAGATAATATTTTAATGATATCCATGCTGACATCTGTTTTATAAATGAAAATAAATCCGTTTTATAAATTTATATTATACCCAGTTATTGACGGTTGTATTTTTGCTATTTTCCCACGTACGAGTATGTAGTTGGTCTTTTACGAAAATCACTCAGCAATATGCAGTTAAGCAAAGGACCGAGTCGGCAGACCGCGTCGTTCCCACACAAAACCCATCCCGTATTAGAGACCGAGGGTCCAATACGGCGCTGCCCTAATCTCCCTTGAATACTGTGGCTCGTTAGAATGTGACTTAAGTGCCAAATTTTTGTCATTTTGAATAAAATGTGTGTCGCCAAATTTTCAGGCTTAATGGAGATAGGAAAGGGTTAAATTTTGATTGTAAGGATTGACTAGTTTTAAATGTCGTTTTTATTCTTTAGTCTAATGAGGGGAGAATGATAAATGTTGCATAATTCGATTATAATATTTAGGTAATCTCATAAATTAAAGTATAATTCAAAATAAAAACTTTATATTGAATTAACGCCCTAATATATTTTTTCGCTTTGAGTTTTTTTATTGTCGGTCATTGGTTATGAAACGAGCTATTATGTCAGGCTAAATGATGTTTATATTTCTTTTGATTTTAATAAGAAAATTGTAGAATTTAATATATTTCAATTTTTGGTGGCAAGCCAGAAATCAGATTGAATTAAAATGCTAAGAGAAAATATAAATTAGGCTAGTACCTTTTATCTTTCGATCATAAGTCTCTCGTCCCATCTATGGAAAACATCTAACGAGGAAATTCACTCGTCATATTATTCCCTAGATGAGACGATAGTCTTTACAAAATGGATCTCAAAATATAATTACTTTAGTTTCTATTTTTGTTCAAAACTTATAATGTAATTTGTAGTGGTATTCTACAGGAAAAATATTAATAATACCAATATTTCCTGAATATTTTAATTTCATTTAATGTTTATATTGTTATAAAACTATAATATAGCTGTGTCTGCCAATTTATATTATTTATGAAATTTATAGTGGATATTCCTAAGACTTAATAGCTTTCCTTGAATAAGAAATGCATTTTTTTCAGAACTTTTGTGGTTCTGTCCGCTTGTTAAAGTATCAAGTAAGAACACTAAAACAAGTTTGATTGAAACTAACGTCCGAGTAATAACTGCACAACGAACTTAATTTAAATTTAACTTTTTTCTCTCTCGAATTTATCTTCATAGACGTTTTGTCGGTTTTAGGTAATATATTTGTTTGTTCGGTTAAGAATTAAATAAAAGCTGTAAAGTGAGTTAAAATAAACTTTCCCGAATTTTCCGACGAAAAACGTTTTAAAAACTTTTTGTTCTACCTGTGTTTTTAAACAATATGCAATTGTTGCACTCAGGCGGTAAACACGAAGAGCGTAGGCCTAAAAGTATATTCCGTTACAGTAATTTGGCTTAAAGTTCAAATTAATGCATGGGTTATATTATACCGATGAAAAGTACTTTGAGATAAAAACCTTATTACTCGAGAAAAATTGCGCCGCCAAAAGAACACAATTAAAGCTACTAATTTATTAAAATTACATAAAATAAAATTTCGCAGGTTCTATCCTTTTTTGTATTTCTTTAAAAAATAATATGACGTAGCAATTCATTAAAATAATTTTATTAACTGATGAAAATCAAGTTTAAAATCTAGTTTCACTCAATAAATCACACTTACAAACGTAAAGTCAAAATGATTGTTTTCTGAACGTTTTAATAGTATAATAATTCAACAACGTTTATTAGAGTTATATAATTTTACTGGTTATTATATTAGTAGGCATTCACTTAAAAAATGTTGGTCACTTTATGATACATTATCTTAGGTATATACAAAATTCTATATTATAATTTTTTGTCATCATGGAAGCAACGTAATAAATACATGTTGTGCACAAAAACTTCTTGCGGCCTAGTACGTAAGTCATTATAAACATACAAGTATAATATCAATATTTGCAAGTAATGATAGAGAAGCCAACACACACGAAATATGTCAATTCTCAGTTTTATCTTACTGATATACATATGGCATAAATAATGGTTTTTATGATTAGTTTACAATCGTTACGATTGGTAAGTTAACCAACTTACAAGAGCCACAATTAAACAATTTTTAGGACAAATAATTCAATTTCCAAAATTTTACAGAAAACGCATTTTTTACTTTATGAGTAATTTATTAATATAATGTCTGTTTAAATCATCTACAAATAATTTATATATAGAATAGTTATAAAAAAGTAATTATCGTGCGATTTAAAACACGTAGTGAACAAACCGTCTAATAGCAGTTTTAGAATAAAAATTTTAAATGTTAGTTGAATAGAAATTGTTAGCAGTCTCCATGTTATGTTTAACTAAAATATGAACAGTAACCTAAATTCATGAATATAAATTCTTCCGCAACTTCTAATAGAAGCAAAGTGTTTTGGAAAATGCGACATTCTCAACAATCGTAGTCTAAATATTTATGATGTACACCCTCATCATGTTTTGATCCCGCTTTAAAACTTGACTTTTGCTTTTGTAATATTTTCACGCGAGCCCGGCGTCTGACAAAACCCTGGTAGAGGAATCACGAGTCGGTGTTTCCAAGAAAGGATAATAAGAATAAGGATATATGGTGTTTATAATGTTTGTGAACAAACACTATTCTAATATTTTGATTATAATGATATGTTTACCGGGCATTACAGTTTCCTTAGTCAATATCTGTTCAATTGAACAATAACTAAATGGGTGTCTATGACTTTGATTGGCGACAAATGCTTTAAAATAATACATATAATTAGTGAATATGCTTTTGCTACATAACCTATTTAAATTAAAACATGCGTATAATTATAATTTCCATTCCAGAATCACGTAAAAGTTACGTTTTCATTATCCCTTGAAAATCATAAAAAATGGAATAAAATTGTATATTTGTTTATTAATAACCATTTGCTGTTTTATTAATTCAGTTTTTTACTTTAAATAGACAACAAAACATTTTAATGGAAATCAAAATATTGTAATATAAATCAAGATGTGTAATCAAGATGTGTATAATAAGATGTGTGTAATCAAGATGTGTATAATAATCACATATCATAATATTCAAATATGATAAATAATTTCGATTAGGTATTATTGAACCTATAGCATATTTATCTCTTAAAATTCGTTATGTAATAAAAGTTATGTATGCTTATGATACCTTTCCGCAGATGCTATAAAACAAAATAGATTTAATGTATTCATCACTCAGAGAGTGTTTCAAAACGATTAGTCCGTGATTTTTGCTTTCTATAAATTACATCGTTTTTTAAAAGCCTGCCTAATGAAAAATCTGTTGTGGTATTATACGAATATATCTCTATTTTTTTATTTATGTACTTTAATATATAGAGTTGATACATATGACGGAGTTATTGCTACTACAGCAATCTCCTATAACCAACCAGAACACCACTCCATCCCCGCTCGACGAGCGGCCGGGAATCGAACTCGGATCTCCAAAATGTACCGTGGCATCACAATAGACGAATAGAGGGTTTTAGCTTCTACGTTTGTTATAAGTGGCTAACCACGAAATTAATTAAACATAGGGTACGGTACGAGGCTTTTAGCTTTTACGTCAGTGTAAATACTGACTGAAAGGCAGAAATAACTGACTTTCAATGAGTTATTTCTTCCTTGTTGCCTGCCAGAAAGCAATTACCGTTAGAACTACTTCTATTGTAAGAGAACTTATTGTAATCTGATTCGCACATTTACTCTTTATTTTTTTTATTAAAGGCACTAGAAGTATAATATATTAAATTGTTTATTCGTCTATGATTTGTAAAAATTAAAGTTAATTTAGTGTTTAGAAGAAGACTTAGGATAATGTCACGGCAGTACGGCAGAACATTTTGAAAAAATAAATAGTAAGGTTATATTAACAAATGGCGAATTAAAATTAAAATAATACGCATCGATAAATTATAATAGTGATTTGATACATAATTCCATTAAATATTGATGTGACATTACCATTCTGATTATCAAAATAATAAGGAGTATTCAAATCAAATCATTTAAATAACATGAAGCTTAAGGCAGTAAAACAGTAGAATATAAGCTAATTTAAATGAACCAGCTATTAATTTTTGAGTTCCAAATTAAGAATAAATTAATACAAGATATGATGTCAATCAATTAATGTAAAATAAATTTGTCATAATTGCTTTTAATAACTTTTTCCGTCCAAAACCACTGCTTTCAAAATACTTAATGCAAATCCTTGAAAACTATTATTAAATATTTTCTCATAATATATGTTACTATTTTATAAAAATAAGAACTTTGCGAAACTGAAAAATATTAGTAAGGCGAAAGCTATCGTCCCGTGTTTGATTAGTTTCGTTGTTAGCATCTTACAACAAATTGAGTACATGCTAATGATATTAAGATAAGAAAATTGTACATTTTATTTATAGTTTATAAACCTTCAAAAATTACAACATTAGGACAATTTTTTATAATATATTTTACTTATTCATGCGTGTATGTTAAAAATGCAACAAATAGCCAATTTTTAGACAAACTGTCTTTTTTCAGAAATATAACGCAACACATAAAGTGTAAAATACTTAGCAGAAACGTCCATTTCGTGAAAAAAAAGAAAACATTTTTAAATGTGTTACTGGTTTTAAAAGCTGTATATTTGACTTCATGAAATAGGAAAATAATATTACTATCGATCACAAATTATTAGCTAGGTGTCTAATAAAGTCGATACTTTTTGCTAGAAATTTCTGGAATGTCATAAAATTTTCTCAAATTTTTTTCGTGGATTGTGAAAAGGTTGGAAACAAAATTATTTTTGTATTAATTTGGCAAACAAGTTTCATCTAATAAAGAACAAGAAACTTGAATATAGAAATTTCGGAAGATAAGTTAGAGTGCTCTTATTTCATGAATTACATTTATGACGAAAGGCTAGCAAAGCGACGCGCATTATATATGTAAAGGTATAATCCAATATCAAATTAAGTAGATCATCGTTATATTTAATTATTATAAATTTAAAAAAATTGCAAAGCCTTACTAAGGTAGATTCCAAATTAAGTTTGCATTGTCTGGCAGAGCTACCCTCACGCCATCCTACTTCAGTATAAGAATAATTTCGTACCGAGGGAAGCAGTGAAATTATTTTGTTTGAAAATTTATTATTATTTGTAACTGTAAATATTATAATATAAGATAATGATTATATATATATATATATATATATATATATATAAATATCACATGTTATTACTGAAGCTGAAATTCTCTGTGGAGTTGGAAATACACAGAAGGCAAATTTATAAACAACTTATAGCAACATTAATGTATTTAAATAAATAAGTTAATTAAAATAATGAATAAATATTTAAACAAACCTTCATAATCTCGATCAAACTCTCCCAAAAGTTCATTTCATCTAAACATTGGCTGCATACTTTTCATTGAAACGAACCGAATTCAAAAAGGTCCTTTATAGTATTTAGGCCTAAAGAGGACAAGCTATTGTCTGATGATACCATCGCCCTTAGATTAAATACAGACAGAAAAGTTGTATGTAGCAAAAGTTGTAATAGCACATCCAGTGGAGATTATCATTAAAGAAAAAGAAAAGTACGTGTTAATTGCAATTATTTATAAATCTTTAATGTTATAATTTGGACATTGCATTTTATTACAAACATATTGTGGCATACATATATAGCATATTGCAATAAGTATAACATTAAATATAGTTATATTAGAATGAAAAATTGAACTTCCGGTCATAAAATTGGATGAAGTAAATTTCAAGATTGAAAGTATTATGCAAAGATTTAATCAAAGCATTTTGATAGTTTATATCTTATCTTTTTCATGTAAACATAACATAGAAAATTGTATTAGCCTAGTACTCATCCAGATTCAGAATTCTTTAGATAATAATGCTAAACGCCTTCTAATGAATTAATAAATTCTCCTGTAAGGCAAACGAGTGAAGAAATTCAACAAATTAAATTAAACAACACGATGAATGAGTAAAAAAAAGTTTGAACAACCGAGTAACCAAAAACTTGGCAACTATGAGCATATCGTACATTATGCACGAAAAAGGATATATCTTAAAGAAAATTAAGGAAGAGCTGAGCGTTATTTATAAGCATCTAACTGCACCCCGTTCTGTGTGGTAGTATGAAGGTACTGTAAGTGAAAGTGTATAAAAAAAATAGGAAATAGTATAAAATAGAAAAAATAATAATAAATACCTTAAATTAGGTGCTATGTATGAAGACGAGCAAGTCGTTAACAACAATTAGTCTTTGTCCAAAAGAAAAAAAAAATGAATACATAGAATCTATAACCTCCATACAGAATACGTGTCGAAATTCCTTAACTTTAAGGAAGTTATTATTTAAGATTACTTATTCATGTATGAACAAGGGGCATCATTGCCAAACGCGAATACAAAGAGAAAAATAAAAAACGATAAGATAAATAGATAATCTAAAAAATTACTTGATTTTCTTTTCTTTAAATGAAATATAAGGTAACCATAATAAAAAATTTGTTCATTGGACAATTTTATGATTATAATTAAATAATGTTTTAATAAAGTTCTCTTACAGTTTTTTACAAAATTATGGCTGGATAAGATTACTCCTGCTATTATATTTTGTCATATGTTTACAAGTAAACTAAAGTCGTTAATCTTAACTAATGTTTGGATGAATACAGGTTGTTACTCTGTAATTTCATAATTTTTTAACGGATCTTTTGCAATTTTGGCAAGTGATCTGAAATAGTTTCTGAGAAAGGACATCCATCTTTTATGACTTTTAATAGGTTTTTACTTTACCATATACTAGGTTTATTGTTAAGGAAATTCTATGGGTTTGATTTTCACATGTGTTAACTTATACCGTGTATCTTGAGTTCCAAAATACGAGAGTCGTCAAACCTTAAAAAACTTGAACAAGCCTTAGATAAACGCCAGTAAATAATAAATTATTGAGTAAGTTAAAATTTGTAAAATATTTTATTAGTTTCACCCGTGACAACTTCAGCCTGATATATAAATGTAGGTGCTGTGCGCACGTGCACACTCATTTCACACATTTGTTAGACGGATTTGATTCAATTTACTTCGTTTCTACCAAATGTTTAATGCACTGACAATTGCCTTTAAATGCCCGTTTAATAATAGATCTGAATTTAAATATAAACGTGTAATATTTGCTTCAGAAAGTTTCATATTTGCTTCAGAAAGTTTCATATTTTATCTTTTTCCATTCGACAATTTTTCAATTAAATTAATATCAGGGCTTATCTTTTTTCAAATCTTAAAAAGATAAGCCCTGAATTTGATTTAAAACTTAAATATACATGATATTCAAGTTTTAAAACATATTTAATAAATTAACATTTATTAACTATTCATAACAAAAACGTTTCAATTAATATTATACATTAGACCATAAATTGTGTGATGTAAAAAATAATTGTCATAAAAGAAAAGCGAATGTCAAGAAGCAGACAGAACGAATCTGATAATAAATTATTTGCGTCCGAAGGTCGTTAATGAAAATCTTAGCTGATTTCATCCGCCGGTATTTTTAAACGAAGTTGTGAAAATGTCACTTAAGAACAAGAAAGTGAGTGGAGAACATTTTAAATTGATGATTCGAGAACTTCATTAACATCACTGTGTAATAAAGTTTTATTCCTACAATGATTAAAACCTATTTCTTTCAAAATACGTTTTAAAATGTTGATTATATCTTCTTAATTTCTTAATAGAGTCAATGAGTCCAAAATATATTCTCTCTGATTCTATCGAAATTACATGGTAAATAATGAAAGTACCTCGCTAATTTTTTTCAATAAGTGCAACCAATTTTTAATAAAAACAGTAATTGAAACAATATTTAAATCAAATATCAAATAATTAATTGAAAAGAAGTAGTCCATCATAAACCAGGGATGGAGAACCTTTACTGATATAAGTAACATTTTTTTTAAAGAAATATTTAATGGGGTAATTTCGTGCCGTGAAACAATCTTAACTTAGGATCAATGGGAAAAATATAAAACTAAATAATATCATATTAAAATACTTCATTTGCATCTAGAGATATATATTTTGAAAAGAAATAATAACACTAATAATTTTATATTTATTTAAAAAAAAGGAAAAATTAATACGACTTCTGCTGGTTAAAATTAGGTGCCAAATAATGTACATTTGGTCCACACATTGTTACTTTTAGTAAAATGCAAGTTGAACTGAAGTCATTTTACAAGTAAGTCTTTAAGGTTATTCATTTCTATAATGATTCAAAAGCATAGTTAGATGAAAATATTGTTACTAGTAAGATACCAATAGCCAGCTTCTTCAGACAGCTAAATATTCTTGGAATTAAATTCCACGTTTCCATAATTTTGGTATTGGCATTTTTTTACATATTGCTTCATAGTGTTTCCAATTAATTTAATTGCAATTCTTTAATTTTTTTGATAAATGTTTAAGTCCATTTTAAACTAGACTGGAAATTAGTCAGCTGCATTTAAATTTCTATAATTTTCAAACAATAAAATTTTCCTTTACCAAATGAAGTCACATCAGCATATATATATTAAACTTGAAAGTGACCGAAAATTTGTTTTACTGAGAAAATCTCGATGAAAATTATTCGAGCCAAGAATTAATTACCGAAGAAAACGCTTCGGTTACTTTTGCTTGGTCTCGTTTTTTGTGTACATTCAGAATTCCGGTGATTTTTTTAGATCAGTAAGCTATTGTACACCGATTTTACTTCATCTAACAAAGCATCAAACTTTCATTTACTTAAAGTTTGTGACGATAAGAGGTTCACAATTCTGACGACTGCATCCATATTATTAACAAGGAAGGCGAAACCATGCTTTGTCTAAAAGGCTTATTTATGTAGGTTGCAATGGAATCGAATGTCTTGTGTGTGTTTGAAACAATTTTGGTTAAATGTATTATTTTCTCAGCAAGTGAATTTTTAAAACTGTACAAACAACTCTACCCTTGCAGTTGTAGACAACGATGTTATCGCAAATAATTCTTCTTTGATGTCATTTATAACATAATATCAAGCAAGAACGGGTAAATAATCAGATTCAATTACATCAGTACTTTCGGTCAAGACATAATGACGGAAATTTATATTATTTCTTTGTTGTATTTTACGTTTCCCACCATTTTTGTGATTCTATCTTTCATTGTGTTTCCAAGTAAAGGATTATCATTGTTAGTTAAATTATTATGTTTATTTTTAAAATGTTAAAGAAATGCATATCCCAACCACGATTTCTTCATAAGCTTCCTTCGCCAAAATATTTGCTATGCCGAGCAATGATGACCCTTTATAACAATACTTGCTAATATATTTAATCATCGACGTCGACTGTTTATCTTCTTAATTGCACATTCAATAAATTTCTATTGCGCTGGATCGTTTTTTTTGACAAAGAGTTTTTTATCTGTTTCATAACGGAGTTATACGGACGACTTTTTCATAGCACTGTACCAGCATATAAAACACCACTTTAACCCCTTTATTAATCATACCATCATATTTTATCTCGATAATTTTGTGTTTTTTTGCCAATATGTTGTTTAATAAAACATAAATAAAAGTGTTGTTTAAATATTTTGGAACATGGAATAGCTTAAATGTTTTTGTTTTGCTATGTTGAATAAATAAAGTAGAACATAAAAGTTGTAAATATTACTCGAACAAATTCAAATATGCAAAATTAGTTCAAGAGAAGTAAAAATTACGCGTAATTCGTAATTGCAGTCGATGTCGTAAACAATAACATATAAGTGAATAAATAGCTAATTAAGCCAAGCCGCCTGCAGTTGCCTTCCGTCTGTTCAGTCGGTCACCGGTTTGTTCGGTCAGGAACTTGCGCAAAATCTACTTATCTCTTCGCCCAATTTGTTGCCTTTCCTGCACCAGTGCCCCATTCGCGATAAACTTTGTTACTAGGACATTTTTAGTATTTTTTGGACACCGCTCACAGTTTTATTTTATAAATAAGTAATATTTCTATACATAGAGAACTTTTGTTTTAAATGAGATGGGTTGTTTAATTGCCTAATTACTTATTAAAAAATTATATAAATTTCTTATTTTGGAGAAGTCTTGTGGCAACCGATGTAACTTTTTTGACTAAGTTCACCGTATTAAAATCTTGATAGATTCTTTGTGCTACTTTTTCAATCAGAAACGTCAATGAACATAAAGTTTTTTTTAGACTCAAAAGTTGACAGCACATTAGTAAAAATTTATGAACTTGCGTCTCCGGGAATTGAAATATTTCGAACCAGTATTGTTAAGTTTGTAGAAAATAAGGATTGAATAAAAATCCCTGTGAACGCGGGCAAAAAATAACACGTAAAGATTCGCGGAACAGTAAAACTTTAAGAAGCAATCACTATTATTCCTTTTTAAATAAATTTAATTTCGATGATCCGATTAAAATCAATTTTTATTCAATTTTAGTAAAACTCATATGAACATTGTATGAATTTAATTGCTTTTATTTTAAAATTTGCAAAAAGGAATAAATACTGGAAAAAAAAGTAATTAAATTATGTATTATAATTTGAAAATTAGTGTCTTCATGTTCATATCAGTGGACCTCTCAATCAGTGGAAACTTTGTTGTACTTCTAGTGACGGACCGCACAATGATTCCCAAAAATAACTTAGTTTCCATTATATATTTTGCGTATGTTCTTCTAGCTTAATTTCGTTAAGGAAATTTTAAACAGTTAAAGATTTTATTAAAATCAGTAACACTTTCGCTTCTATTGTGGAGTCAAAATTAATCTAGTCTATCGAATTGGCTTTTGACTTTTTTTTCTATAAAAATAAAGAATTTTTTCGACCTCCAGAAACAATTATACCAATATTTTTCTTTTTCCTTTTGTGCAGTCAAAACCTGATGTTCGGTCTTGAGTTTTCCATTTTTGGGGTCATGTTCGTGGGTTAAAGTAATATATTTAAAATTGTCTTTCTGTTTTCAAAGTTTCAGTTATAATCACCATTATAATCACCCTCAGAGTGATTATATTCACCATTATAATCACTCTCCGAGTGATTATAATGGTACGTTATACTCTCTCTTTCGTTTACTACTTTATTTACTTTTATCATATAAATTAAAAAAACAATTTTAAGTCTGGCATGAAACATTATGATTTGAAAAATAAAAAAAAAATGTCAGCAACAATATGGAAAGAATATTCGAAAGTTGACTAGACGGATCATCATTTAAATTTGACAAAGTGAAAAGTTTATAATAAATTTCACAATTTAACTTTCAAATATATGAATTGGTGCATTGATAACATGATCGACAATAATAAAGAATAATCACAAAGTTTAAGTATGTGACAAATGAACTTTGGACTTTTCCTGTTTTATTTTAGTTAGATTTAATTCTCAAGAACGACTCAAATAACCTAGGAAAAACGAAAAAAAACAACTACGTGGAAAGAAAACTTCTAAACGCTTGATACATTTAATAATTAGGAGTAGATTCACTAATATTCAGAACTGGAAAATCACGCAGAAAGAAAATATTCGATTTCAAATTGTTATGGCTTTAGCTTGCAAACGTTCTCTTTTAGCCGCAACAAGAATAGAGCAATACAGTCGGATCTATGTTTTATAATAATATAATACAACAAAACATAAATAGAAATGTAATTTTATTATTTGGTAATATAGTTATTCAAAATCAAGAAAATTGAGGTAATTCTACTTTCATTATCGTTCTGTGAACTGAAATTTAAACATCTATAAACTGAACTATCTGGGTATACGAAAGTGAACGACTAAATTAATGGCCACGTTACCAGTCACAACACTCTTTACCTGAAGCGTTTGTCAGCTACTTTGACACCTTTCTTTCTCAGCTCCAGCTCCAGCAGAAATTTGATAAGTATATCAGAAGATGAATACTAGATTATAAACCATTTCTAATTTCAAGCAGCTGATCTGTTTATTACACATATTTCTACGTAGAATTATAATTACACATAGTTTTTATTACTATAGCAATGATTTTTGATCGGGTAACACTCTTTAATTAAAAAAAAAAGGTAAAAGGTACTTTCTTGAATTTTTAATTCAGTAAAAGGAAAATAAGGCGACAGGTGGTGACGATAAAATACTGTTTGACCATCAATTCTACTCTAGCGTTTAAAAAATAAAGGCGAACGAAATAGGATATTCTCTAGTTTTCAATAAATATGGGTCAAAAATTCTAACTCACCTATTTATATTTTCCTAGCAAAGTTTTTCAAGAGCTTGGTTGCTTTGATTCTTTTACTTTCAGAGCTAACTTTTTAAATATAAATATAGCACGTTTCTAAATATAAATTAAGCACATTATTCCAAAAATAAATAAAATCGAAAACATTAAAAGGTACTTTCTTGAATTTTTCAATTCAGTAAAAGGAAAATAAGGCAACAGGTGGTGACGATAAAATATTTTTTGACCTTTAATTCTACTCTAGCGTTTAAAAAATAAAGGCGAACGAAATAGGATATTCTCTAGCTTTCAATAAATCTGGGTCAAAAATTCTAACTCGCCTATTTCTATTTTCCTTGCAAAGTTCTTCACGAGCTTGGTTGCTTTGATTCTTTTACTTTCAGAGCTAACTTTTTAAATATTAATTAAGAACGTTTTCTGGAAATGTTTTTATAGAATAACTTTGTTTAGAACATATTTACATTTTTTACACTGGATTTTTCACTAAAAAGAGATAGAACGTCATATATATAGAAGTTTATGGTAATAAGAGATAAAATAAGTGAACGGAGCACTGAATATAGTCAATAAGAGTGAAAGAAGAATGCACCAAAAATTATCATACTCTGTCGATTAACACTGACATAAATCGTTGTGCAAAATAAGCTGTTTTTAAGTCATTGTATATTTGTAATCTTTAAGAAATTTATATTTAATATCTTTATAAATAATAAAAATTGTCTATTTTTCACAATGAAATTTTTTAACACACGTAAATATTTCTATTATTTACCAAATTCTAATTACTCCCTTAATGAGGTTTGGGTATTTCATGTTATATAGTAATCAAAGTATACTGTGAACAAAATAAATCAAATAATGGAAAGGGCGTATAAAACAGTTCACCCTAGACAAGCGGCTCCCTTTACATGTATGCGGCACGCTTTCAACTCAAAGGACTAACATTTGGGAAAAGCGTCGTATTCAAACGAGCGGATGAATCCAAAGGGTCTTCGATAGAATCAAGTCGGGTTTTTGGATCTTAATGGGATTTGGGCAGCTCCGCGTGAGAATTCTGCGGCCTTCATCTCTGCGACCTTCAACAAACATATCGCAGACCTTCGAACTATGTGTGCAAGCTGCACATACATACGTGAATATATTGTAAAAGGATTATGGATATAGTGCTCTGAATGCATTGAATTGTTAATTATTAATAAAGAAAACATATTATTCAATTACATGAATTAATTAAAGGAACAAATAAGAAATAAAGTTAGGCTAAATGTAAATATAAAATTAAAATTAATGTTCTTTGGTTTTTGAAATTAATGAGAAATTCGATGTATATTACAAAATCAATGCTAAATAACTGATCAATTGATATTATAAAATTCATTCTAGATAACCAAAACATTATAAAATTAAGTTTAATATTTATTTATGAGTAAAACTAAAATTAAAGTTTTTAATTTGTACTAATATTGAGACATTGGAAGCAAGATGAAAATTAATTGCACAATTACTCTAAATTTTCCTTCTTATTAACGTTAAATAATTTATACTCAATAAACAAAACATTACATGTTGAAGCTTAATATTTATGTATAACACATTTGGGATAATTCATTTATAAACAAGTAAAAACATCGATACATTACTTCAAAACTTTTGTAAATACTTTTCCTAAAAGATGTCTTCTAAGCATTTACACGAGTATATTATAAAAATAAATATCTGTCCTACAGCAACCCACTTATATCGCACATTGCAACTTAGTTTATTTACTGGTTACCAAGATGCATCCGACAACGTCAGTGCACTGACGGAATGAATAAAATATGGGTCGCTCACTACCGTCAACTCATATTTACCAATCAAAGAAATATACCAATAAAAAATTGAGAAACGATGAAACATAAAACTTCATAATAATGAATTTAACCAATTATTTCCATAACCAAACGATGTACGTCTTGGAAACTTGGTAGAAAAAATGACTTACCCTAAAGTAGAATTACAAATAATGTATGGAATTTGTAGGAGATAGCGGCCATTATGTTTTTGATAGTCACCTTGAAAACAATATAGGCATCTTTTGACATTATGGAATAAATACAAGTTGATTTTAATATTGATGAATGTACACGGAAAATAATTTATATATATTTTTTTAGTTCATAAAATGCAACGAAATAATGTTATGTAAAAAATTGTAGGTCTGTACCAAAAATTTATGTCGATATTGCTACCGTCGTTTTACAATATCATCATATAAAATCCAGAGAAATGTAAATAACATTGCAACAATGCAATTACTCACCTTATTCAGCAAAGCCACAGGTATGTCAGTTCTCAAAAGCCTTTCGCAATTCGAAATTCGTTGTTATAGCGTTATGTGATTATTTCTTTTGATTTTGTTAACTCCTTTTAGTTTAAAATATTTAAAATATAACACTTTTATTCAGAAAGCGAAGTTATTTAATGAGCTGATCAATATTTTTTGAACTTTCTAAATTATTTTTAATTATTGCCATCAGTCAACAAATGTTGTCTGCCGTATGATTAAGGATCATATTTTGGGGTATGCGTAGAATTTTGAATTTCAAGGAGATTCAATTATTATACTATTACACCCACATTATTTTAATAAAGAACTACCATATTCAATGATAATTTCAGCAGATGCTTTTTTCAGAAATAAATATTGCAATTTTAATTATATTGCTTAAAAATACAAGCTTTTGTTTTCTGATAGTACGTGAAATGGCTACAAAGGAATAATTTGTCCAATTTGTACGTCTTTACTGCAATTGTTACCATTACAGCTATTTTTCGGTGAAATTCCGTAACAGACGTCAACAAAAATGGTATTGTTCCTTCAGAAGCCAGAAATTCAATTGAAAGAATCTAATTTACTGTTGTTTACAAAAAGCGATTCCATAACGCACATCGTGTGGATTTAGACGATATTTATATATTATGTTAACACTATACTATAAATTTTGATTAATTTAATTAAGAATGAATACAAAAAAGCATCATTTAAATTGCTAAGTTAACCAGATTTCATTCTGTATAGGTAATATAATTGTAAACATATAATGAAAACTATGTAAAGAAATTTATGTTTGAGGATAAAACATTCATGTCGTTTTTATTTTCCGGAAAAGATATTGAAAACTTTTTCTTACTTTTAATAATTATGTACTTTACTGATTATTACCGTGTTTAAAAAGTGAAAGAATTTAGCGGCGGTTATATTTATAGAAATTACTTTCCAGACATTTGTTAAATTAAAGTTACGAACTTAATTTACATGCATATTTCATAAACACATGCATATATTTTAATGAGATGGTTATGAAAAGAATTTAATTATTCTACATTGATTGGAACGAAATTTTATGTAACATATATATAACATATAACATATATAATAAAACCTAGGTTTTACCTTTTTCGTATCTAATTTCCCTTGCGTTAATTGAAATTTATTTATTGGCGTTCTCTCAGTAAGAACCAAATATCTGAGTTTATATAAAATTATAGAATATCTATTTTCTATATCTTGTCTTTTTCATTTCATTTTAGATACGTAATTACATTTTAAATAAAACAATTGCTTGACAATAATAACAAATAACCATTATGTGAGTGTATATTTACTATTTTAACAAAATTAACAGTTCAAAAGTTATATTTACTTTTTTCAATATCAAACTTTCATCTACACAAATTAAAAATTAAGGCAAACATTACACATGCTTACTACTGTACAGAACGCCATTAGTACAAAGCACTCATTCCATTAGTAGGTTGTCTCGGATTGCCACGTGAGAGAGGCGACGACAAACTCAAGATAATTCTTTGTTGTTGTGAAGAAGAACTGCACAGATTTAATGCGGTGAGAGAAACACGCTACCACTGCAACAAAAGTGAAAGCTACTTCATTTTATTTTTCCTCTTTTTAACTATGTTTGTTCCATGTCAATAGATATTTTAAGTTTTAAACAATTATACTATAGTATAAAGAGCAACGAGGATGATCCTCATTATTCCTTCTAATTGTGCAAATATATTTTGAAACTAATTATGATTTTCTTTATTTTTTTTTCGTTTTTAACCTTGATACCCAAAAGATGTGGGCAAATCTGTATGACGTGATTTTATTGTTTATGATCATAATCTTATCTTAATGTACTTATGTAAAGTAGACATAATTTCAAAATGTAGAATAATGTCTTAATTTTTGATCTCAGAACGAAAGTTCTGTTTTATCTTTTAAAATACTTAATCAAAACAAAATAATTAGTCGATGAAATAAAACTTATTTTGGTGTATATCTAAATTATTAAAGTCTTTAGAAACATATAGGTAGAAGACGTAAAAATATATACTGAAATAATTTTGTTAAGTATTAGAAGCGTAAAAAAAATTTCGAAACATACGTCGGCATTTAAAACTAGGAAGTTTTTTAAAGAAGTAAAAGTAGATTATTAATGATCATTAGGTGGAGCAAAAGTCAAAATTTACGAAATAAAACTTTTTTCATCATTAAGAATTTTACAGAAAAAGTCGTCTTAAATTTAAAACAAAAAGTGAAATATCCTATTTTAGAATGTGTGTGATTTAATCATATAACCTGAGAAGAATTATGTACGTTTGTAAGTCGAAGAACTTTAGCACAAAGTTTCTATTTTCCTAGATTTCTAAATGATCATTGAAAATGAGTGCTAACGGATGGAATAAAGCTAATAATTTATTATGAAAAACGGGAACATTTCAAACGAATGAAATATAATACGGTAGTTGACTCATTCTAAATAATGATATTTTTCGTACAATATTGTGAAATATAAGTTAATTTAAAAGCAGTCTTGAAAACAATTCAAAAATTGATTGAAAAATAAGCCAGTTGTAGCTTTCTAAATTTGAAGATACGGATAGAGTCGTGTATAACCCTGTCCCTTTTTCTCTCGTAGAATATAATGTGCAATATTAAAAATGACCTCACGACACAGTATTGCCGTCTTTCTGTAAAGGTTAAATTTAAACTTTTATAACTCGGTAAATTTTTAAGATTATTAAAAATTTTTTCACTCGTCATCAGCTTGTACCTTGAAATTATGATTAATGAAATAAAAAAAATTTAGTCAATTACCCAATTATGGCATTTCAAGAAGTAATATATTTCTGGTTCATATTTTTCCCTAGGCTTTCGTAAATATTAAACTATCTAAAAAATGTCCTATTAATATTTTTAAAGTATATTTGTTTTTTTTTTTACTTGAGACCTAATTTACAGTTACAGCCACAATCAAGAGGGCAATATCTAAGCATATACAAGGAATTGTCAATCATTACTGTGATAAAATAACGGAAAAATGTGTTAGATGAAAATTCCTAAATATTCAAATAGCGTTTGTTTCAGCATTACATTTAAAACTTTATATGAAGTATAGAACTTTAAAAAAAATTGTATTCGTGTATTAATGAAAATTAATCCGAATCAATTATTTTTTCGGAGTCACGTCTTATTTTTTGAAGTTTACCTGGGAACCGTTACGAAGTTTAAATTAATCATCATATGGTACGTCATTACTGTTACTTATCTACAGTCCACTACAAGTGGCAAAACCAAACGTTTCTATATTGTTAATTTTTTTCATTGAGTCAAAAATATTGCTTTATAATGTAGAGAAAATTTTAAAGTATGTCCTAAGAACCAGAGGACAATATCTTTTTAATGTGCATCAGATAGAAATTTGTTTTGCCTAACCCACATATGGAAGGAATTTTTAAAAAGTAGCTCAAAAATATTTTCATTCTTATTTTTAACATGCACTCGCAAGTACGCACATGCTGTTATGTGTATGTGTGTGTGTGTGTGTGTATCTATGCGTATATTTATGTGCATTCAAAAGCCCATAAATAATTATAATAAATAATACAAGGTAATCTTAAACAAAATATATGTTTAATTCACTCATGTGTATACCAACTGAAAAACTATTTACATAGTTGGACGTGCAGAGCACGTTATTTCTCCACCAACAGGTATACGGTCACTATCCAAGTGACAAAATATAATTTCTAAGTTAATAATTTAGGCGACCGTATCTTACCGCAAATACTCCTAGACATTTACGATTTAATTTTAGACCCCTTCGATGACAGTCGATTTTATATATTCAAAGATAAGGCAGTTGGGGATAAATTCGATGCTTAGGGAGACTTGAAAAGAAGTTTTAAAATAT